>CM069165.1:8167591-8261429 GCA_035221665.1 Okamejei kenojei
TATATTCATTTTTATAATGTGAATAATTTATCACATAACTTGACGGCAATGTTTGGGGAAAATGTGTTATTCGCTCGTATTGTGTTAAATGAGCGTACTGTGTTATGGAAATAAATTCTACGGAACCGAAAAACACAGGAAAGCTTCAAAACTCCTTCACGTAGTCACTCACGTCACCTCCGAAGTACAATCGTAAGATTAAACGAGAACTACCAGTGCGAAGTCTGTGATCGTTATTTTATGAGGTGTAACGATGGGGATTACGTGCCTCCACGCCCCACCCTCATAAAAATAAACTGATCATTGGTAGTCTGTAAATCTATGATGAGCCTTACTATCTTACTCCGGCGATTTGTGTTCTGTGTTTTTCATGCCGCAGCTTTGAAAGTTCTGCCGTTTCCTGCGCCCAGGCGGGTTCTTCACGTACATCCCTCATCGGTTCCTCCTTCATAAAATACGATCAAACTTCGAACTGGTAAGTTTTTGTTTAATCTTACTCATTCTCCGTCCCTTTAACCGAGCGGCCTTGCAACCCATGTTTTCGTATAAAACACCATCAAGGAAAATAACAAATCCCTCAAACAACATACAACTCACATCCACTCACAAAACCAAATCCTAAATACATCCCAATTCCAAAAAAAAAAAAAAAAGGACTGTTGCATCCACGTAAGCGTCTCAGCGGGTTTTTCAAATATTGGATTGCCATTATTTCGAAGGGTATGTTAGGAAGCAAAGCATGATAAGAATGGAAATCGTTTTTTTGTACCGGATAATGTGGTAAGCTTTAGATTTGGTGCTCATGTTTTTAAATACTATATTCCCCGGGGCGGGGGGGGGGCTCCTTTCAAAGGTGTTTGCGGGAGCTCAGGCCCGGGTTTCTTTAAAGTTCCGGGGAGGGGCAGGAGTGTTGTGAAGGAGGGGTGACGGGGCAAGTAATCCACTTGCGACGCTCTGGGCACCGAGGCTACCGCATTGTGGCCGGAACGTGAAGTAGCTTGGGTGGGTGCGGGTGGCCGCCGTGGACTGGACAGCCATTCTGCGGTCCCCCCGCACAAACTGTGGCAGTGCTCTCCGTCTGAAAAACGGCGCGACGCACTGCCACTCAGTCCGGTTGCGTGGCAGGTGAGAGGGTGTTTCAGACGGAGTAGAGGCCATTGCCAGAGGTGGGGGGCTGCAGAGGGCGTGAAGTGGCAGCCGGGTTCTGGCTGTCGGGTCCCGGTGCCCGCTCGCAGACACACGAGCGGCTTCCCTCCCCGGAGTAGACGGCCAGTTCTGCTTGTCCGTGCCACGAGGCGCTGCGGTTGAGTGAGACTGATATGATCCCCGAACCCTCCTTCTCAACACTCCTGTCCTCCCCGGTAAATGTAAATCCCTGGCAAAGGGACTCTCACTCTCTGTGAAGTAACCTTCCCCGCCGATTGGACCCCTTGAATTAAGGTATTGTCATTCAATAAGATGAAAAACTGATTCAACGTCCCGATGTGCCCGCTTTTCCCACCATCTCTCCCCCCACCTGACTTGAGCCTCCATCCCCCCACCCATTCAGTCATTAAAAAAATGAAGGGATTTAGAGGCTCTTGCAGAATTTAATTGTTACTTATTTTATTTTTAATTATTAAGGTGGAACCAATCTGCGCATGCGAGGTTTAGGATTTTTCTTTAAAGCCGCCCCGGCCTCCCCTGAGTAAGTCTCACGGCACGTGCCACCACTGTATTGATAAGCACTGACCTGAGCTCGGTTCATCTCCTACCTCAAAGGTAGAGGATTTCTCTACTACTTAGGCAACTCTTTCTCCTCCCCAGCTAGCCTCTGTGTGGGTTTCCACATGGATCCATCCTTCCCACATCTTTCTCTTCTCCCTGTATATGTTCCCCTTATGCCAAGTCATTGGAAGCGCACGGCAAAAGTTCCTTCCATTGCTACGCAAGACGAAGGTTACACACTGTACCTCGCACTAAGCCTCAAAATCTGATCAAAAATCTAGCTTAACCCTTATCCACTGCCTCGAGGAAATATTAAGTGTTGGATGGCCAGGATCTTTCTCCAACTTAAACGACAGAGTCTGAGATCATCCTTCCCGGCCCGTCGGTTCTCTCGATCAAAATGATTAGCAGGCAGCATTGGAAGCCTCTGCCCCACGACTCAAACCTAAGTCCAACAAACCTTGGAGGGATTATAAATCAGCGCTGAAAGTTTGACAAACATGTCAATGCCGTGGTGAAAGTGAAAGCTACTTCTTCAACTTTCGGGATTGATCAGCCTAAAATAAAGCAAGTATTTTCAGTTTGATGCACGTCGAAAAGATCATCCACACTTATCTTCTCCCGCCTAGATTACTGCACTCCCTCTACACGGGCATCAGCCAATCTTCCCTGCTCCCGCCAGCAAGTGCGACCAAAAACGCCGCCAGCGAGACCTCCTGACGCGTCACACTGATATAGGAACCACATCACCACGATCCTGGCCCTCTTCCACTGTGCGGTTCCAAGACATTTCCCAAAGATCCTCATTATCGCTACAAAACCTCAATGGGCTTTGCCCCCCCGTACATCAAAAAAATTCTTCTTACCCACCACACCACCTCCAGGGCCACAGATCGGCCCCGACTTGGGTCCGCCTACTTTGGCTATGTCATCCCGCGGCTAGGCATACTCTCCAGACGGCGACCGCGCCTTTACGGTTGCAGCTCCCGGCAGTGGAAGAGCAACTCTCTTCCCATTAAAATGCCCCCCCATCGATCGACTCCTTTAAGTCGGACTTAAAACTCATCTCTACTCCCAAGCTTTTCTTGAGTCTCTGAGCGTGGCTATTTGTGAAGTAGTGGTATGTTTGTAATTTAATCGATGAACCACTGTTGTTTAGCCAACGAGAATTGTTTTGTAAATGTGCTAATAAATAAAATGACTTCTTGACGTGACTTGACCCTTATATTAAATAATTCAACACGGAGCAGGGTATCTGAATAATAAATAACCGGAATCGCCGATAAGCCGAGAGCCCCACACAGTCAAACAGTGAGTAGTGAATGTCTGAAACTTGCACGTTTTTGGTCTCAAGAAAATCCAAGGATTTAACATGAAATTATGCAACATATTAACTAACCCACAAACCAACACTTTCCCCCCACTTTTTTTCGCTCTCGCATCCATAGTCTCCTTCGCCCCCTCCCCTTCCACCTACATACATTATGAAGCTGCTTCACTTCGCAAAACATTTTCCTCCTTAGTATTGTGGTTAGTCTATCCCCGCTTGTCACGACGCGGAGTGAGAACGGGGTTCAATTCCCCGACGGGGAGAAAGTTTTCGTCGTTCTAAATGTAATAATTAGAATTCCAAGAGTGCTAATTTGCACATCATGATTTATAAATGGTGTGAAAGCATCAAGTATGTCATTTGCTGAACTGATTCCGGTTTATCTCCCATTCCGAAATTAACAAATACATACTGCACAGGAGCTCAGAAACAGCATTCGCACAGAATATCAGTATCTAACATTATGACAATTCATCTAATCGACTCCTCAAAAAGGTCTGTCAACCCATATAACCCATATAACCATATAACAGTTACAGCACGGAAACAGGCCCGTCTCGGGCCCTTCCAGGTCTGTTCCTGCCGATCATCTGTTTTCCCCTAGTCCCATCTACCCTGCACTCAGACCATACCCCTCCTTCCCTTCCCGTCCATATAACCTATCCACTTTACATTTAAATGTTTTAAAATCAATCCTGCCTCCACCACTTCTGCTGGAAGCTCATTCCACACAGCCTCCGCCCTCTAGTAAAGAGTTCCCCCTTCACGTTACCCCTAAACTTCCGTCCCTTAATTCGCATGGTCATGCCGTCTTGTCATGAATCTTCCCTACCCTTAATGGGGGGGGAAAAGCTTATCCACGTCAAATCTGTCTATCCCTTCATATCTTAAAGACCTCAAATCAAGTCCCCCCTTAACCTTTTGTCGCGCTCCAAAGAATAAAGACCCTAACTTGTTCAACCTTTCTCTTGTTAACATAGTTGCTGGAACCCTGCAACATTCTAGTAAATCTCCTCTGTTACTCTCTCTATTTTGTTGACATCCTTCCTAGAATTAGGCGACCAAAATTGTACACCATACTCCAATTTGTCTCTAACATTATGACAAATTCATCTAATCGACTCTCAAAAAGGGTTGTCAACCCATATAAACCATAATAACCATATAACAGTTACAGAACGGAAACAGCCCCTCCTCGGCCCTTCCAGTCTGTGCCGATCAATCTGTTTTTCCCCTAGTCCCATCTACCTGCACTCAGACCAAACCCCCCATTCCCTTCCCATTCCCGTCCATATACCTATCCCACTTTACTTTTAAATGTTTAAAATCAATCCTGCCTCCACCACTTCTGCTGGAAGCTCATTCCACACAGCCACCGCCCTCTGTATAGTAAAGAGGTTCCCCCTCACGTTACCCCTAAAACTTCCGTCCCTTAATTCGCATGTCATGCCGTCTTTCTTGTTTGAATCTTCCCTACCCTTAATGGGAAAAAGCTTATCCACGTCAAATCTTGTCTATCCCCTTTTCATACATTTAAAGACCCTCAATCAAGTCCCCCCTTAACCTTGTGCGCTCCCAAGAGAATAAAGACCTAACTTGTTCAACCTTTCTCTGTACCATAGTTGCTGGAACCCCTGGGCAACATTCTAGTAAATTCCTCTGTACTCTCTCCTATTTTGTTGACATCCTTCCTATAACCTTAGCGACCAAAATTGCATACACCAATCTCCAGAATTTGTCCTCACCAAGCCTTGTACAATTTTAACATTACCCCCTTCCCTGCTCCTATCATTCAATGCACTGATTTATAAAGGACAACACACCAAAGGCTTTCTTTACCACCCCATCTACATGCGATTCCACCTTGGGAAATATGCACAGTTTATTCCTAGATCTCTCTGTTCACAACATTCCTCAATTCCCTACCATTTACCATGTACGTCCTATTTTGATTTGTCTAACTGCCAAGATATAGCACATCACACTTAACAGCATTTCATTAAACTCCATCTGCCATCGTTCAGCCCACTTTTCCATATGGCCCAAATCTCTCTGTAGACTGTGAAAATCTACTTCATTATCCGCCAACATCACCTATCTTTAGTATCATCTGCATACCTACTTATCCAATTTTCCACCCCATCATCCAGATCAGTGATGTACCATGACAAACATACAGTGGTCCCAACACAGACCCTGAGGCACCCCACTGGTCCACCGGCTTCCAACCTGTCAAACAGCAGCCATCCACCATTACTCTCTTGACATTCCTCCCCACATTCATCCACTGTTGAATGCATCTTGCTACTGCCATTTTACACCCAAAGATTGAACCTTCGTAACCAACCTTCCATGGGGAACCTTGTCAAGGCCTTACTGAAATCCCATATAGACAACATCCACTGCTTATTACCCTCATCAATAACCCTAGTAACCGCTATTTTTAAAAAAAAAATCAAGGTTTGTCAAACATGACCTTCCAGGCACAAATCCATGTTGACTGTTCTGATCAGACTCCGTTTATCCAGATGCTTATAATATTATCTCTAAGTATCCTTTCCATTAATGTTACCCATCACTGACGTCAAACTAACAGGTCTATAAATTGTCGGTATAGTTTAGGTCTTTCAACCCTTTTTAACAACAATGGAACAAACATGCGCAGTACGCCAATCCTCTGGCACTATTCCCGTTTCTAATGACATTTGAAATATTTCTGTCATAGCCCTGCTATTTCTACACTAACCTCCCTCAATTTCCTAGGGAATATCCTGTCAGTGGACCTGGAGATTTTATCCACTTTTATGTTTTTCAAAAGTGTCAGTACTTCCTCCTCTTTGAATCTCATGGTTTCCATTAGCTACTCTACGTTTTTTCCTTACTTCACATAGTTCAATATCCTTCTCCTTGGTGAATAACCGAAGAAAAAGAGATTGTTCAATATATCCCCCATCTCTTTTGGCTCTGCAGATTAGATGTCCATTCTCCTCTCTAATGGTCCAAGTTTTTATCCCTCGTAATCCTTTTGCTATTAATATCGCTGTAAAACCCTTAAATGGATTACTTTTCATCTTTCTTGCCAAAGCAACCTCATATCTTCTTTTAGCCTTCCTAATTTATTTCTTAAATTCTTTTTTACATTCTTTATACACTCTCTAGCACCTCATTTTGAAACCATAACCTCCTATAATTATTGCAGATATCTCTCTTTTTATCGAAACAAGTGTCCAATTTCCCTTGAAAACCATGGCTCTTTCCACTATTTTTGACTATTTCCTTTCACCCTAACAGGGACCATTAAGATTCTGTACTCTTACAATTTCCCCTTTAAATGTCCTCCACTTCTCTTCTACATCCTTCCCATAAAACAGAGTGTCCCAATTCACTCCTTTTAAATCCTTACGCATTCCCTCAAAGTTAGCCTTTCTCCAATCAAAAATCTCCACCCTAGGTCCAGTTATGACTCTCTCCATAATTATATTCAAACAAATGGTATTGCGATCACTGGTCCCGAAGTGCTCACCAACGCATAACTCCGTCACCTGACCTGCCTCATTTCCTAAGAGGAGGTCCAGCACTGCCCCTTCTCTGGTCGATACGTCTATGTACTGCTGCAAAAAACTATCCTGCACCCATTTTGCAAACTTCAAACCATCCAACCTATTTACAGAATGTGTTTCCCAGTCTATTTTTGGAAAATTGAAATCTCCCACAATCACTACCTTGTGCTTACTACTAATATCTGCTATCTCCTTACATATTTGCTCTTCCAATTCTCGCTCCCCATTTGGCGGTCTATAATACACCCATAAAAGTGTTGCTACACCGTTCCCACTTCTCAGTTGCACCCAAATGACCTCCCTAGACGAGCCCTCTAATCTATCCTGCCAAAGCACGGCTGTAATATCCTCTCTGACAAGCAACGCAACACCTCCACCTCTGGTCCCTCCAATTCTATCACACCTGAAGCAACGAAATCCTGGAATATTTAGTTTCCAATCACAGCCGTCCTGCAACCACTGATTGCCGCAACATCATATTTCCATGTGTCAATCCAGGCTCTAAGTTCATCCACCTTTCTTACAATGCTCCTAGCATTAAAATATACACATTTTAATAACCCACCATCCCTTATTCTCTGTCTATTATCTTTTTCCTCTTTCTCGCCTACATTTTGGGTCCGAGTGCTTCCCTTCTCTGCCTCTTACCCCACACCCTGTCCCCTAGCCCCCTCTACCCGAGTCCCTCCCCCCAGCCTTTCTAGTTTAAAGTCTCTAAACGTCACACATTCCTTCTCTCCTGTCCCGCTGTGTTACCCCAGCTTTTTGTGTCTATCATCTTTAATCTAAACCACTTGCTTACCTGTGATCTCTACCCCGACCCCCCCCCCCCCACCCACCCCCAATTCTAATTTTATGCCGTGCATATTAGAATGTGAGAGAGAGCTGCATCGTGACATCCCGGCTTGGAGAACCGCGAGGCCACTCTGATCCTGATACACTGGAGGGAAGTAACGAAGGAGGTCAGGGATCTAGAGCGAGGGATGCCAACATGGGGTAAATTTGTTGATTCTGGAACTTCAAATAATAATGTTAATAGCAGTATTTTAAAATTTCCGATTTGTCGGTTGCTTCATTATGGTAGACGTGTAAACTCAATTACTGAACAAACAGGGTAAGGGTAAGTTTACTTTCGAAAAGTTGCCAAGGGTAAACGGGACCAAACATGTTGGGAACCCCTGCTCTAATAATCAAACATCTTAAATACATCTAAAGTAATTCCTAAGAACACCGTATGTATGATAATTGGTGTCTCTTGCATTCCCTCTCTCTCCCCGTCCCTCACGCACCCCAGTCGTTTTGATAGTTTCACTGTTCTTAACCCTCCGTTTTCACCTCTTCCTCAGCCAACAATGGACCATTGTGGGCTCTTTGGTCATCAGAGTAATCTCTGTTTTGTCCCGTCCCTTTTCATACCTTTAGTTACCCGCATCCCTGAATCTCAGTCTGAGATACGGTCTCGATCCGAAACGTCGCCTATTCATTTTCGTCAGAGATGCTGCTTGCACGCTCATTTACTCCAGCATTTGGTGTCTCTCTTCGGTGTAAACCAGCATCTGCAGTTCTATTCTAAACACAATAATCGCTGTCATCTCTCTCAGCACCCGGCTTTCACATGTCTGTCTGTTACGTTCACCACGGACCCCTTCTACATCTGGCGATTCTTTCGCAGCGCACTATCGCCAGTACCCATAGGTATGATTTACCAGCTGCCCTGTAGTTCCTGTATAAATTCGCCATTTTAACCTCTTTTGATTTCAATGTAAACATCCGCATGCGTTTGAAATAATTGATTTGATTGATCCTGTACCTGCAAATGACGTTGTAATCGTCAGTATGCAGATACTTAAGATCACTGGCACAGACACCTCATTGCCCGGTTTTCACAGAGTCTCAGATGATGGGAATTCTCCCTCCGGTATCGTGTCTCACTGCCTCGCCATCAACCCCTTGCGGCCAGGAGCCGGATTTCATTAAATGTTTCTTATCATCATCGCTCCCTCATTCATCAGCAGCACCTTTAAAGAATTGGATGCTTCGTAATTTCTTCGCACATCTCGGAACAGGGTCTCAACATTAGTTTCAAATAAATATGGAAACGTTCACCACAGGTACTGGCCCTCATGGCCCGCCATGTCCATGTCGACAGTGACGCCCTCTACGTCAATTGGTTTTACCCGTTTTGGTCCGTATCCTTCCATTGTTTTCCAGAGAGTCGAGTCAAGAGTATTTAATCGTCATAAGCATTTCATAACGTCGCACATAGGAGAATCCTGGGCAAAATTAGAGCACATGGTATTGGTGGTAAGGTGCTGACATTGATTGAAAATTGGTTGGTAGACAGGAAACAAAGGGTAGGAATTAACAGTTCCCTTTCAGAATGGCAGGCAGTGACTAGTGTGTTACCGCAAGGCTGGGTGCTGGGACCGCAGGTGTTTACAATATATATTAATTATTTGGATGAAGGGATTAAAAGTATCATGAGCAAATTTGCAGATGACACAACACTGGGTGGCATTGTGAACTGTGAGGAGGATGTTATGAGGATGCAGGGCGATTGAAGAGCTTCGGTGCGTGCGCAGACGCATGGCAGATGCAGTTTAATGTGGATAAATATGAGGGTATACCCTTTCATGGCGAAAACAGGAAGTTTATTATCTAAATGGTGTCAAGTTGGAAAAAGGGGAAGTACAACATGATCAGGGCTCCTTGTTCATCTGTCACTGAAAGTAAGCATGCAGGTACAGCAGGTAGTGAAGAAAGCGAAAGGCATGTTGGCTTTCATAACAAGAGGAGTTGAGTATAGGATCAACTAGTTCGTTCTGCAGTTATACAGGGCCCCAGTGAGACCACACCTGGAGTATTGTATGCAGTTTTGGTCTCCAAACGTAATCACATTGAATGGTGGTGCTGGCTCGAGTGGCCGAATGGCCTACTCCTGCACCTATTGCCTATTGTCTATTGTCTATTCATGCTATTGAGGGAGTGCAGCGTAATTTCACAAGGTTAAATGCCGGGATGGCGGGACTGTCATATGTTGATAGATTCGGGCGGCTGGGCTTGTTTGTACTCTGGAATTTAGAAGGGTTAGAGGTGATCTTATTGAAACATAGAAGGTTATTAAGCGTTTGGACACGCTAGAGGCAGGAAACATGTACCCAACGTTGGAAGAGTCCAGAAACAGGGGCCATATTTTAACAATAATTGGTAAGGCATTTAGAACGAAAATGAGGAAAAACATTTTCACAAAGAGAGTTGTGTGTGTGTGTGGAATGCGCTGCCTCAGAGGCCGGTAGAGGGTGGTTCTCTGGATGCTCTTCAAGAGAGAGTTAAATAAAGCTCTTAGGGAGAACGGAGTTACAGGATATGGAGAGAAGGCAGGAATGGGGCACTGATTGTGAATGATCAGCCATGATCACATGGAATGGTGGTGCTGGCTCGAAGGACCGAATGGCCTACTCCTGCACCTATTGCCTATTGTCTATTGTCATATGTGCATACAATGACACGGAAAATGCTTACTTGGAGTAGGATAATAAACCTGAAAAGACAATACTCAGATAACATTAAAAAATAATAAATTACCCCATAATTAGTGTCAAAAGGCCAGAATCCGACAGCAGCCAACTTAGCCCATATTTATTTGGTGTTTTGTAGAGTTTGATAACCTTATGGAGGTTGGGAAGAAGCTGTCACGGTAGGGGGTATCGGATTCCCCTGCGTTTCAGTCTTATTCGTAAACCACCACTTTAACCAGGTTGCTGGGACGAATGATTGATACTTTATTGTCACATGTACCTAGGGTACTTAGGTGCAGTGAAATAATTTGTTTTGCATATAAGGCGACGTTTCGGGTCGAGACCCTTCTTCAGAATCAGACCAGCATCTTTACTTTAGACTGATGTGGGGCGGGAAAATTACAAGGAAAAGGCGAAGACAGTAGACATGTGGGAGAGCTGGGAAGGGGAGGGGAACGAGGGAGAAAGCAAGGATGATCAGAAATTGCAGAAGTCAATGTTCATACCGCTGGGGTGTAAACTAACCAAGCGAAATAGGAAGTGCTGTTCCTCCAATTTACGCTGGGCCTCACTCCGTCGTTGGCGGAGGCCCAGGACACAAAGGTCGGGTTCGGAATGGGAGGGGGATTTGAAGTGCTGAACCGCCGGGAGATGAGGTTGATGGTTTGGGCGCTCTCAGCCATTGTCTTTTTATTTCACGATAAAGAAAACACATCTTGCAGTTAAATCGCATGTAGATAGGGTGGTAAATAAAGCATTTGGCGTGTTGGCCTTTATAAATCAGAGCATTGAATATAGGAGTAGGGAAGTAATGTTAAAATTGTACAAGGTACAAGGCATTGGTAAGACCAATTCTGGAGTATGGTGTACAATTTTGGTCGCCTAATTATAGGAAGGATGTCAACAAAATAGAGAGAGTACAGAGGAGATTTACTAGAATGTTGCCAGGGTTCCAGCAACTATGTTACAGAGAAAGGTTGAACAAGTTAGGTCTTTATTCTTTGGAGCGCAGAAGGTTAAGGGGGGACTTGATTGAGGTCTTTGAAATGATGAAAGGAATAGACAGAGTTGACGTGGATACGTTTTTCCCATTGAGGGTAGGGAAGATTCAAACAAGAGGGCATGACATGAGAATTAAGGGACAGAGGTTTAGGGGTAACATGAGGGGGAACTTCTTTACTCAGAGCGTGGTGGCTGTGTGGAATGAGCTTCCAGCAGAAGTGGTGGAGGCAGGATAGATTTAAACATTTAACAGTAAAGTGGATAGGTATATGGACGTGAAGGGAATGGAGGGGTATGGTCTGAGTGCAGGTAGATGGGACTAGGGGAAAACAAATGGTCGGCACGGAGTGGAAGGGCCGAGAGGGCCTGTTTCCGTGCTGTAATTGTTATATGGTTATATGGTTAATTGTCTCCGACAATTAAATGTAGCCGACGGGGTTGAAAGGTATAAAATCCTTCGATCCCCTAAAATGCAGAATATTCCTCGCTAGACATGTGTTTGATATTGATAATGGTTAAAAAAAATGTCGCCCAACGTGGGGCTCGAACCCTGAGATTAAGAGTCTTATGCTCTACCGGCTGAGCTAGCCGGGCACTGCTCAGACGTTTTCAGGGTCTAATATCACGAGAATCATCCTCTCAATACACCACGGATCTACCTCTGGTAAGAATTTTTGTCTGCGGGTGTAGAAGATACACCCGCCAGTCGTTAATCAAATTTTCGTTCGGCCCAAGCGGAATATTTCACACTTTCTGCGTTTAAATTTTACCGTCCATTCCTCTCCTATTTATGCA
Source organism: Okamejei kenojei (assembly GCA_035221665.1). Classification (NCBI taxonomy): domain Eukaryota; kingdom Metazoa; phylum Chordata; class Chondrichthyes; order Rajiformes; family Rajidae; genus Okamejei; species Okamejei kenojei. Next base: position 8,179,504 of record CM069165.1, read on the forward strand.
GTTGAGCTACATCCCGCCGTAGACCATGCAAGAAACCGCCCCATTTTGAAGGGTGAGCTACATAGCCAATTTATTTTCAGACCGCATGTCTGTGGTATTTGAGTGGAAACCGAGGTACCTGCTGGAAATTCAATAAGTCACATGCAGGCAGAAAGACAGTCAAAGAACATTGGAGCTTAACGTTGAACATTGATTAAACGGCACACACCGCTGCATCAGGTACAAAAGGGTTGTAATAAATCATACATCTATGAACGCTGATTTAAATTTTAAAGTCTTAAATACCATTGCAGAAGCCCGGGATTGAACCAGGGACCTTTAGATATTCAGTCTAACGCTCTCGCAACTGAGCTATTTCGGCAACTAAAGGAGACAGTTCACTTCCAACTCATGAATCCGGGCATAGTCGTTGACCTAATTCTGTGCCTCTTGTATATCACGCACCGTGTTCATCAGATGTGGGAATCCGCTGCTGAACATTTTTGTCATTTCGGAATACAAATCTCCCAGACAAGAGAAACAAAAAATTCTCGCCATCTTCCACCTTCTTCCTTGACCGACGAAGACTGGTCAGGTCACTGAACCACACGCGCTGTAAACGTTGCAACTTCAGTGCCAGAGGCAGAGCAGAAGAGGTTTTCCCATTGGTCTGATCGATACTCAAGTCCTAGATCACAACTTGTAAAACAGAACAGAAGCACATTCGGCCCTCGAATATGTTCCCTCGAAAGTATGCGCAACCATTGAATGTCACCTGTAACACCTTTCTAGCCCATCAATATCCCGCGCAACGTGGTCACAAACAATGTGTGTAGGAAAGATCTGCAGATCTGAAGAAGGGTCGCGACCCGAACCGTCATCCCTTCTCTCCAGAAATGTGGTCTGTCCTGCTGAGTTACTCCAGCAATTTGTTTATATCGTTGGTCACAATCAATATGTATATATCAGTTTAATTTAGCGAACATGAATTGACCATTACATCGTGCAGTGAGATACAATGTAAAACTGTATCTTACGTGTTAACCAGTCAGAGAAAGGACTTTACATGATTGTAATCAAGCTGTCCTTAGTGTGCAGATAAAGGATAAAGGTAGCGCGCAGGAAGAAAATGCAGATACTGGTTTGAACCGAAGAGTGACACAGAATGCAACAGTAACTCAGCGGGGCAGGCAGCATCTCTGGAGAGAAGGAATGGGTGACGTTTCGGGTCGTGACACCTTCTTCAGACTTAAACGTATAACTTAATGGTTAAACTGAATGCGGATAACGGCCAGTAAAGTCCATTTAAAAATAGTTCGAAGGTCTCCAATGAGGTAGATGGAAGGTCATGACCGCTCTACAGCTGGTGAGAGGACGGATCAGTTGCCTTATAATAGCTCTGATATATCAACTACCGATTCCTTGTCGAAGGCAGTTTTGAGAGGTGGGGGACAATCTCCCCCAGCACTTGCCAGGTCGCCTTCGTGTCCCAGCACTGGCTGCAGTTCCCAGATCGCCTGCGAACCCCGGGAATGGCTACCGTTCCCACGTCGCGAAAACTAATTGAAAAAAACGTTTGCGGGCCGGATGATTTTGGGTTGCGGGCCGGGTCCGTTCCGTGAGCCGTAGGTTGCCGACACCTTTCCTTGATGTAAGGCCTCATTATTGTCCCTCCCCATGTTTTAAAAGCATCTACTACTGTGACTGAACGTGTCCAATATATCTTGAAATGGGAGGGAGAGGAGCCAGAGGTCGTGGTACATATAGTTACCAATGACATAGGTAGAAAAAGAGAGGAGGTCCTGAAAGGAGAATTTAGGGAATTAGGAAGAGTGTTAAGGAGAAGGACCGCAAAGGTAACAATCTCAGGATTACTGCCTGTGCCACGCGACAGTGAGAGTAGGAATGGAGCAAGGTGGAGGATAAATGCGTGGCTAAAGGACTGGTGCAGAGCGCAGAGATTCAAGTTTCTGGATCATTGGCACCTCTTTTGGGGAAGGTGTGACCTGTACAAAAAGGACGGGTTGCACTTGAACCCGAGGGGAACCAATATCCTGGCGGGGACATTTGCAAAGGCTACTGGAAAGCCTTTAAACTAGATCGGTTGGGGGGGGGGGACTCAAATAAAGAAGGCAAGTAGTCCGTTTGTGAGGCAGGAGGCAGAGAAGAGAAGCAGTCAGACGCAACACGTAGGGAGGAAAGAAGAAAAAAATAACAAACGGAGAATAAGAAGTGGAGGGTTTCTTAAATGTGTGAGCAGAGAGACAGAGGGGAGTAAAATGAGGATAGGAGCAATAGGTAGCGAGGTGAAAAGTGGCAGGAAAACAAATCCAGCGCAAAAATCTACAAGGGCCACTTTTCAACATAATTGTAAAAGGGCCAAGAGTGTTGTAAAAACAAGCCTGAAGGCTTTGTGTCTCAATGCGAGGAGCATTCGTAATAATGTGGATGAGTTGAATGTGCAGATAGCTATTAATAATTATGATATAGTTGGGATCACGAAGACATGGGTCCAGGGTGACCAAGGCTGCGAGCTGAACATCCAGGGATATTCAATATTCAGGAAGGATAGAGAGGAAAAGGAGGTGGGGTAGCGTTGCTGGTTAGAGAGGAGATTAACGCAATGCAAAGGAATGACATTAGCTTGGAGGATGTGGAATCGATATGGGTGGAGCTGCGAAACACTAAGGGGCAGAAAACGCTAGTGGGTGTTGTGTACAGGCCACCTAACAGTAGTAGTGGAGTTGAGGATGGCATCAAACAGGAAATTAGAAATGCGTGCAACGAAGGTAAAACCGTTATAATGGGTGACTTCAATCTACATATAGATTGGGTGAATCAAATTGGCAGGGGTGCTGAGGAAGAGGATTTCTTGGAATGCATGCGGGATAGTTTTCTAAACCAACGTGTGGAGGAACCAACGAGAGAGCAGGCTATTCTAGACTGGATATTGAGTAATGAGGAAGGATTAGTTAGCAGCCTTGTTGTACGTGGCCCCTTGGGCAAGAGTGACCATAATATGGTTGAGTTCTTCATTAGGATGAAGAGCGACATTGTTAATTCAGAAACACGGGTCCTGAACTTAAAGAAAGGTAAATTTGAGGGTATGAGACGTGAATTGGCCAAGATCGACTGGCAATTGATTCTTGAAGGGTTGACGGTGGATATGCAATGGAAGGCATTTAAAGACTGCATGGATGAACTACAACAATTGTTCATCCCAGTATGGCAAAAGAATAAATCAGGGAAGGTGGCGCATCCGTGGATAACGAGGGAAATCAGGGATAGTATCAAAGAAAAAGATGAACCGTACAAATTAGCCAGAGAAAGCAGCCTACCAGAGAAATTCAGAGACCGACAGAGGAGGACAAAGGGCTCAACTAGGAAAGGGGAAATGGAGTATGAAAGAAAACTGGCAGGAAACATAAAAACTGACTGCAAAAGTTTTATCGATATGTGACGCGCAAAAGATTAGTTAAAACAAATGTAGTCCCTTACAGTCAGAAACGGGTGAATTGATCATGGGGAATAAGGACATGGCAGACCAATTGAATAACTACTTTGGTTCTGTCTTCACTAAGGAAGACATAAATAATGTGCCGGAAATAGCAGGGGATCGCGGGTCTAATGAGATGGAGGAAATGAGTGAAATCCAGCTTAGCCGGAAAGTGGTGTTGGGTAAATTGAATTGATTAATAAATTGAATGGATTAAAGGCCAATAAATCCCCAGGACCAGATAGGCTGCATCCCAGGGTACTTAAGGAAGTAGCCCCAGAAATAGCAGATGCCTTAGTGATAATTTTTCAAAACTCTTTAGATTCTGGAGTAGTTCCTGAGGATTGGAAGGTAGCTAATGTAACCCCTCTTTTTAAAAAGGGAGGGAGAGAGAAAACGGGGAATTACAGACCAGTTAGTCTAACATCGGTAGTGGGGAAACTGCTAGAGTCAATTATTAATGATGGGATAGCAGCGCATTTTGAAAGTGGTGAAATCATTGGACAAAGTCAACATGGATTTACGAAGGGTAAATCATGTCTGACGAATCTTATTGAATTTTTTAAGGATGTAACTAGTAGAGTGGATAAGGGAGAAGCAGTGGATGTGTTGTATCTGGACTTTCAGAAGGCTTTCGACAAGGTCCCACACAAGAGATTGGTATACAAACTTAAAGCACACGGTATTGGTGGTTCAGTATTGATGTGGATAGAGAACTGGCTGGCAGACAAGAAGCAAAGAGTAGGAGTGAACGGGTCTTTTTCAGGATGGCAGAGAGTGACTAGTGGGGTGCCGCAAGGCTCAGTGCTGGGACCCCAGCTATTTACAATATATATTAATGATTTGGACGAGGGAATTAAATGCAACATCTCGAAGTTTACGGATGACACGAAGCTGGGGGGCAGTGTTAGCCGTGAGGAGGATGCTAGGAGGCTGCAGGATGACTTGGATAGACTGGGTGAGTGGGCAAATGCATGGCAGATGCAGTATAATGTGGATAAATGTGAGGTTATCCACTTTGGTGGCAAAAACAGGAAGGTAGACTATTATTTGAATGTGGACCGATTAGGAAAAGGGGAGATGCAGCGAGACCTGGCTGTCATGGTACACCAGTCATTGAAAGTAGGCATGCAGGTGCAGCAGGCTGTGAAGAGAGCGAATGGTATGTTGGCATTCATAGCAAAAGGATTTGATTACAAGAGCAATCAAATCCTTTTGGAGGTTCTACTGCAGTTGTACAGGGTCTTGGTGAGGCCACGCCTGGAGTATTGCGTGCAGTTTTGGTCTCCTAATCTGAGGAAATACATTCTTGCCATAGAGGGAGTACAGAGAAGGTTCACCAGACTGATTCCTGGGATGGCACGACTTCCATATGAAGAAAGACTGGATAGACTTGGCTTGTACTCGCTGGAATTTAGAAGATTGAGGGGTGATCTCATAGAGACTTACAAAATTCTTAAGGTGCTGGACAGGCTAGATGCAAGACGACTGTTCCCGATGTTGGGGAAGTCCAGGGCAAGGGGTCACAGTTTAAGGATAAGGGGGAAGTCTTTTAGGATCGAGATGAGAAAATCTTTTTTCACACAGAGAGTGGTGAATCTGTGGAATTCTCTGCCACAGAAGGTAGTTAGAAACATAGAAACATAGAAATTAGGTGCAGGAGTAGGCCATTCAGCCCTTCGAGCCTGCACCGCCATTCAATATGATCATGGCTGATCATCCAACTCAGTATCCCGTACCTGCCTTCTCTCCATACCCTCTGATCCCCTTAGCCACAAGGGCCACATCCAACTCACTCTTAAATATAGCCAATGAACTGGCCTCAACTACCCTCTGTGGCAGAGAGTTCCAGAGACTCACCACTCTCTGTGTGAAAAAAGTCTTTCTCATCTCGGTCTTAAAGGATTTCCCCCTTATCCTTAAGCTGTGACCCCTTGTCCTGGACTTCCCCAACATCGGGAACAATCTTCCTGCATCTAGCCTGTCCAACCCCTTAAGAATTTTGTAAGTTTCTATAAGATCCCCTCTCAATCTCCTAAATTCCAGAGAGTATAAACCGAGTCTATCCAGTCTTTCTTCATAGGACAGTCCTGACATCCCAGGAATCAGTCTGGTGAACCTTCTCTGCACTCCCTCTATGGCAATAATGTCCTTCCTCAGATTTGGAGACCAAAACTGTACGCAATACTCCAGGTGTGGTCTCACCAAGACCCTGTACAACTGAAGTAGAACCTCCCTGCTCCTGTACTCAAATCCTTTTGCTATGAAAGCTAACATACCATTCGCTTTTTTCACTGCCTGCTGCACCTGCATGCCTACTTTCAATGACTGTATTACTATTGCCCTTCCCCTCTTTTTTCCCCCCTCATGTGCTGCAGAGCCACCCATGGTGCCATGAACCTGGCTGCTGCTGCATTCCCCTGATGAGCCATCTCCCTCAACAGTATCCAAAATGGTATACCTGTTTAGGAGGGAGATGACCGCAGGGGACTCCTGCACTACCTGCCTACTGCTTTGCTGGCTATTGGCCACCCGTTCCCTTCTTGTCCTCTTACCGTTTGCCTGCGGTGTGACCAACTCACTGTACGTGCTATCCACGACTTTCTCCGCATCGTGGATGCTCCAGTATGAATCCAGCCGCAGTTCCAATCGTTCAATGCGGTCTGCCAGGAGCTGCAGCTGGACACACTTCCTGCAAACAGGAAGTTGAGGCCAGTTCGTTGGCCGTCTTTAAGAGGGAGTTGGATGTGGCCCTTGTGGCTGAAGGGATCAGGGGGGTGTGGAGAGAAGGCAGGTACGGGATACTGAGTTGGATGATCAGCCATGATCATATTGAATGGCGGTGCAGGCTCGAAGGGCCGAATGGCCTGCTCCTGCACCTAATATCTATGTTTCTATGTTTCTAACTGATTCAATGTCTCAGTGTGCCCCCGTTTTTCCCACCATCTCTCCAACTGCTTCATCCTCCATCCCCCACCCATTCAGTATTTAAAACATGAAGGAGATTTAGAAGTTTTGGGTAAATTGAATTGTTACATATTTTATGAGAACAATCTGCGCATGCGCGGTTTAAGAATTTTTTTTTTTAAACAGCCTGCCGCCCCTCAAGGCACGTGTCTGTATTGATGGCACTGTCCTGAGCTGCTTAATCTCCTACCTCAGCGGTAGGAGTTTCTCTACTAACATAGGCAACTCTATCTCCCCCCCCCCCCAGCTAGTCTCTGCCGTGGGATTCCACAAGGTTACATCCATGGCCCCATTCTCTTCTCCCTGTATATGCTCCCCTCAGGCCAAGCCATTGAAAGGCACGGCATTTCCTTCCATTGCTACGCAGCCGATATAACCATATAACCATATAACAATTACAGCACGGAGACAGGCCCTCTCGGCCCTTCCAGTCCGTGCCGACCATTTGTTTTCCCCTAGTCCCATCTACCTGCACTCAGACCATACCCCTCCATTCCCTTCACGTCCATATACCTATCCACTTTACTTTTAAATGTTAAAATCGATCCTGCCTCCACCACCTCTGCTGGAAGCTCATTCCACACAGCCACCACCCTCTGAGTAAAGAAGTTCCCCCTCACGTTACCCCTAAACTTCTGTCCCTTAATTCTCATGTCATGCCCTCTTGTTTGAATCTTCCCTACCCTCAATGGGAAAAGCTTATCCACGTCAACTCTGTCTATCCCTTTCATCATTTTAAAGACCTCAATCAAGTCACCCCTTAACCTTCTGCGCTCCAAAGAATAAAGACCTAACTTGTTCAACCTTTCTCTGTAACATAGTTGCTGGAACTCTGGCAACATTCTAGTAAATCTCCTCTGTACTCTCTCTATTTTGTTGACATCCTTCCTATAATTAGGCGACCAAAATTGTACACCATACTCCAGAATTGGTCTTACCAATGCCTTGTACAATTTTAACATTACTTCCCTACTCCTATATTCAATGCTCTGATTTATAAAGGCCAGCACACCAAAGGCTTTCTTTACCACCCTATCTACATGCGATTCCACCTTCAGGGAACTATGCACAGTTATTCCTAGATCCCTCTGTTCCACAGCATTCCTCAATTCCCTACCATTTACCATGTACGTCCTATTTTGATTTGTCCTGCCAAGATGTAGCACTTCACACTTATCAGCATTAAACTCCATCTGCCATCTTTCAGCCCACTTTTCCAAATGGCCCAAATCTCTCTTTAGACTTTGAGAATCTACTTCATTATCCACAATACCACCAATGTTAGTATCATCTGCATACTTACTTATCCAATTTTCCACCCCATCATCCAGATCATTGATGTACATGAAAAACAACAGTGGACCCAACACAGATCCCTGAGGCACCCCACTGGTCACCGGCTTCCAACCTGACAAACAGCCATCCACCATTACTCTCTGACATCACCCATTCAGCCACTGTTGCATCCATCTTGCTACTCCGCCATTAACACCCAAAGATTGAACCTTCTGAACCAACCTTCCATGGGGAACCTTGTCAAAGGCCTTACTGAAATCCATATAGACAACATCCACTGCTTTTACCCTCATCAATTTCCCTAGTTACCGCTTCAAAAAATTCAAGAAGGTTTGTCAAACATGACCTTCCAGGCACAAATCCATGTTGACTGTTCCTGATCAGACCCTGTTTATCCAGATGCTTATATATTATCTCTAAGTATCCTTTCCATTAATTTGCCCACCACTGACGTCAAACTAATAGGTCTATAATTGCTAGGTTTATTCTTTGAACCCTTTTTAAACAATGGAACAACATGCGCAGTACGCCACTCCTCCGGCACTATTCCCGTTTCTAATGACATTTGAAATATTTCTGTCATAGCTCCTGCTATTTCTACACTAACTTCCCTCAATGTCCTAGGGAATATCCTGTCAGGACCTGGAGACTTATCCACCTTTATGTTTTTCAAAAGTGTCAGTACTTCCTCCTCTTTGAATCTCATAGTTTCCATAGCTACTCTACTTTTTTCCCTTACCTCACAGAGTTCAATATCCTTCTCCTTGGTGAATACCGAAGAAAAGAAATTGTTCAATATCTCCCCCATCTCTTTTGGCTCTGCAGATAGCTGTCCATTCTGGTTCTCTAATGGTCCAATTTTATCCCTCGTTATCCTTTTGCTATTAATATAGCTGTAGAAACCCTTTGGATTTACTTTCACCTTTCTTGCCAAAGCAACCTCATATCTTCTTTTAGCCTTCCTAATTTCTTTCTTAAGATTCTTTTTACATTCTGTATACTCCCCTAGCACCTCATTAACAGATACACTGCTCTATCTCCCCCTGAAGCCCAAAAAACATGCAAATCTGTTTAACCTTATCCACTTCCTCGAGGGTTTAAAGTGTTGGATGGCCCAGAACTTCTTCCAGCTAAACGAGAGTAAGTCTGAGGTCATCCGTCTCGGCCCTTCGCACTCAATCAAAATGATAGCAGGCAGCGTTAGAAGCCTTACCCCACTACTCAAACCTCACGTCAAAAACCTGGGCGTGATATTTGACTCAGCGCTGAAGTTTCTTCCAGCTTCGGACGATAGCTAAAATAGAACAATTCTTCCAGTTTGATCACCTCGAAAAGATCATCCACACATTTATCTCCTCCCGCCTAGACTCCCTCTACACTGGCGATCTTCCGTGTCCCGCCTGCAACTGGTCCAAAACGCCGCAGCGAGACTCCTTACGGTCACCCGAAAAAGGGACCACATCACCCCGACCCTGGCCTCTCTCCACTGGCTCCCTGTGCGGTTCCGAATACATTTCAAGATACTCTCTTATGTCTATAAAGCCCTCAATGGGCTTGCCCCCACCTACATTAAAAATCTGCTTACCCACCACACCACCGTCAGGTCCCTCAGATCAGCCGACTTGGGGTTGCTGGACATCCCGCGGTCTGGGCATAAGCTCAGAGGCGACCGCGCCTTTATGGTTGTAGCTCCTAGCATCTCTCTTCCCATTGGAACTGCCCTCACCATCGACTACTTTAAGTCGAGACATAAAACTCATCTCTACTCCCAAGCTTTTCTTGACGTCCTCTGCGAGAGGGCTATATATATTCACTGATGTTTGTATTTCATCGATGAACCACTTGTGTTTGTTATACTATTCTTATACCAATGTGAAGCACTTTGGCCAACGAGAGTTGATTTTTAATTGTGCTATATAAATAAAAGTGACTTGACTTGACTTGACTCTTTATTAAAGAATTCAACACATGCATGTACATGAATAAATAACCGGATCGCGGATAAGCCGATAGCACACATGTCAAACAGTGAGGAGTGAATGTCTGAAAGTTGCACATTTCATTTTCCTCAGAGATGCTGGCTGGCGCGCTGATTTACTCCAGCATTTGGTGTCTCTCTTCGGTGTAAACCAGCATGTGCAGTTCCATCCTACACATAATAATTGCTGTCATCTCTCTCAGCACCCCGATTTACCAGCTGCCTTGTGGATGCCCGCGTAAATTCGACTATCTTTAATCTCTCTTGATTTCAATGTAAAGATCCGCATGCATTTGAAATAATTGATTTGATTGAGCCTGTATCTGCAAATGACGTTGTAATCATCAGTATGCAGAGACTTAAGACCACTGGCACAGAAACCTCATCACCAGGTTTCCACAGAGTCTCCGATAAAGGGAATTCTCCCCCGGCAGCGTGTCTCACTGCCTCTCCATCAATCCTTGCGGCCCGGAAACGGATTCCAATAAATGGTTCTGATCATCATCGCTCCCTCCCCTGTCAGCACCAGTTTTAAAGCTTTGGCTGCTTCGTAATTTCCGCGCACATCTCGGAACAGGCCCTCGACATTAGATTTAAATGAATATGGAAACATTCACCACAGATACTGGCCCTCATGTCCCGCCATGCCCATGTCGACTGTGACGCCCTCTACGTCAATTGGTTTTACCCGTTTCGGTCCGTACCCTTCCATTGTTTTCCAGTGAGTCAAGAGTATTTAATTGTCATAAGCATTTGATAAGGTCCCACGTAGGAGAATAGCGGGCAAAATTAGAGCACATGGTATTGGTGGCAAGGTGCTGACATTGATAAAAAATGGGTTGGTAGACATGAAACAAAGGGTAGGTATTAACGGGTGCCTTTAAGAATGGCAAGTTCTCGTTTAATCTTACTATTTTACTTCGGAGTCACGTGAGTGATTACGTGAAAATTTCAAAGCTTTGTGATTTCATGCCGCAGATTACAATCTCGGCATCCCACTGCATTTGATTGACTCGAAAGAGAAATAAATGCATTAATAATAACATTGTATTCAATGTAATGATAGGGTTTATTTAACAATGTAAACAAACAACAGTACCCCTAAAATCTAGGTACTTAAAATGTCATTAGCAAAGCCCTGCATTGACAATTGGCCGATGATGATAAAAATTCTGAAACATCAGCTCATTTGCCCATCCGACCGCCGATAAAATTTGACCCCTCGCTTTGGCCGCCAACATAGCTGCTGCCCTAGTATAATGAGATGTAAACACACTATCTAAATGATATACTTACGTTGATGCTGACCTGGTGGAATGAGACATACAATCGTCAATGTTAATACCTGTTGCAGCCACCTTGAAATAGTCTGAACCGACCTTCTCTTGTGTAATTGTTTATTAACTAATACACAGTGCTGAATCCATACTTCTAGGGATTCTGGTGGCCTTGATAACATAAAAATGAGACCGCAGGGTATTCAAAACTATATTAAAAATCATGCCAGCCCTGGTCTGCTCTGCTAGTGTAGACCAGAATGTAAAATATAATGGCATGAACAGCCATTTCCATCCTGTCCAGCCACAGCGTTTGCGATGTTTTGCCGTCGGTGTGCTGATATGAGAGTCATGACTAAGGATGTAGCTGGAACCCCTTGGTGGAGTAATGTTTACACATTCACAATAACCAACTGCATAATCTTGTGATGTGAGAACTTGTATCAAGATCTTTTTAACAACTTGATATCCGGGTTAGTCCCGACAATGTAGTTCCCTTATGTTATATGTTTAAATTCTCTATAACTGAACTATTGTCAATATCACTTAATTTGTATCGTATCAAATGTATCATTAATATTTAATAAACCTTTCTGATCCCCTCAATAGAGATGTACTGCTTTTTTCGATGCTATCCATGCATACTGCAGTGAACACCCTCATGGCTAAATGGGACAACTTCAGGCACAAGTCAATCCATGGAAAATATGTAAGTCAATAATAGTTTTACTGTGCAAAGACCATTCCCCTGAAGCACAGTTTAAAACAGCAAATTCTTGCTTTTTTGCATAACTGCATACCGTAGTGCCATAATGCCTGATGAAGCAGGCAACATGGACGCTTGGCCAGTCCGATAGTATGAATCCAAACGAGGTCTTGCTGATTGTTTTAAGACCCAGTTAATGAGGAAGACATCAAGTCCATTCCTACTATTGAAGCGAGAATGTATTTCTCCACACTGTTGTGTCACATATTTTTGCAAACAGTGAAACATGCATAAACATGACGAACATTTGATGAAGTATTGAATCATGCTTTCATCATACGTTGAGATCCAACACTTATTCTGTGTTATCATCAATCTAAACTGGACGATACACCAGGGGCAAGGAGATTAATTACAGGTTATTCTTCCTAATTACCATGTGACTAACATATGTCACCATCGTAGAGTAGCAACTTAAATTTGAGCATGAAGAATATGTATATTCACTCAAAACCTTACTCAACGGTGCATTTAGTGTATATATTTAGTTGATACTAATAACTGAAGTATTGGTAACTCATGCAATCACCAATACCTCTGAGTAGGTGATGGTATTTGGAACTTCTTATCTAGAGTTCTAAACATCAGTTCATAATAACTGAATTCACCAACCACACTACTGCAGCGAGTTTCAAGTTCAAGTTCAATGCTTTATTATCATATTTAGCAATGCTAAATACTGTTACTTCATCATAGTGGCTGATAATAGATTCAGCAGATAACAGCACAAATTTGTTAACAATGCTATAAATGCCATACACAATATCAGTTCCCTGATTTGCTCAGCTGCAACACAGCTGCAATATTGCCAATTACTCTTAATGAAATAACTCAAATCCCTTGCCATAAAACAGAGACAAATTAAAATAATTAAAGGTAAATCCCAATGACCAACTAACAGTTTATCCCATCCATAATCCTTACTGTTATAGTACCCTTATATTATCTTAGATAACCTTTGTAATGGGATTTGTATAACATGTATCTCTTACCTTATAAATCTTTTGTAGTCGGAATATACGTTTTATATTTGGAAAGTTCATATGCCACTCCAGCCTTAATACATGGGTGGTTTGCATGAGAACCTTTGTCCAATTTCCAACCTTGGCCATAATCCAAACCCTTAGTGTGTTGTACAAAACGAATGTAGATACTACAACTTGTGAATGGTGCACTACCCATTTTGGAAGTGCTCAGGATTTCTGATCTATCATGCTGCTGAATTGCAGTGAACCGCTACTGCCGATGAACACCTAGGGTGTATTTCTGAACGATAACTTAGCGCGTCGTCGCCTAATTGAATCGTCTGCCAGGCTTCTCCTGTAGAATAGACCTACCTGAATAACAGATTCAGCGGTTGGCTCTCACACCCCCCAGAAGCGTTGTTCACTGCCGGCACATATGTGCTTGAGTATGTTGTAATGACATCTTAGAGCCCGGAGTCATCTTGACCTTTTGCTCTTCCCTCCTCAGAGAGGGTGATTCGTAGGCAACCCTAACAGGCATTGCCGCAGGCCACGGGATACAAATACGGATACAATCCATTGGCCTTCTGATAAGGGAGGGAGAGGAGCCTGATGTTGTGGTACACATAGGTACCAATGACATAGGCAGAAAAAGTGACGAGGTCCTGAAGGGAGAATTTAGGGAGTTGGGGGGAAAGTTAAAGAGAAGGACCAAAAGGGTAACGATTTCAGGATTACTGCCTGTGCCGCGTGACAGTGATAGTAGGAATGAAATGAGGTGGAGGCTAAATGCGTGGCTGAGGGACTGGTGCAGTGGGCAGCGATTCAAGTTTCTTGATCACTGGGAACTCTTTTGGGGAAGGCATGATCTGTACGCAGAGGACGGGTTGCACTTGAACCCGAAGGGGACCAATATCCTGGCAGGGAGATTTGCAAAGGCTAATGGGGAGACTTTAAACTAGAAAGGCTGGGGGGAGGGACTCGGGTAGAGGGGGCTAGGGGACAGGGTGTGGGGCAAGAGACAGAGAAGGGAAGCACTCGGACCCAAAATGCAGGCGAGAAAGATGAAAAAGATAATAGACAGAGAATAAAGGATGGTGGGTTTATAAAATGTTCATATTTTAATGCTAGGAGCATTGTAAGTAAGGTGGATGAACTTAGAGCCTGGATTGACACCTGGTAATATGATGTTGTGGCAATCAGTGAAACATGGTTGCAGGAGGGCTGTGATTGGAAACTAAATATTCCAGGATTTCGTTGCTTCCGGGGTGATAGAATTGGAGGGACCAGAGGTGGAGGTGTTGCATTGCTTGTCAGAGAGGATATTACAGCAGTGCTTTGGCAGGACAGATTAGAGGGTTCGTCTAGGGAGGCTATTTGGGTGGAACTGAGAAGTGGGAACGGTGTAGCAACACTTTTAGGGGTGTACTATAGACCGCCAAATGGGGAGCGAGAATTGGAAGAGCAAATATGTAAGGAGATAGCATATATTAGTAGTAAGCACAAGGTAGTGATTGTGGGAGATTTCAATTTCCCAAAAATAGACTGGGAAACACATTCTGTAAATGGGCTGGATGGTTTGGAGTTTGTAAAATGTGTGCAGGATAGTTTTTTGCAGCAGTACATAGAGGTACCGACCAGAGAAGGGGCAGTGCTGGACCTCCTGTTAGGAAATGAGACAGGACAGGTGACGGAGGTATGCGTTGGTGAGCACTTCTGGACCAGTGATCACAATACCATTAGTTTCAATATAATAATGGAGCGAGTCAGAACAGGACCTAGAGTGGAGATTTTTGATTGGAGAAAGGCTAACTTTGAGGGAATGCGTGAGGATTTTAAAGGAGTGAATTGGGACACTTTGTTTCATGGGAAGGATGTAGAAGAGAAATGGAGGACATTTAAAGGGGAAATTGGAAGAGTACAGAATCTTTATGTCCCTGTTAGGTTGAAAGGAAATAGTAAAAATTGGAAAGAGACATGGTTTTCAAGGGAAATTAGACACTTGTTTCGAAAAAAGAGAGATATCTACAAGAATTATAGGAGGCATGGATTAAATGAGGTGCTAGAGGAGTATAAAGAATGTAAAAAGAATCTTAAGAAAGAAATTAGGAAGGCTAAAAGAAGATATGAGGTTGCTTTGGCAAGAAAGATGAAAGTAAATCCAAAGGGTTTCTACAGCTATATTAATAGCAAAAGGATAACGAGGGATAAAATTGGACCATTAGAGAACCAGAATGGACAGCTATCTGCAGAGCCAAAAGAGATGGGGGAGATATTGAACAATTTCTTTTCTTCGGTATTCACCAAGGAGAAGGATATTGAACTCTGCGAGGTAAGGGAAAAAAGTATAGTAGCTATGGAAACTATGAGATTCAAAGAGGAGGAAGTACTGACACTTTTGAAAAATATAAAGGTGGATAAGTCTCCAGGTCCTGACAGGATATTCCCTAGGACATTGAGGGAAGTTAGTGTAGAAATAGCAGGAGCTATGACAGAAATATTTCAAATGTCATTAGAAACGGGAATAGTGCCGGAGGATTGGCGTACTGCGCATGTTGTTCCATTGTTTAAAAAGGGTTCAAAGAATAAACCTAGCAATTATAGACCTATTAGTTTGACGTCAGTGGTGGGCAAATTAATGGAAAGGATACTTAGAGATAATATATATAAGCATCTGGATAAACAGTGTCTGATCAGGAACAGTCAACATGGATTTGTGCCTGGAAGGTCATGTTTGACAAACCTTCTTGAATTTTTTGAAGCGGTAACTAGGGAAATTGATGAGGGTAAAGCAGTGGATGTTGTCTATATGGATTTCAGTAAGGCCTTTGACAAGGTTCCCCATGGAAGGTTGGTTCAGAAGTTTCAATCTTTGGGTGTTAATGGCGGAGTAGCAAGATGGATGCAACAGTGGCTGAATGGGTGATGTCAGAGAGTAATGGTGGATGGCTGTTTGTCAGGTTGGAAGCCGGTGACCAGTGGGGTACCTCAGGGATCTGTGTTGGGTCCACTGTTGTTTGTCATGTACATCAATGATCTGGATGATGGGGTGGAAAATTGGATAAGTAAGTATGCAGATGATACTAAGATAGGTGGTATTGTGGATAATGAAGTAGATTCTCAAAGTCTACAGAGAGATTTGCGCCATTTGGAAAAGGGGGCTGAAAGATGGCAGATGGAGTTTAATGCTGATAAGTGTGAAGTGCTACATCTTGGCAGGACAAATCAAAATAGGACGTACATGGTAAATGGTAGGGAATTGAGGAATGCTGTGGAACAGAGGGATCTAGGAATAACTGTGCATAGTTCCCTGAAGGTGGAATCGCATGTAGATAGGGTGGTAAAGAAAGCCTTTGGTGTGCTGGCCTTTATAAATCAGAGCATTGAATATAGGAGTAGGGAAGTAATGTTAAAATTGTACAAGGCATTGGTAAGACCAATTCTGGAGTATGGTGTACAATTTTGGTCGCCTAGTTATAGGAAGGATGTCAACAAAATAGAGAGAGTACAGAGGAGATTTACTAGAATGTTGCCAGGGTTCCAGCAACTATGTTACAGAGAAAGGTTGAACAAGTTATGTCTTTATTCTTTGGAGCGCAGAAGGTTAAGGGGGACTTGATTGAGGTCTTTAAAATGATGAAAGGGATAGACAGAGTTGACGTGGATAAGCTTTTCCCATTGAGGGTAGGGAAGATTCAAACAAGAGGGCATGACATGAGAATTAAGGGACAGAAGTTTAGGGGTAACGTGAGGGGGAACTTCTTTACTCAGAGGGTGGTGGCTGTGTGGAATGAGCTTCCGGCAGAGGTGGTGGAGGCAGGATCGATTTTAACATTTAAAAGTAAAGTGGATAGGTATATGGACGTGAAGGGAATGGAGGGGTATGGTCTGAGTGCAGGTAGATGGGACTAGGGGAAAACAAATGGTCGGCACGGACTGGAAGGGCCGAGAGGGCCTGTCTCCTTGCTGTAATTGTTATATGGTTATATGTTATATGGTTAATCCAATAGAATATTCTGCTGGAATGGACTTTGTTGTCAGACACGTGGACTTTGTTGTCAGAAGGGCACGTACCTCTGACACGTGCCCTTCATCTCTTGGGGTATGCCCTTCGGGCATACCCTGATACTGACCCATCTTAGTCTCCGCCTCTGAGAGGGAGACCTCTGTAGCACTGTGTGCAACATTGAGGAATTCAACCCCGGTGAGGAATTCATTCCACTACTCCGCGGGTCTTGCCCCGGTGGAGAATCATCTCCCGACTCCGTGGGCGAGCAGATATATGTGAATGCAGATATATATGCTACTGTCCCAAGCGTTGCTGGTGCCGCTTTGTAAAGTCTGGCAGTTTTTGACATGAAACAGCCTCGCATCAGGCACTGCTGGTATGGCTCTTCCGTAGGCCGGTTTTTCACACATTAAGCAGCCAAATCAGGCGCTGCTAGCGCGGCTCTCCTGTAGACCGGTAACGTTACAAGTGAACAGCCCTGAAACACGTGCTGCTGGCACGGCTCTCCCGCAGACCGGTACTTATATACATGAAGCGGCCTTGTCAGGTGCTGCTGGCGCGGCCTGTCCCATAGGCCAGCACATATTCCACATGAAGCAGCCCTGTCAGGCGCTGCTGGCGTGGCCTGTCCCATAGGCCAGCACATATTCCACATGAAGGAGCCCTGTCAGGCGCTGCTGGCGCGGCCTGTCCCAGAGGCCCGCGCAATTGCGGTGTTACCTCACTAAAACAACATTTTTAATGTACAGTTTATTAGTGAAGGGAAAATTAATTCATATCAAACACGAGCTTAAACAATTTACTTCAGTTTTTAACCCTTACAGCCCGACTCACCTGAGTCAACAATAGGGCTAAATGAGTCCCAGTTATTCCTTACCTGGGTACCAACATCTGTGAGCGACTGATCCCACTTTTAGTGACTCCAGTGTTGCTTCCTTGCCGTTCCAACGGCAAATCATAGGTTGGAGTTGCTGACCCATCTGTCAGTGATTTTTCCAAAATAAATTGTTGTTTTAACTGTCTTTTTGCAGGCTGGGAGCCGCTGACCCCCCCACCCCCCACCCCCACCCCCCATGTCAGCGACTCTTTTCATTCTTGCCGTTAAAACAGCATTTTTGCAGGCTGTGAGCCGCTGACTAACTATCAGCGACTCTGTTTACATTTCTAGCAATTAAAAACGGCGTTTCTGCAGTCTGTGAATCGCTGACTATACTGTCAGCGACTCAGCTTAAATTTTTTTTGCCGTTAATACGGCATTTCTGCAGTCTATGAGCAGCTGATTATACTTTCAGCGGCTCCTAATCTTACAATCCGATCAATTTAGCCGGTTTCCACATTTGCGGCCGGATTGGGGTTTCCCCACAGTCCAACCGGCAAGTTGTCGGGCTGTAAGACTGGCAGGAAAAAAAACCTTTGGTTAAAGGAGGCTCCGGCCTGAAACCTGGTAAGTAAAAACCAAACCTACCTTAAAGTTTAACTTACCACCGGGAGGAGCTCTGTCCTGTCAGATTGCTGCTCGCGCCAATGCGGCTGACGTAATGTTGCGCATGCGGTCTGGCGCGTCTTCTCCACGGATAGCATGCAGTGACTAGTGGGTTACCGCAAGGCTGGGTGCTGGGACCGCAGCTGTTTACAATATATATTAATTATTCGGATGAAGGGATTAAAAGTAACATTAGCAAATTTGCAGATGACACACCACTGGGTGGCATTGTGAACAGTGAGGAGGATGGTATGAGGATGCAGGGCGATTAAACAGCTTGGGTGAGTGCGCAGACGCATGGCAGATGCAGTTTAATGTGGCTAAATATGAGGGTTTACCCTTTGATGGCGAAAACAGGAAGTTAGATTATTATCTAATTGGTGTCAAGTTGGGAAAAGGGGGAGTACAACATGATCTAGGGTCCTTGTTCATCAGTCACAGAAAGTAAGCAAGCAGGTACAGCAGGTCGTGAAGAAAGCGAATGGCATGTTGGCATTCATAACAAGAGGAGTTGAATATGGGAGCAAATAGCTCCTTCTGCTGTTGTGCAGCGCACTGTGAGACCACACCTGAAGTATTGTATGCTGTTTTGGTCTCCAAACTTGATCACATTGAATGGTGTTGCAAGCTCGAGTGGCCGAATGGCCTACTCCTGCACCTATTGCCTATTGCCTCTTGTCTATTCATGCTATTGAGGGAGCGCAGCGTAATTTCACAAGGTTAAATGCCGGGATGGCGGGACTGTCATATGTTGATAGATTCGGGCGGCTGGGCTTGTTTGTACTCTGGAATATAGGATTAGCGGAGATTTCATTGAAACATAGAAGGTTATTAAGGGTTTGGACACGCTAGAGGCAGGGAACATATTGTTGGAAGAGTCCAGAAACAGGGGTCATATTTTTACAATTCTCTGCCTCAGAGGGCGGAGGAGGTTGGTTCTTTGGATGCTTTCAAGAGAGAGTTATACCAAGCTCTTAGGGATAACGGAGTTAAGGGATATGGGGAAAATGCATGAATGGGGCACTGATTGTGGATGATCAGCCGTGATCACATTGAATGGTGGTGCTGGCTCGAAGGGCCGAATGGCCTACTACTGCACCTATTGCTTATTGTCTATTGTCATATGTACATACAATGGCACGCAAAATGCTTACTTGGAGTAGCATAACATAATCAAATACACAGGACAAGATGTTAAGGTCCCTTGTGCCAGTAGGTGGGGAGCATTTCACGACATTCATTGATTGCTGAGAGTGGTAGACGCTCAACATCGGGGGGGGGGGGGGGGGGGCGGGGGGATACGTGTAGTATATCTTGGCCTGGGTAACCTTCAGGACAGTTGGGGACAGAACACATCATCAGTAGTGTACCCTTGCATCACTGGGTGTTTCGGCCTTTTAACACTATGCACCCTCCACAAGGGCGGCCCGCTGCAGGATGATCAGCCCTCAGCGCGTGTCCCGTGTCAAACTGCCTCAAAGATTAACCATTACGTACTTGGGGCCCAGCATGGGTCTTTCCGCTTGAGCCAAATCCAACGCCTGCTTCTTTCCGCCGCGTCTGAGAGTGATCTTATCATCTTCCGCAGAGCCTGACGGTGGATTCCAAGCACCTTCAGCATTCTGATGGTAGATGATGCAACAAATCCTCTGCATCCCACTTCAACTTGATAGACCTTGGTGTTCCAGCCATGCTGCGTTGCCTCTACTGCAAACTCTGCGTAGCGCAGCTTCTTACGCTCATAGGCCTCCACAACAGAGTGCTCCCATGGAACAGTGAGCCCTATGATGTAAGCAGTCTTCTGTGAAAGGGACAAGATCACCAAGTCTGGCCTGAGGTTGGTTGAAGCAATTTCAGGTGGAAAGATTAGTTGTCAGCCGATGTCCGCCAGCATCCTCCAGTCACGGGACCTGCATAGGTTTCCTTCTTCTGATCTGGTGGAAAGATGTTTAGGTGTTTTCTGTCCTTCTCGGACAAAGGTTGTCGCCCTTAAGTGGGAAGGATTGCTTGCTCTCGGAGGCAAGGAGTTGGTCGCACACCGCCTGTTCTCAAGGGCTGTTGCCAGGCTTTTTAATACCTGATTATGCCGCCACTTTAATCTCCCTTGCGTGAGGCTGGTCTTGCAGCCTACCATGATGTGATTGAGGGTCGCTGGAGTTGGGCAGAGGGCACAGGTTGGATCCTCGCCGAACCACAGATTCTTTGGTGAAGGAAGCACGTCGTTTGTCGCTCTGATGATGAAGCTGATCTTGCTTGATTCCATTTCCCATATTTCTTTCCAGCTAATCTTCCTCCACTCCACACCTTCCCACCTTGCATCCATTGTCCCTGTTTGGCAAGAGAGACCGTCTTTGCACTTCTTCTGGCCTCCTCCTGTCGCCGCACCTCCTCAACCACCAATGTCCTCCGCTCTGATGTTGTGGCCTTTCGCCAAGTTGGTTTACTTGTCATAAGGCCAAAGCCTCCTCTTCCCTGCTGCACTTGCCCCACGATGTCTTTGTGCCTCAGAGCTGATGAAGCTTGCTGTACTGCACGAATGGTGTCCACTTCCGGCCAGTTACTAGGGACGGTGCAACAGCACTGATGGCCTTGTCTCTAGACTCGCACAGTGTCATCTGGAGTCTTACTTTGGAACACTTGTATTCCTCTGTTAGACTAGTTAGAGGTAGTTCCAGGACCCCTTTGCCACTCCATTACATCGTGCAGCGTGGTACAAAGAAACACTGTATGTTACGTGCTAACCAATCAGAGAAAGGGCTTTACATGATTGTAATCAAGCTGTCCACAGTGTGTAAATAAATGATAAAGGTATCGTACAGGAAGGAAATGCAGATGCTGGTTTGTACCGAAGAGTGACACAGTATGCAACAGTAACTCCGCGGGGCAGGCAGCATCTCTGGAGAGAAGGAATGGGTGACGTTTCGGGTCGTGACACCTTCTCCAGACTTAAACGTATAACTTAATGGTTAAACTGAATGTAGATAACGGCCAGTAAATTCCGATTAAAAATAGTTCGAAGGTCTCCAATGAGGTAGATGGAAGGTCAGGACCTCTCTACAGCTGGTGAGAGAACGGATCAGTTGCCTTATAACAGCTCTGATATATCATCTACCCATTCCTTGTCGAAGGCAGTTTTGAGAGGTGGGGGACCATCTCCCCCATGTTTTGTGACCTGGGCGCTACAGCCAGTGCCAGCACCTCCCAGGTCGCCTTCGTATCCCAGGACTGGCTGCAGCTCCCAGATCGCCTGCGAGCCCCGGGAATGGCTGCAGTTCCCATGACGCGAAAACGAATTGAAAAAAAACGTCAGGGGGCCGGATGAATTTGGGTTGCGGGCGGATCCGGTCCGTGAGCCGTAGGTTGCCGACACCTTCCCTTGATGTGAGGCCTCATTGTTGTCCCTCCCCATGTTTTAATAGCATCTACTACGGTTGCTAGGGATGCATCTAGGAAGGGGATGGGTTCAATGGATTATTTCATAGTTTAGGAATACTATCCCCGTAAATGTGCATACTCACCCTAGTCAGTACTGTATACACAGATTAACCCACTGAGTCTATATGCAAGAGGTGCCATTTTGGCGCCATTTTACGGTCGCAGCTGCAGCTCGTGACGCAGGCCCGTCACTCTGGCTGTCCCGTAATCCGGTATCCTTCTCCACACCTGCCCTCTTCAGCCATAGTTCCCCCGAGGGGCACCTCCCGCAGCCGACCTCTATGGCGCTGCAGGAAGGACCACCCGGTTCCTCCCATCGACCTTGAAGTGGATGGGAAGAGATGAGTGAATTGTGGAGGGAGCAGTCCCTGGTGAAGTCGGAAATGGGTTGAGATGAAAATATGTGATTAGTGGTGACATCGGTCAGGAGGCGACGGTATTTGCCGGAGGATAGTGTGTTGGCTGGAGTCTGGTGGGGTGAAAAGTGAGGATCAGGGGAACTGCCTTTGTTGCGACTGGGCGAACAGAAATTAAGAGCAGAAATGCGGGACACTGAGGTGTGAGGCTCTCCTCTATGAGAGAAGAGGAACACCCACGTTCCTTGAATAATGAAATCTCACCTATCCGAGTATGGGACACGTGCCCTCCTCCCCACCGATTTGTAGTCGAAATAATTATTTCCAGCCTTTTCTGCAGAGGCCGTTCACTGCACAACTCCCTGGTCCCATCTCCACCTCTGTCTTCAACTCACTCTTTCTCAACTCAACTCACAACTTTTTTACCACTCAAACCTCCCCCTTCCCAGTTACTTTCACCTGTCCCAATGCCCCCCCCCCCACCACCTCGTCTCCGTACAAGCACCCCGACAATCCTTTCAGTTGCGGTAAAAGTTAATTTGCACCTCCTCCAACTTCATCTACAGTATACGTCACCCATTCATTCTCTCCGGAGATGCTGCCTGTTCCGTTAATGTACTCCATGTTTGTGCCTATCTCCCTTCCCTGGCATCAATCTAAACAAAAGTCTCGACCCGAAACGTCACTCTATCATTCTCTCCAGAGCTACTCCCTGTCCCACTGAGTTACTCCAGCATTTTATTTTTAATTGTGTACTGTATATCGTGTTGTTACTTGCTAAGAAGCGCAACAAGGCGAATTCCTTGTTTGTATACATAATTAGCTAATAAAATGTGTTCAATTCAATTCATGTTGTGTCTATGTCCGGGGGTGCAACGGGCGAGTTTCAGCCGGGAGAACAGCCTTGCTGATCGCCGTCACTCTTTAGCCGACAGAGTCCCTGGGTCCTGCGGTACTCCGCTGCTGCCCATTGTCACTACCAGCCGGGTGTGTGTGAATCCTCTGATGCAGCTCAGTCGGTGCCCGCTGCTTTGAGATTGAAGTGTGATCGGAAGATCGGCCCGAATGAACGTGGGAGAGACACAGATCTAGATAAAGAGAATATTCAGCAACAGGGCTGCAGGGATAGGGTAATTTAAATAATTCAAAATGCATTGCGAAATCCTCTGGAATGGTGTATCTGACCGGGACAGACGGCACACTCATAACAACCGGATGGGGTAGGGAGTAAGACATAAAAAATGTAAGATGGAAGTGGGTACGCGAGAAAAGAAAGCAAAGCCTGCAAACGGTGCAAGGTAAGAGATGAAAACAACGACATTAGCAAAAAGGAGCACACACGCTCAGAATATTTCTGTCAGAGCAGAGTGGCGCAGCGGAAGCGTGCTGAGCCCATAACCCAGAGGTCGATGGATCGAAACCATCCTCTGCTATTCTATCAATGTATACTTTTTGAGAAAATACTGTTCGTTAACACGCGTGCACAACGTATATTTCGTTTTATTCAAGGAAATTCCTATTTCACCAAAAAACTTCGCTTCATTGCATTTTATGAGTTTTATTGGCGAATCCGTCGGTGACACCATGGTCCCGGTTGTGCTCGGCCGTTGACCAATTGATTCATAATATTCTCTGCTGCATAATATCCACTGGTCGGTGGGGGCGCTGCGAGCTGGCAGCCCTGCCAGCAGCGTTTTAGTTTTTCTACTTTTTGGGGTTTTTTTAGTGTGTCTTAATGCGTGTTTTTAATGTCTCTCTATGTGACTTGTGGGGGGAGAGGGGGGGGGTGTGGGGGGTATGTTTCGGTCGCCTCCACCACGGAGAGGCCACATTTTCCATGTAGCCTCCCCCGAGGCCTAACATCGAGGATCGATGCCCGGGGCTTTAGCAGCGGGCGCAGCGAGATCGCTTTCGCTGTTTAACTGAAGATAGACACAAAAAGCTGCAGTAACTCAGTGGAACATATCCGGAGAGAAGGAATGGGTGACGTTTCGGATCGAGACCCTTCTTCAGACTTCCCCATTCAGTCACCCATTCCTTCTCTCCAGAGATGCTGCCTGTGCCGCTGAGTTACTCCAGCTTTTTGTGTCTATCTTCGGCACTCGGTGCAAACCAGACAGAAGGCAGGCCACACTATTCCATCAGCGAGTGGGGAACCGAACCGTCTCCAGTGCAGCGTGACTCTGCGCCTCGTGCACAGTCCCGCTGCTGCTTGTGACAGCAAACACAGAAGACGACTCGCAGTTCCGATTGCATGCGTTTAGATAATGAAAGCGCCTCGCAGTTCCGGTTACATGCGTTTAGAAAATGAAAGCGCCAATGGTATTGATGCAGGCACGTGCCGCCAAGGTAGGCAAGGTAGGCACTGCCTACACTGACTAAAATTACGACATGCTAATCATTAAATATAAATAGTAAAGGCATGGGAGAATTATGCCTATCGAAGAGGTGGGTCTCTCAGGTAGGCATAATTCTCCGTCCCTTTCAAACGCAGCACTCGTAACCCTTGAAGAGGTCAGCTGAAATTCTGCCTTTGCAGCACCGCGTGCGCAGCGCTAGTTTCTTGTCCGGTTTCTCAACTATGGATTCCCATTATCTGAAGGGTATGTTTGGAAGCAAAGAGAGAAGAATGGAGTGCGTGTACCGATAATGAAGTAAGTTCATTTCTTGGTGCTTTATGGTTTTAAATACTGTATTTCCCGGGTTGGGAGAGTTCCATTCACAGTGTTTGGTGAGTCTGGCCCGGGGTAAACTTGCCGGGAGGGCAGGAGTGTTGTGAAGGAGGGGGACGGGGCCAGCAATCCGCTTGCGACGCTCAGGGCACCGAGCCACCGCATTGTGGTCGGGTAGTGAAGTAGCTTGGGTGGCTGCGAGTGGCCACCGTGGCCGGACAGCCCATTCTGCCGATCCCCGCACACCTCTGGCAGTGCCCTTCGTCTGAAAACCTCTCTCCTGCCGCTCGTCGGCCTCACTCAGGCCGGTGAGTGGCAAGTGAGAGGTGTTCGGACGGAGAGCACTGCCAGAGGTGAGCGGGCAGGGAGAAGGCGCTGAAGTGGGAGCCGATTCTGCTGTCGGGTCCCGGCGGCCGCTCGCTGTCACCCGAGTTGCTTCCCTCCTCGGAAGTGGCGGCCAGTTCTGCTGTCCGTGCCCGGAGCGCTGCGGAAGCGGCGAGCGAGTCTGATATGATCCCCTCCTTCTCAACACTCCTGCCCTCCTCGCAACTTTAATCCCTGGCAAAGACTCTCCACACGCAGTGAAAGGAACTCTCCCTCCAATTGGACCCTTTAATTAGTATTGTCATTAAATAAGAAGATAACTGATTCAACGTCCCGATGTGCCCCCGATCTTCCCACCATCTCTCCAGCTGTATTCATCCTCCATCCCCCACCCATTGCACTGAGCTGCTTCATCTCCTACCTCAAAAGTAGAAGTTTCTCTAAAAACATAGGCAACTCTTTCTCCTCCCCAGGTAGTCTCTGCTGTGGGGTTCAACTAGGTTCCATCCTTGGCCGCATTCTGTTCCCCCTGTATAAGCTCCCCTTAGGTCAAGTCATTGAAAGGCACGGCATTTCCTTCCATTGCTACGCAGATGATACACTACTCTATCTCCCCCTGAAGCCCAAAAAACAATCAAATGTGTTTAACATTATCCGCTGCATCGAGGATATAAAGTGTTTAATGACCCAGAACTTCCCCCAACTAAACGCGAGTAAGTCTGAGATCATCCTTCTCGGCCCGTCGTACTCAATCAAAATGATAGCAGGCGGCGTTGGAAGCCTTACCCCATTACTCAAACCTCACGTCAAAAACCTTGGCGTGATATTTGACTCAGCGCTGAAGTTTGACAAACAAGTCAATGCTGGGGTACAAGCTAGCTTCTTCCAGCTTCGGACGATAGCTAAAATATAACAATTCATCCAGTTTGATCGCCTCGAAAAGATCATCCACACATTTATCTCCTCCCGCCTAGATTACTGCAACTCCCTCTACACTGGCATCAGCCAATCTTCTGTGTCCCGGCTGCAACTGGTCCAAAACGCCGCAGCGAGACTCCCGGAGGGCACCCGAAAAAGGGACCACATCACCCCGATCATGGCCTCTCTCCACTGGCTTCCTGTGCAGTTCCGAATAAACGTCAAGATTCCCCCTTATGTCTACAAAGCCCTCAATGTGCTTGCCCCCATCTGCATCAAAAGTCTGCTTACCCACCACACCACCTTCAGGTCCCTCAGATCCGCCGACTTGGGGTTGCTGAACATCCCGCGATCTTGGCATAATTTCAGGGGTGACCGCACCCTTACTGTTGCAGCTGCCAGACTGTGGAGCAGCATCTCACCTCCATCGACTCCTTTAAGTCGAGACAAAAAACTCATCTCTACTCCCAAGGTTTTCTTGACGTCCTCTGAGCGATGACTATATGTATGTAGTGATGTTCGTATTTAATCGATGAACCACTGTTGTTTGTTATACTATTCTTATACCAATGTAAACCACTTTGGACAACGAAAGTTGACTTTTAAATGTGCTATATAAATGAAAGTGACTTGACTTAATAACTTGATCCATAAATAACCGGATCGCGGATAAACCGAGAGCACACAAGTCAAACAGTCAGGAGTGAATGTCTGAAACTTGCAGGTTTTTGGTAACAGAAAATCCAAGGATATAAACGTGAAATTTTGCAACCTTATGTAACTAACCCACAAACAACACTTTCCCCACTTTCCTCTTCGACTCGCATCCATTTCTCCCCCCCCCCTTTCCACCTACATACATTATGCTATTTCACAACGCAAAACATATTCCTCGTTAGTATAGTGGTTAGTATCCCCGCCTGTCACGCGGGAGACCAGGGTTCAATTCCCCGACGGGTAGAAAGTTTTCATCGTTCTAAATTTTACTAGAATTCTAAGTCCTATTTTGCACATCCTGAATTTTAATTGGAGATAGCATCAAGTATGTTTTTGCTGAATTGATCGGTTTGTTCAGCATTTAGAATTAACATAATACATACAGTTCAGGAGCTCAGAAACAGGCCCATTCCGCCCACAATATCAGTGTCTAAAATAATGCCAAATTCATCGAATCGACTCTGAAGAAGGACATCAACCCGAAACGTCACCCATTCCTTCTCTCCTGTCCCGCTGATTTACTCCAGTTTTTTGTGTGAATCATCTTTAATCTAAACTACTTGCCTACCTTTGATCTCTACCCCGAACCCCCCCCCCACCCAAATTCCCATTTTATGCAGTGCATATTAGAATGTGAGAGAGAGCTGCATCGTGAGATCCCAGCTTGCAGAACCGTGAGGGCCCTCTGATCTTCATACACTGGTGGGAAGTAAGCAAGGAAGTCAGGGATCTAGAACGAGGGATCCCAACCTAGGGTCAATTTGTTGATTCTGGAACTTAAAATAATAATGTTAATAACAGTACTTAAAATTTCCCATTTGTCAGTGGCTTTATTAGGATTGACGTGTAAACAAAACAGGGTAAGTGTAAGTTTACTTTCGTAAAGTTGCCAGGGGTAATCGGGACGAAAAATGTTGGGAACCCCTGCTCTAATAATGAAACCTCTTAAATAAATCTAAAGTAATTCCTAAGAACACAGTAAGTATGATAATTGGTGTTTCTAATTTCATGTACCTTTGCATTCCCTGTCTCTCCCCGTCCCTCCCCTTTACCAGTCGTTTTAATAGTTTCACTGTTCTTAACCCTCCGATTTCACCTCTTCCTCAGCCAACAATGGACCATTATGGGCTCTTTGGACATCAGAGTAATCTCTGCTTTGTCCCGTACCTTTTAATACCTCTACCACATCCATGAATCTCAGTCTGAAATACAGTCTCGATCCGAAACGTCGCCTATTCATTTTCCTCAGAGATGCTGCCTGGTGAGCTGATTTACTCCAGCATTTGGTGTCTCTCTTCGGTGTAAACCAGCATCTGCAGTTCCATCCTACACACATTAATTGTTGTCATCTCTCTCAGCACCTCGGCTTTCACATATCTGTCTGTCACGTTCACCACGGACCCTTCTACATCTGGTGATTCCTTCGCAGCGCGCTATCGCCAGTACCCATAATTATGATTTACCAGCTGCCCCGCAGTGCCTGCACAAATTCGACTATCGTTAACCTCTTTTGATTTCAATGTAAAGATCCGCATGCATTTGAAATAATTGATTTGATTCACCTTGTACTTGCAAATGACGTTGTAATCGTCAGCATGCAGAGACTTAGATCACTGGCACAGAAACCACATTGCCCGGATTTCACAGAATCTCCGATGAAGGGAATTCTCCCCGGGCAGCGTGTCTCACTGCCTCGCCATCAATCCCTTGCGGCCCGGAACCGGATTTCAATAAATGGTTCTTATTATCATCGCTCCCTCCCTTATCAGCACCAGTTTTAAAGCTTTGGATGCTTCTTAATTTCCCCGCACATCTCGGAACAGGCCCTCGACATTAGATTCAAATAAATATGGAAACCTTCACCACAGATACTGGCCCTCATGGCCCACCATGTCCATGTCGACAGTGACGCCGTCCACGTCAATTGGTTTTACCCGTTTTGGTCCATACCCTTCCACTGTTTTCCAGAGAGTCGAGTCAAGACCTAACTTGAACAAATTAGGTCTTTATTCTTTGGAGCGCAGAAGGTTAAGGGGGGACTTGATTGACGTCTATAAAATGATGAAAGGGAGTTAACGTGGATACGTTTTTCCCATTGAGGGTAGGGAAGATTCAAACAAGAGGGCATGACATGAGAATTAAGGGACAGAAGTTTAGGGGTAACGTGAGCGGGAACTTCTTTACTCAGAGGGTGATGGTTGTGTGGAATGAGCTTCCAGCAGAAGTGGTGGAGGCAGGATCGATTTTAACATTTAAAAGTAAAGTGGATCGGTATATGGACGTGAAGGGAATGGAGGGGTATGGTCTGAGTGCAGGTAGATGGGGCTAGGGGAAAACAAATGGTCGGCACGGACTGGAAGGGCCGAGAGGGCCTGTTTCCGTGCTGTAATTGTTATATGGTTATATGGTTAAGAGTATTTAATTGTCATAAGCATTTAGTAACGTCCCACATAGGAGAATACTGGGCAAAATTAGAGCAAATGGTATTGGTGGTAAGCTGCTGACATTGATTGAAAATTGGTTGGCAGTCAGGAAACAAAGGGTATCAATTAACGGGTCCCTTTCAGAATGGCAGGCAGTGACCAGTGTGTTACCGCAAGGCTGGGTGGTGGGACCGTAGCTGTTTACAATATATATATTAATTATTTGGATGAAGCGATTAAAAGTAACATCAGCAAATTTGCAGATGATACAACACTGGGTGGCATTGTGAAATGTGAGGAGGATGGTATGGGGATGCAGGGCGTTTGAAGAGCTCGGGTGAGTGCGCAGACGCGTGGCAGATGCAGTTTAATGTGGATAAATATGAGGGTGGACACTTTAATGGCGAAAACAGGAAGTTAGATTATTATCTAAATGGTGTCAAGTTGGAAAAAGGGGAAGTACAACATGATATGGGGCCTTTCTTCATCAGTCACTGAAAGAAGCATGCAGGTAGAGCATTTAGTGAAGAAAGCGAATGGCATGTTGGCATTCATAACAAGAGGAGTTGAGTATAGGAGCAAATAGCTCCATCTGCAGTTGTACAGGGCCCCAGTGAGACCACACCTGGAGTATTGTATGCTGTTTGGTCTCCAAACTTGATCACATTGAATGGTAGTGCTGGCTCGAGTGGCCGAATGGCCTCCTCCTGCACCTATTGCCTATTGTCTATTGTCTATTGTCTATTCATGCTATTGAGGGAGTGCAGCGTAGTTTCACAAGGTTAAATGCCGGGATGGCGGGATTGTCATATGTTGATAGATTCGGGCGACTGGGCTTGTTTGTACTCTGGAACTTGGAAGGATTAGAGGAGATCTTATTGAAACATAGGAGGTTATTAAGGGTTTTCACACGTTAGGGGCAGGGGACATGTTCCCAATGTTGGAAGAGTCCAGAAACAGGGGCCATATTTTAATCATAATTGTTAAACCATTTAGAACGAAAATGACAAAAAACATTTTCACAAAGAGAGTTGTGAGTGTGTGGAATTCTCTGCCTCAGAGGGCGGTGGAGGCTGGTTCTCTGGATGCTTTCATAGAAATAGAAATATCGAAATTAGGTGCAGGAGCAGGCCATTCGCCCCTTCGAGCCTGCACCGCCATTCAATATGATCATGGCTGATCATCCAACTCAGTATCCTCTACCTGCCTTCTCTCCATACCCCCTGATCCCTTCAGCCACAAGGGCAACATCCAACTCCCTCTTAAATATGGCCAACAAACTGGCCTCAACTACCTTCTGTGGCAGAGAATTCCACATATTCACCACTCTGTGTGAAAAAAGATTTTCTCATCTCGGTCCTAAAAGACTTCCCCCTTATCCTTAAACTGTGACCCTTTGTCCTGGACTTCCCCGACATCGGGAACAATCTTTCTGCATCTAGCCTGTCCAACCCCTTAAGGATTTTGTAAGTAATTTTTGCAAGAGAGAGTTATATAAAGCTCTTAGGGAAAACGGAGTTAAGGGAGAGAACGCAGTAATGGCGTACTGATTGTGGATGATCCGCCATGATCACATTGAATGGTGGTGCTGGCTCGAAGGGCCGAATGGCCTACTCCTACACCTATTGCCTATTGCCTGTTGTCATATGTACGTAGAATGGCAGGCAAAGTGCTTAATTGGAGTAGCATAGTAAACCTGAAAACACAATACTCCGATCACATTAACAAATAATAAATAAGCCCAAATTAGTGACAAAAGGCCATAATCCGACAGCTGCCAACAGCCCATAGCAATTTGGTGTTTTGTAGAGTTTGATAGCCTTATGGGTGTTGAGAAGAAGCTGTCGCGGTAGGGCGTGTCGGATTCCCGTTAAGGTCGCTCTCTGCCCTTTTCACAGTCTGTTTATCAATCTCGACGTGGTGCAGACCTGCACAAAAAGACCTGAAAATGTCAGACACACGCAAGAGAAAAGCTAAACAAAACCCGCTAGCAAACTTGGCCAGCAAAGGAGAAGATAGTGACTCTGACAACGAAGCAAGCGGCCACTCCACACCGTCAGATGCAATGTTGAGAGAGATATCAGATGCGATTTAAAGGCCATCAACGACCGCTTTAACAATTTGATGCCAAGTTTACACTTCTTCAGTCCTCACAAAATGCCCTGACTGTCCGAATGGATTCCATGGATGAGATACCTGGAGAGCATGACACCCGCCTGACGTTAATGGAGAAAAATATAAGCGAATTACAAAGGGAAAACTCCTTCCTGCGAGCAAAAATCAACGACCTAGAGGGGCGCTCGCGTCGAAATAACATTAAAATCGTAGGTATTCCAGAAAGAGAAGAGAAGGGGAACCCAACAGAGTTTATCAGCACCCTCATCCCAAAACTGCTGGGTGAGTTACACTTCCAAAACCAATTATTATTGACCGTGCACACCGCACCCAACAGCCGAAGCCCGCGGAGGGAGCCAGGCCTCGCACACTCATCACCAGAGTCCATTTCTTTCACGAGAAAGATATGATAATACGACTTTGTCGACAACGGACTCCGGAATACAACGGACGGCGAGTCTTTATCTTCCCGGATTACACAGCTGAGGTAATGGAGCAGCGACGCGGGTTCCGCGAGGTCATGCAGACCCTGCGAGAGATGGAGGTGAAGTATAGGTGAAGGGGGAGGGGGGGAGGGGGAGGGGGGAGGGGGAGGGGGGAGGGGAGGGGTTCGTTAATGTTCAATGTGTTCCAGAGCTGCCAGACTTTTTCTTTTTTACATTATTTTATTTCACAATGGTGTGCTTTTTTTCCTCTTAGCTGTATATGTCAGGACTTAACAGTGTAAAACAGGATGATATCAGTAAGATAACGTTGGTCTCGTGGAATGTACGTGGCCTTGGGCATGCATTTAAGCGGAATAAAGTGTTTATGCATTTGAAATCTCTAGCGCCAGACATAATATTTATTCAAGAGACCCACATCAAACCTACAGAGCTGAGGAGACTGAGAGCTAATTGGATCTCGCAAGTGGTCAGTCGCCTTTTACATCCAAGGCTAGAGGTGTAGCCATTGTTTTTCGTAAGAATATTCCATTTCAACTTGTTTCAATGGTTACAGACCCAAATGGAAGATATATTATGATCACTGGAAATATTCATTCACTTCCTGTCACGCTACTGAATATATATGGTCCAAACATTGATGATTCAATTTTTTCCGTAAAGTGTTTGATTTAATTCCAGACCTCAATACCACCAATCTGCTAATGGGTGGAGATTTTTATTGTGACCCATTTCTTGACAGGCTCTCCACCCGCAGCCCACCTGCAATTGCATCTGTTCAAACATTAAATTACCTGATTAAGTCTAGAAATATTGTCGATATCTGGAGGATACAACATCCAACAGACAAAGACTATTCATTTTTTTCTCATGTCCACAAATCATACACAATAATTGATTATTTCCTAGTGGATGCAAATTTAATATCGAGCATTGAACACGCCAAATATCATAATATATTGATATGAGACCACAGTCAGTATCCCTAGATTTGAAGCTTGCTCTGCCTAAACAAAGGTATTGTTGGCGCTTTGACCTGTATTTGCTCACAGACCAAGTTTTTATCAATTTTTTGACTGCAAGGCTTACAGAGTTCGTTGAGACCAACGATACAGGGGATGTATCAGATTCTACGCTCTGGGAGACCCTTAAGGTGGTAATAAGGGGTCACATTATATCCTATGTAGTCTCCAAATGAAGAGAACAGCGTCATCAATTGGTAGAAATTGAAAATGCACTTCTAACTCTTGAACAAACTTATAGGAATCCTCTCCGACAAGAGGATTCCAACAAAATCTTGAATTTAAAATGTGAATATTATCGTATTCTTAGTGAAAATGTTGGCAAGCTTCTACTCAAGCTCAGACAGAGACACTTTGAGTTGGGCGATAAACCAGAGAGGCTGCTGGCCAGCGAGTCCTACAATCCATAAAATCAAATCCAAAACAGGTGATTTGCATACCAATCCTAAAGAAATAAGCAACCGCTTCAAAGTATTTTACTCAGAATTATATACTGCTAAAACTGGGGCCACTAATGCAGATTTTGCAGGTCTCTTTGACTCCCTCTTTGCCAAAACTAGATGAATCAGTCAGGCTAGAACTGGACTCAAATTTCTTAGAAAGCGAGCTAGTTGAGGCTATTAAATCTTTTCCCTCCGGTAAAACGGGTGGACCGGATGTGAATTCTACAAAGCATTTCATAAGTTACTTGCCCCACTTCTAATTAGGATGATCAATGATTCTATTAAGAATAATAGATTTCCGAAGTCCCTGCATGAGGCATCCTGTTAAAAAAAAGACAAGGATAAAACGGAACGTGGCAGCTATAGGCCAATTGCTCTCCTCAACTTTGATCAAAAGACTATCACAAAATGTTAGCTAATAGACTGGGGAAGCATATTTCATCAATTATACACCCTGACCAAACAGGGTTTATTCCAGGTAGATTTTCATTTTGTGATGTGCGTCGACTCCTGAATAATCTATATGGGTCCACCTATTGCAGAGCGGCCATATTATCCTTAGATGCCGAAAAAAGCGTTCGACCAGATAGAGTGGCCCTATATGTTAGAAGCACTTAAAAGATTTGGGTTAGGGGATTCCTTTATTGCATGGGTCAAAATGGTGTCCGACATCAGCCATCCTCACTAATAATGATACATCTGAACCTTTTGACTTACAACGTGAGGTTAGACAGGGAGATCCTCTGTCCCCCCCTACTCTTTGATATTGCTCTGGAACCCCTAGCAATAGTAATCATGAGTCACCCTAACATCAGGGGTATTAAGGTGGGGAATGTGGAAAGCCATGTGGGACTTTACGCTGATGACACATTATTATTTCTCGCCTATCCGGAAGCCTCTGTGCCTCCCTTGTTAGATTTTATTAAATCATTTGGCAAGCTTTCCGGATACACAGTCAACTGGAAGATGGTTCTTTAATACACATTTTCTGGCTCTGTCCTCATATACAACGATACTGGTCTGAAATATTTACGTGGTTCTCTGGGGTTTATGGAAAAGGTATTCCACCTGATCCAGAACTGGCACTTTTTGGATGCTCAGAGACTGCTTTGTACTTCATGTCTGAAGAACAACAAGCACTGATGCTTAGTATGGCGGCAGCCAAGAAAATGATCTTAACATACTGTATATCTCCCACACCCACCTGCTTCAAAAAATGGCTCAATGAAATGAGAACAATCATACAGATGGAAAGGATACGATTCTACAACTCCAAGATGCCCAACAACTTTTTCCGTGTTTGGGGACAATTTATCAACGATCTCAAAGACCAATAATTTCATTAGCTCATATTATTCGCAATGATGTCATCCTGTGCTTTTTACTTGTGCTCTTGCAATACCTGACTGTGTAGCACCATATGGATTGCACCAAACTGTTATGTATGGCGGCTCTTATGTTATTTTTATTTTTTTCTTTGATGTCTTTTTTTGTTTTTTTTGTTTGTTTCCTTCTCTTTTTTGTCTTGTTTTGTTTAAAAAAAGCAAAAAAAAACACAACATTTTTTAAAATAAAATAAAATAAAAATAAAAAATAAAATAAAAATCTACCCAACAGTCTTATCCTTTGGCTGCTGGTCACCGAAATTAGACAACAATGCTGGAGAAACTCAGCGGGCGAGGCAGCATCTATAGAAAGAGGGATTATGCGACGTTTCGGGTCGAGACCCTTCTTCAGAATCAGACCAGTATCTTTGCTTCAGACTGATGTGGGGCGGGGAAATTATAAGGAACAGGCGGATGCATTAGGCGTGTGGGAGAGCTGGGAAGGGGTGGGGAACGAGGGAGAAAGCAAGGACTATCTGAAATTGCAGAAGTCAATGTTCATACCGCTGGGATGTAAACAACTCAAGCGAAACAGGAGGTGCTGTTCCTCCAATTTACGCTGGGCCTCACTCTGTCGTTGGCGGAGGCCCAGGCTAGAAAGGTCGGATTTTGAATGGGAGGGGGAGTTGCAGTGCTGAACAGCCGGGAGATGAGGTTGGTGGGATGGGCGCTGTCAGCCATTGTCGTTTTATTTCACGATAAAGAATACACATCTTGCAGTTAATTATCTCCAGTATAAAATCCTTAGATACTCCAAAATGCAGAGTATTCCTGGATAGACATATGTTTGCTATTGATAATGTTTAAAAAAATGTCGCCCAACGTGGGGCTCGAACCCTGAGATTAAGAGTCTCATGCTCTACCGACTGAGTTAGCCGGGCATTGCTCAGACATTTTCAGTGTCTAATATCACGGGAATCATCCTCTCAATACACCATGGATCTACCTCTGGTAAGAATTTTTGTCTGCGGGTGTACAAGCCATTTCTTCAGCAATATTCATGATTTGACATGAATAGACATTTCTAAATGTTGCCCAAACCATCATGAGCTACTTTGTGACAGTGCTTGCCCTCTCCCATAACGTATCTGCTGCCAAGGCAGTTACAGGACACAAGCCTTGGGACATGGTGTGAAGCTGTTGCAATCTGTCCCAGCCTGGTAAAAACCTGGATGAAGTGGATGTGGAGAGGATGTTTCCACTAGTGGGAGATTCTAGGACCAGTGGCCATAGCCTCAGAATTAAAAGACATTCCTTTAGGAAGGAGAAGAGCAAGAATTTCTTAAGTCAGAGGGCGGTGAACTGTGGAATTCATTGCCGCAGATAGCTGTGGATGCAAAGTCAATGGACGTTTTTCAGGAGGAGGTTGATAGATTCTTGATTGATACGGGTGTCAGAGGTAATGGGGAGAAGGGAAGGTAATGGGTTTGAGAGGGAAAGATAGATAGAGTCATAGAATGATGCAGTGTGGAAACAGGCCCTTCGGCCCAGCATGCCCCATCTACACTAGTTCCACCTGCCCACGTTTGATCCAAACTGTACTATCCATGTACCTGTCTAACTGTTTCTTAAATGTTGCGATAGTCCCTGTCTCAACTGCCTCCTCTGGCAGCTTGTTCCATACACCTACCACTCTTTGTGTGAAAAATATACCCCTCAGATTCATATTAAATCTTTTCCTCTTCACTTTAAACTTATTTCCTCTGCTCCTAGATTCACCCACTCATCCATATCTAATCTAATCATGATTTTATACACCTCTATTAGATCATCCCTCATCCTTCTGTGCTCCATGAAATGGAGTCCCAGCCTCTGCAACCTCTCCCTATAGCTCTGGCCCTCTAGTTCTGGCAACATCCTCGTAAATCTTCACTGTACCCTTTCCAGTTTGATGACATCTTTCCCATAATATGGTGCCCAGAACTGAATACAATACTCTGAATGCGGCCTCACCAACGTCTTATGCAACTGCAACATGACCTCCAGCACTCTGTGAAAAGTCATATAACAGGGCAAGATTAGCAAGTTTGTTGATGATACGGAAGTGAGTGGTTTTACAGATAGTGAAGATGGTTGTGAAAGATTGCAGCCGGATCTGGATCAATTAGCCAGGTGAGCAGAGGAATGGTTGATGGTTCCTTGATGATCGAGTCGCAGGTACATCAGATGGTCAAAATGTATTTTGGAACTTTGCCTTCATCAGTCAGAGTATTGAGTATAGATGTTGTGAGGTCACGTTGTAGTAGTATAAGATGCTGATGAGACCGCATTTAGAATATTGTGTTCAGTTCTGGGCACCGTGTTATAGGAAAGATGTCAAAATGGAAGGGGTAAAGAGATCCCCATCCTGGATCAGTCCAATCAGGGTTGTGTCATCCGCAAACCTGAGAAGCTTGACAGAGGTGTCTGTGGAGGTGCAGTCATTGGTGTAGCGATAGTAGAGGAGAGGGTTGAGTACGCAGCCCTGCGGTGCTCCTATGCTGAGCGTTTGCGGGTCCGAGATGTGCTTTCCCAGCCTCACATGCTGCTTCCTGTCTATCAGGAAGTTGGTGATCCACCGACAGAGGGCTTTAGGCACAGTCAACTCGGAAAGTTTGGAGCGTAGTAGCTCTGGCACAATGGTGTTGAATGCAGAGCTAAAATCAACAAACAAAATCCTCGCTTGGGTCCCCTGGCGGTCTAAGTGCTGGAGGATGAAGTGCAGCCCCAGAATGACTGCGTCATCCACAGATCTATTGGCCCAATATGCAAACTACAGAGAGTACAGCATGGGGATTGTGATATTTTTCAGCTTGGCCACCACAAGCCTTTTCAAGGGACTTCATGACTACAGAGGTCAGTGCAACAGGCCTGTAGTCATTACGTCAAGTAATCCTTGCCTTTTTGGTACGGGGACAACAGTGGAGATTTTGCAGCAGACAAAGACAGTACATGTTTGCAGGGACTGGTTAAAAATGAGTAATTGGATGTGGAGTGGTGATTGGAGTAGGGTGGGTGTAGAAGGGCCACGACTTTGTAGAATAAGGTCAGGCTGTGAGTGGGTGTGAAGTATTGGAGGGGGGCCGAGAGGCGAAGGTCCGCTGCAGGGGGAGGGGGGCGAGATGCGAGGGTCCGCTGCGGGTGGGGGGGGGGGGGGGGGGGTGGGGGGCGAGATGCGAGTGAGTGTGTGGGGGGGGGAGTGATGCGAGGGTCCGTTGAGGCGAACAGAAAGATAGAGCAGAACTATGGGACACTGGTGTGTGAGGCTCTCCTCTTTGAGAGAAGAGGAAATCCCACGTTCCTTGAATAAGGAAATGTCACCTATCAGAGTATGGGACACGTCCGCTCCTCCCCACCGATTTGCAGTCTAAAGAACCATTTCCAGTCCTTTCCGCTATCCGCAGAGTCCGTTCACTGCGCAACTCCCTGGTCCAATCTCCACCCCTTTCTGCAGAGAACGTTCTTTCCGCAACTACCTGGCCAACTCGATGCAACTCCTGTCCCAATGCCCCCCCCCCCCCCCCCCCCCCCCCACCTCGAATCCGTCCATGGAGCCCGACAGTCGTTTCAGGTGCGGCAGAGGTTCATTTGCACTTCCTCCAACTTCATCTACTATATCAGTCACCCATTGCTTCTCTCCAGAGATGCTGCCTTTACTGCAGAGTTATTCCATCATTGTATTTTTAATTTTCTACTGTATATCGTGTTGTTACTTGCGAACAAGGCAACAAGGCGAATTCCATGTATGTATACATACTTGGCTAATAAAATGTATTCGATTCAATTCATTTTGTGTCTATATCCGGGGGTGCAACGGGCGTGTCTCAGCCGGGAGAACAGTCTTGCTGTTCGCCGTCACTCTTTAGCCGGCAGATTCCCTGGGTCCTGCGGTACTCCGCTGCTGCACATTGTCACTACCTGCTCGCGCCTTGTTTCTCCGGGGTGTACAGCAGCCGTTAGGTCGCCAAGTGTGAAACCCGGTAGGCGGATGTGTTTCACTTGAAGTGAACTTGTGAAGGCATCGGATAAGTTCCGCAAAGAGTCAACGTGATCTGCTGGCCCTTCAACACGGAGGGAATCTGATATTCAGTG
The DNA here is from genome assembly GCA_035221665.1 of Okamejei kenojei. Lineage (NCBI taxonomy): Eukaryota > Metazoa > Chordata > Chondrichthyes > Rajiformes > Rajidae > Okamejei > Okamejei kenojei. The sequence goes on from CM069165.1 coordinate 8,218,044, forward strand.
AATCGCATTGATGGCGGTGGGAAATTAATGCGATCTGGGGATTGGACAAAATAAACAGCCGGGTGTTGGTGAATGCTCGGCTGCAGCTCAGTCGGTGCCCGCTGCTTCTAGATTTTGAAGTGTGATCGGAAGATCGGCCCGAATGAATGTGGGAGAGACACATAGCAAGATAAGCATAACTTTCAGCCACAGGGCTGGGGGAATAGAGTAATTTAGATAACTTAAAATACGTTCATCGCGAAAACCTCTGAAACGGTGTATAAAGAAAGTAAGATGGGGGAAAAAATGGAAGATAGAAGCAAGTACGCGAGAAATGAAAGCAAAGCCTGCAAACGGTGTGAGGTAACAGACGAAAACAACGAAATTAGCAGAAAGGAGCACACACCCTCAGAATATTTCCGTAACAGCAGAGTGGCGCAGCGGAAGCGTGCTGGGCCCATAACCCAGAGGTCGATGGATCGAAACCATCCTCTGCTATTCTATCATTGGATACTTTTCAGAAAATACCGCCCGTTCACACGTGAGCACAACATATGTTTCGTTTCATTCTGGGATGTTCCTATTTCAACAAACGTTTCGCCTTATTGCATCTTTTTATGAGTTTTATTGGAGAATCCGTGGGTGACACCATGGTCCCCGTTGTGCTCGGCCGTTGACCTATTATTCATAATATTATCTGCTGCATGAAGCTGCGTTCTGGTCATAAGTGATAGGAATAGATTTAGGACATTCTGCCCATCAAGTCTACTCCGCCATTCAATCACGGCTGATCTAACTATCCCTACTAACCCCATTCTTCTGCTTTCCCCTCGTAACATCTCCCCATGGTGTCGAAAAGGAAATGGTGGAGCCAATGGTTCCGCTCCTGTGTTCTTCATTGCAACTTTGATACAGCGATACACACGTTCATGTTCAGTAGCAGAGAGAGTAGGGGAGCGGGGAATGGGTAGAAAAAGGGGGATATCTCTGATAATCACTGAAGGGTAGTAGTTTACGGAACAGGTGGTGGGAAATGGGATGCGAGTAGATGAGCTATATCTGGTTGGCATGGAAATAGTGGGCCAAAGGGCTTTGTTCTGGTGGAAGTCTATGTCGGAGTGTAGGGAGAGTGTGGAGAGAGAATCCACGGGGAAATAGACAGGTAGGTGACGGCACTGGGTGTAAGATGGAACTGGAGATGATGGTTTACACCGAAGATAGACACAAAAAGCTGCAGTAATTCAGAGGGCCAGGCTGTATCTCCGGATAGAATGAATGGGCGACGCTTCGGGTCGAGACACTTCTTCAGACTTCCCCATTCAGTCACCCATTCCTTCTCTCCAGGGATGCTGCCCCACCCGCGGAGTTACTCCAGCTTTTTGTGTCTATCTTCGGAACTCGGTGTAAACCAGACAGAAGGGAGGCCACACTATTCCATCGGCGAGTGGGGAACGGAACGGTATCCAGTGGAGTGTGACCCCCCACCCCCCACACTTCCACCTACGTACATTATACTGCTTCACAATGAATATTGTGCGGCAGTTCCTCGTTAGTATAGTGGTTAGTATCCCCGCCTGTCACGCGGGAGACCGGGGTTCAATTCCCCGACGGGGAGAAGGTTTTCGTTGTTCTAAATTTAACTGGAAATTTAAGATGTGTTTTACACATTTTGATTTATAAATGGTTTGATCGGTTTATTGAACATTCCGAATTAACATAATACATACTGTACAGGAGGTCGGAAACACGCCCTTCGGCCCACAATATTAGTGTCTAACGTAATTCCAAATTAATCTAATCTACTCTGAAGAAGTGTTAAAGAAGGAACTGCAGATGCTCGAAAATCGAGGGTACACAAAGGGCACACAGGAGATAGGCAACGTTTTGGCCCGAAACGTTGCCTATCTCCTTCGCTCCTTAGATGCTGCTGCACCCGCTGAGTTTCTCCAGCTTTTTGTGTACCCTACTCTGAAGAAGGGTGTCAACCCGAAACGTCATCCATTCCTTCTCTCTAGCTATGCTGTTTGTCCGGCTGAGTTACTCCAACTTTTTGTGTCTAACATCTTTAATCTAATCTACTTGCCTACCTGTGATCTCTATACCCCCATTCCCATTTAATGCAGTGCATATTTGAAATATTCTTAAATGCCACCACCATTCCTAGCAGCGTATTCCAGCCACCCACCATTCTCCATTCCACACATCTCCTTTAAACTTTACCGCTCTTACGTTAAAGCTATGGCCTCAAGGGGTTGAGTTTTCCATCCTGGTATAAAGATTGTCAGTGTCTATCCTATCTATATCTCTCAAAACGTTATACACCTCTGGCCTCAAAGTCAGAGAGAGTTGCATCGTGACATCCCGGCTTGGAGAACCGCGAGGCCCCTCTGATCCTGGTACACTGGTGGGAAGTAACGTAGGAGGTCAAGGATCTGGAGTGAATATTCCAAACCTGGGGTAAATTTGCCCCCGTGGGTAAATTTATTGATTCTGGAACTTAAAATAATAATGTTTAAAACAGTATTTTAATATTTCCCCTTTGTCGGTTGCTTTATTATGGTAGAAGTGCAAACTCAATAACTGAACTAATCAGGGTGAGGGTAAATTTACTTTCGAAAAGTTGCCGGGGTAATACATGAAACATATTAAATAAATGTAAATTTATTCCTAAGAACACAGCAAGTATTATAATTGATGTTTCTTATTTCAGTTAACCCTTGCATTCCTCCTCTCTCTCCGTCCCTCTCCCACCCCAGACGTTTTGATAGTTTCACTTTTCTTTTCCCTTCGTCTTCGCCTCTTCCTCAGCCAACAATGGACCATTGTGGGATCTTTGGTCATCAGAGTAATCTCTGCTTTGTCCCGTACCGTTTCATACCTCTAGTTACCCACTTCCCTGGTTCTCAGTCAGAAGAACAGTCTCGATCCGAAACATCGCTTGTTCCCTTTCCCCAGAGATGCTGCCTGGCCCGCTGAGTTACTCCAACATTTTGTGTCTATCTTCGGTGTAAACCAACATCTACAATTTATTCCCACAGACAATAATTGCTGTCATCTCTCTCAGCACCCCGGCTTTCAAATATCTGTCTGCACGTTAACCACGGACCCCTTCTACACCTGGTGACTCTTTAATCTCTTTTGATTTCAACGTAAAGATCCGCATGCATTTGAAATATTTGATTTGATTAACCCTGTACCTGCAAATGGCGTTGTAATCGTCAGCATGCGGCGATTTAAGATCACTGGCACCGAAACTTCATTGCCCGTTTTTTACAGAGTCTCCGACGAAGGGAATTCTTGCTCTGGTAGCGTGCCCCATTGCCTCGCCATCAATTCCTTGCGGCCCGGGACCGGATTTCAATAAATTGCTCTTAACATCATCGCTCCCTCCCTTATCAGCACCAGTTTTAAAGCTTTCGATGCTTCGTAATTTCCTCACACATCTCGGAACAGGCCCTCGACTTTAGATTCAAGTAAATATGGAAATGTTCACCACAGATACGGGCCCTCGTGGTCCACCATGTCCATGTCGACAGTGATGTCCTCTATTGGATTTACCCGTTTTGGTCCGTACCCTTCCATTCTTTTCCAGAGAGGTGAGTCAAAAGTATTTAATTGTCAAAAACATTTGATAAGGTCCCACATAGGAGAATACTGGGCAAAATTAGAGCACATGTTATTGGGGGTAGGGTACTGACATGGATGGAAAATTGGTTGAATGACATGAAACAAAGGGTGGGAATTAACGGGTCCCCTCCAGAATGGCAGGCAGTTACTAGTGGGTTACCGCAAGGCTCGGTGCCCTGGACCGCAGCTATTTACAATATACATTAATCATTTGGACGAAGGAATTACAAATAACATTGGAAATTTTGCAGATGACATATACCTCGGTGGCATTGTGAACTGTGAGGAGGATGCTATGAGGATTCAGGATGACTTGGACAGGTTGGGTGAGTGGGCACATGCTTGTCAGATGCAGATTAATGTGGAGAACCATGAGGTTGTCCACTTTGTTGGCAAAAACAGGAAGGCAGCTTATTATCTAAATGGTGTGAAGTTGGGAAAAGGGGAAGCCCAACAGGATCTGGGGTTCCTTGTCACTGAAAATAAGCATGCAGTACAGCAGGTAGTGACGAAAGCGAATGGCATGTTGGCCTTCCTAACAAGAGGAGTTAAGTATAGGAGCAAAGAGGCCCCCCTACAGTTGTACATGGTCCTAGTGAGAACCCACCTGGAGTATTTTGTGCAGTTTTGGTCTCCGAACTTGAGGAAGGACATTCTTACTATTGAGGGAGTTCAGCGTAGGTTCACAAGGTTAATCCCGATATGGAATCGCGGGACTGTCATATGTTGCTAGATTAGAGCGGCTGGGCTTGTATACTCTGCAATTTAGAAGGATGAGAGATCTTATTGAAACATATAAGATTATTAAGTGTTTGGACACGCTAGAGGCAGGAAACATGTTCAAAATGTTGGGAGAGTCCAGAACCAGGGGCCATAATTTAAGAAAAAGTGGTACGCCATTTAGAACGAAGATGAGGGAAAACCTTTTCACACAGAGAGTTGTAAGCGTGTTAAATTTCGGACTCAGAGGGCGGTAGAGGCTGGTTGGCTGAATGCTTTCAATAGATCATTAGATAGAGCTCTTAGGGATAGCGGAGTTAAGGGATATGTAGGTAAGGCAGGAACGGGGTACCTATAGTGGACGAGCAGCCATGATCACATTGAATAGCGGTGCTCGCTCGAGGAACCGAATGGCCTACTCCTGCACCTATTGTCTATTGTCTATTGTCATATGTGCAGACAATAGGACAACAAAATGACTACTTGCAGTAGCATAATAAACCTGAAAAAACAATAATCAGATAACATTAAAAAAAAAAGAGAAACCTCAAAATTAGTTTCAAATAGGCAGAATGCGAGTGTAGCCAACATAGCCCATATTTATTTGGTGTTTCGTAGAGTTTGATAGCCTGATGCGTATTGGGATGAATCTGTCATGGTAGGGGTTGTCGGATTCCCCTGCGTTTCAGTCTTATTCGTAAACCACCCCATTAACCAGGTTTCCGGGCACAGTGAAGGCTTCCCCAGTATATCGACTGTAAGCGCGATCCTGCGGTGGTGGATTCCCCTGCCATCGTGGATTTTCTTACCGTGGGATACCGTCGATTGATCACAATAGAGAGTTCCACAGGGATCCTTGACCCGCTGTTTATAATATAGGTATTTCTCTATATATGACTCGGACATTAATGTGGACGGTTGGTTCGTAAGTTTGTAGTTGACACCAAGATTGCTGGGATCATAGATTCTGTGTAAGACTTTCAAGGTCGACAGTAAGATATTGATCAGTTGCAGAATTGAATGACGAATGAGCGAACGAACGAATGAATGAATGAACGAATGAATGGATGAATGAATGATGAATGAATGATACTTTATTTTCACATGTACCTATAGTACTTAGGTGCAGGGGGAAATTTTGTTTTGCATACAACCTATGCAGTACACAATGGTCTCCACATGTTGGCGCCGACAAAGTTCCAAAGTACCCAACAGTCATATATTTTGCCGCTCCCAACAATGGCATGCATCAGGGAAATCAGTCTTAAATGATAAGGTTGCAATAACATGTCTGGCGTGTCAACAAAATGATAGGGGGAAAACACCGGCAAAATTTGATCAACTACCGCAGACTGAAATGGCTTTTGAGAATTTGAAAATTGATTTTGTACATGTGGCAGCAGTAGAAAGTTTGAAGTACATTCTGGTCATAGTGTATATGTTCTCTAGATGGGTGGATGCACATCCTAGAAGGACGGTAGTCAATATTTCAATTGAAGAAATAATACCTAGATTCGGAATACCCATGGGAATAAACAGTGACAGAGGAACTCATTTCACCAGTAAATTAGTTCAGAACTTGACGAAGGCTCGGAATCAACCACAGTCCTCAGGAATAGTAGAAAGTGTAAATGGAGACATAAAAGTTACTTTGGGCAAAGTATGCCAGCAAAATATGTTGTTGTGACCAGACGCCATGACCATTGTGATGTATGCCCTGAGAAAGAAGGTAGCTCTAATTTGGACTGAGAAAAATCCGTAAGATATGCGCAAGCCATGTGTGAAATAGTTGTTAAAATTTTTGAGAAAGTAAGCAAGACAGAAGGAAATATGCACCCGTTTAAACCAGGAGAACAGGTTTATGTCTCGGCAATGAATAAAGATTATTTCTCTCCTAGAAGGAATGGAGCATATGTGGTGCGACTAACAACACGAACAGCAGTAAAAGTAAATGTAAAACCCGATGGAGTACATGCTGCCAGATGCAAACTGCATCACTCAGACGGAACCTTCGAAGAGAAGCAAACACATGAGTCGTAAAAAATGATAATGTTAAATAAAGGTTTTCTTTACCAGAATCCCAATTGCTCATCAGCCAGGGTTCCCTAAACTTGCCAACCCTGCCCTTTCCTGTAATCGGGTCATCCTGTCGCTGAACATTAGCTATCCAACTTTAAAAGCGCATTAGGCAGATGCCCCTTTATCTGTGAAAGGTTTAACCCAATCGACCTCTGCAAGTTCCCCCATAAAGCCTCCAAAATTGACACTGCCCCATTTCAGGACCTTAACTTGTGGACCTATCCATTCTTTCTTCATAGCTGATGTGCAGAGGAACGTTTTTCAGAGGTGGTACGTACCTTAAATGTGCTGCCAGGATTGATGGATGAGGCAGATACAATAGTGGCTTTTAAAAGGCTTTTGGATAGGCGTATGATTATGCAGGGAACGGACGGATATGTATTATGCACAGGTAGTAAGAGACAGTCTTGGCGTTGTGTTTGGCACGTCATTATGGCCGAAGGGACTCTTCTTGTGCTGTACTGTTCTATGTAGACTCCTGATTACTGCTCCCAATGTGCTCCCCCACTCACACTTTGCCCTAACTTGTTCCCTTAGAGTAGGTTCAGTGTTGAACCCTCTCTAGCAAGGCTCTCTATACATTGATTAAGTAAGATTTCCTGATTACATTTTACAAATTCCACCCCGTCCAAGTCCTTGGCACTCTGGGTGACCCAGTCAACATTGAGGAAGTTAAAAACTCCCGCTAATATACTCGGGTATAATACACCCTTACTCCTTCTTGCGTATGGAGTGCACAGTCTAAAGTTGTAAGACAACTTGTCTATTTGATATTCTGTTTGTGCACGTCACGTTGATTGCCTTAGTCGAAACACGTGAAGGTTGCAATTTCCCACCCCAATATACCTTATCGCATAGTGACCTGCGATCTGCCAAAACATCTACTCCTCTAATTCCTGCAGACATTCAACAGTCCCATCAAAGTCATCATCCCCTACTTGTACTAAGTTGCATACATATAGCCTAACTGGATGATCCCTAAGAATATCGTCGGTGAACACTGTTGCTAAAACCTTTCTTGTCAAAAAGGCAACCTTCAGTTCGCATTTATTTCAATAGGACTAAAATACAAAACCAGGAATGTAATGTGAGGCTTTATAACAAAGATACCAGCTCCTCAAGTATCTTTGGTCCTGGCCATTTGTGATGCGTCTTCCCGCTCAACGGTGACGCATACCCACCGGTCAGAGGCGCCCGGTGAGGATCCTGCTTTAGTGATTGCCGTGCAGAGTGTTTAGGAAGGAGGGGGAGGGGGCAGTTTCCTCAGGGAGGGCGGGTGGGGACGGGGAATGGGGAGACGGAGGGGGGATGGAGGGAGGGGGTCGGGAATGGAGAGAAAGTGGGGTAATGGGAGAGGATGGGGGTAGGGGAGAGGGAGAGAATGGGGAGTGGTGTGGGGAATGGGGAGAGGGTGGGGAATGGGGAGGGAGAATCTGAACATCAGAGCTGAGAGCAGCCCAGAAGCCCACAAACTGATTGAAGGTCACGTTCATGAAGGCCATCATAGACAGCAAGACAGGAGCTGACAGTGATTTACTGATTTAACCATTGTAATGATATTCTGAAAGCTGAGGAATTTTCCAACTTGTGGTTTAATAAGCTATTCCTACTTCAGATACAATCGCAAACAATTAACAAATATCCGACAATGAGTGAAGGGTTGAACAATTTGTCCAGTTTGTCACTGTTATTCTGCATGAGGGGCACTGCTGGCTCTCCAATCACAATTTCAGGAATCGCGGCAGATCCAGGGATCACTTATCGAGATATTTGGAAAAAAATACTATGTGGTTAGGCCATTGAATGGACTGGAGTACATTTTCATGCCACATGTTCTTCAGATCGGTCTGAAGGAGTTGTTCTCCTGGTCCAGACCCATCAGTGATCGGTTTGAACTGGGGCAAGATTTTCAATGCAAGCACCTGTGAGACCGACGTCCTTCAGCATGGATATTGCTCTGAAAAAGTCTGTCCCCAGAAAACCCTATTTGCTATTATTGGTCTCTGAAACTCCCTCCCCCCTAGGCTGTTCCTGTCTGCAATTCCCCAGTTTCCACCATGGACACCCTGCCCGATAAACGGCAGAGGCATTATGGTGTGGACCAGCAGCTGAGTGACAGGGCAGAGCCACCTCTTGCCGTTAAACAAGTTCGGGTCCGCCTGGGAACCGGTGGAACCATTGGATTCTAAATTCAAAGCGTAGACATTCAAAGGAAGGGCAGGAAACATGCCAGGCCCATTGCCAACCCAAGGGTGGTGACATTTATACATTGAGATGTTCACAAACACACACTCAGTCCAGGTCTGGTTCCCTGCAGAGACTTCAGCTGATTCTCTCCACCTCTACTGAATTCATTCTCCCACAACCTGAAACAGATTGAAACACAAGAAGGGAATAAGCAGATCACACAACAGTGTTTATAACAAAGGCCATGATCAATATTTCAACACCAGGAAAGCTCCCGGATCGACTGATATTTTATTACATTAAATGCTCACACAAACACTCACCGGATCCATTTCAGACTCGGGAGCATCCGTGTCAGGTGGCATAGAGCGCGGCAGATCGGTCTGTTAAGGAGTTTTTCCCCAAGTCCAGACTAGTCAATGATTGGTTTGTACTGAGTGCAGAGATGAGATAGTTGGTGCAAGAATCTGTGAGATCAATATCTCTCAGCCTGCAAATTGGAGAGAGGGGATGAGGGATACAGAAAGACTGGAAACAATCCGGAATGTTTATCAACGCAATGACTAATCATGCCGGAGTCCTTGGGACCTGACTGGGACTTGACCACAGAAGAATAGTGGATCACTCTGATGCCTGACTGATAATCACCGTGAGCAAAATTACTGTTTTTTTTAAAGTAAAATACACTCCAGGGGTTGTTGGGGGACCTGAGAACTGTTGGTAACCCAAAAGTTTTGGCAAATCCGGAAGTTGTCCGATGAGCTCACAAAAGTTGCACTGGGAGATTAATGAGGTACAGTTTAGTTTATTGTCATTTTTGGTTGCATTCTAACCACTCATATTACACTCAGACACTCCCATTGTAAGCAAATCTTTATGTAAATCGAATTTTACACGTCGGAATCACCGTAAAACCAGGCAGAAACAGAACTGCTATTACTGATTGATACAAAACGACACAAAGTCCTGAAGTTACTCAGCAGGTCAGGCAGCAACTGTGTAGAACATGGATAGTTGATGTTACAGGTCGGGATCTATCTTCAGACTGATTCAGTCTGCTGAGTTACTCCAGCGGATTGTGTGGTTCCACCGCAAAACTGGGTGCTAATGGTGCTGGTCTGCACCAACAAGCCCTTCTTTCCCAGCTGCCGCGCCGTCTGGTTGACACAGCTGTTGTTGCGGCCCACATTGTAGCCCCTGGTTGACAAATCCTTCTTCAGGCACCTCCACCGACAGGATGCGCTCGGTTACCATAGGGCTCCCTCTCCTCTCGCTTGCTTCCACATCTTACTGTCGGCCATCATTTTGTCGGCTCTCCCATCCACCATCACCTCCTCTTCTTTTACTACCTAGGAATATATTGGCATCTCTGGGAGAGGAGGAAAGTCGGCGGTGGAAGGGGGAGAGGCAAAGCGGGCAGTGACAGGAGGAGGAGGATGAAGAGGGGGTGGTGGAAGGTGAGAGGAAAGCTCGCTGGAGCACGTTGTCGAAGATGTCAGCACTAGGCAACTGCTCCCCACTGGCCCCCTCTGCTTCCTAGTGTCGCACCAACAGTGGCCCAAACTGGAAGGGCAGCAAGCCCACGTGACACTTTCATAACTATGAAGCAGACATGAAGCCATCAGCATCGTCCTGTTGTAATGACAAATTCAGGAAATGGGACCATCTATTGTGAATGATAAGTGTGTTTACGTAACTCACTTACTGCGTAAGCTGGCGAGTGTAAATTTCAGTTGATTTTAGATCTTAACCAGAACATAGCTGGAAATTAATTTGTGCAGATCTGTAGGACAGATCCAAAACCACAGAATGCCAGACAAGAGAGTTCAATCCGTATTAATGTCCATTATCAGACACCCAATAATAGTAAGATTAAATGAGAATTTACCAGTTCGAAGTTTGATCTGTATTTTATGAGGAGTTACGATGAGGGATTACGTGAAGACCCCGTCCAGCACGCATGCGCGACATTCTTCAAAACAGCGGTGTGGATTCACAGAAAAACACAACTGTTGAAATAAATATAGTAAAGAAAAAATAAGAACTTAATTACCAGTTGATCTGTATAATAGAGAGTGGGAGCGGAGGGGACGTAATCCCTCATCGTAACTCTTCATAAAATACAGATCAAACTTCGAACTGGTAAGTTCTCATTTAATCTTACTATTTTATTTCGGAGTCACGTGAGTCACTACGTGAAGACTTCAAAGCTCTGTGATTCCGAACCGTGTGCCAGCTTATGCTTCACTCACTGTCTGAAGACCTTAGAGGGAGGAAGTCTGTTATCACAATCAACAATAACCTGTTTGTGAGCAAAAAAAGCTTATTAATGACAACAAAAAACAGAGAGCACCCCCGGGATTAAATTAAATATTATCTGCAGACTCTAAAATTCTGTCTGCAAATGCAGCAGGTTCCGCCAGCGGCTTGTTATAAAACCTTTGGAAAGTTATTTCCGAGGACCATCCTGCTCTGGCCAGAATATTGTCCATAGGCACGTCCATTCGCCTAGCCGCCGACGTAGATGCAGCCCTGGTGGAGTGAGATTTGTAAACATTAGTATTGACTTCACGGACATAAGCACCTGCTTGAGCCACCTTGAAATGGTTTGGCTCGTCACCTGACCATGAGGCTTCTTGTGGCTTATCCAAAAGGCTTTTTTCTTTCCCTCTTAAATTGTATGCTGTGTCTGTAATTGGCGAGATGGGTCTTGGCACGCAGCCGTGGGTCAGATGAATATGCTGGGAACACCATGACTGGAGGCATGGTACGTGGTGTAGTTTGTTTGACCAGTCCCTGAATATGGAATGTAAAACAGTCCAATGACTCTGTCATTCTGTCAGCCTCAGAAGGTGGATGGACTGTACCCCTTGAGCTGACACTACTGCCATGAGCATGACTGATTTCAGAGTAAGTTATTCCAGCGTGAGTGACCTGGGTGGTGGCCATCCTCTAAGTTACGTCAGCACAATGCTGACATCCCAGATCTGAGTGTACCTTGGTCTGGGGGAATTAGTGTTAAAAATGCCCCTCATGATTTTGACCACTAGTGGATGGGACCCCAAAGCCAGTTGGCCTGCTGCTGGAACCAAATAAGCTGACAACGCACTCCTGGCTGTATTTATGGCGCTGTAGCTGAGTCCTTCCCGATGTAATCCAACCAGGAACTCCACAACACTGGTGGCTGTAGCTGTAGTGTAGGTAGTTCCTGTTTTGGAGCAATACCGTTCCCATTTTCTTATGTTGGTCAGGTATTGTCTCCTGGTGGACTCCCGGTGGGATGCGGTCATCATGTTGATGGCGTCCTTAGACAGTCCCAGGCCCAGCAGAGGTCTTTTTTGAATCTGCAAGCCAGGAGATTGACTCTGTCATGGCACGGGTGACTAATGCCTGACACTGGGTGGATGAATAATTCTGGACTGCTGGGGAATTCCAACGGTGTTTCGACAGCCATGTCGAGGGCCACTGGGAACCATGGCTGTGTAGGCCAGTCGGGTATTATCAAGATTCCTGAAGCGGAACCCAATTGAATCTTGCGTAATACCCGACATGAGGCAGGAGGGAGGATAAGCATACAAGAACATTTTCCTCCAATGCAGTATGAATGCATCAATTGCTGCTGCCTCAGGGTCTGGTTCTTAACCGACATACGTTGGTACCTGGTGATTCAGCCTGGATGCAAATAGATCGATATCTGGTGTGCCATATTGCTTTCAAATTTCAGCAAATACTTTGGGATTTAACAACCATTCGATGTTATCGTTAAATTTGCGTGACCTGGTGTCTGCCACTGTATTTTGCTTACCTGGTAGGTAAGTTGCTGATAACCAAATATGTATTTCGACACACCATTGCCAGATTAGGTTGACCAAATTGTCACACGATATCGACTTTACACCACCCATGTAGTTGATATAAGCCACCACCCTGGTATTATCTAATTGCAACCAGACATGTGCATGATGCGTATTAGACGAATATGCTTTTAAACCATAAAACACACCCAACATTTCTAAGTAGTTGATACCCCGTGTCTGTAGGCAAGATGATTCAGAATTAGTCCATCTGCCCTCTGTGCTGGATTGCATGTTAGTTGTTCCCCAGCCCGAAGCACTGGTATCCGTTTGAATGGTTAATACTGGGTTGGTGATGATTATGGGACTGGAATGTTCCTTGTCCACCATTGTAACTATGGAATGGATTCAGCAGTTAAATTCATAGCTCGGTCAAAGTGACCTGAGTTTTGCTTTAGTGCGTGCACGTTTGCTCTTTGTAAATTATGATAGTGCAAAGGCCCAAATTGTACAGCTGGAAAAGCTGCTACCATTTTACCAATAACACTAGCTACCTGCCGTATGGTTGGCTGATGTTTATCTATTAGTTCGTTGCATGATAGTGCCAATTCTGATGCTTTCCCCTTTGGCAGAGTTACAATCATGCGAACAGTGTCAATCGTAAATCCAAGATAGTCCATGGTAGTGGATGGTGTAAAATTGGATTTATCTGGATGTATGACAAACCCCAAAGTTTCAAACAAATGTTTGGTGGCTGCTACTGTCAAAATAGCTGTCTCTAAGGTTTTCCCTACTATTAAAATGTCGTCTAAGTACGCCATGACTATATGCTTTTGTTTCCTAAATAATGCCAAGGCGGGTTTTAAGATTTTAGTGAAGAACCTTGGGGCGGAGGTTAGCCCATTTGGTAAGGCTTTAAATTGCCATAGTTGTTTCATCCAGATAAACTTTAAGTATTTACGATGCTCCTTGTGTATGGGTACTGAGTAGTAGGCATCTTTTAAATCAATGCTTGCTAGAAAGTACCCTCTAGAAATCAATAGTCTGGCTGTTTCAAAAGTTTCCATCTTGAAATGTATATACTTAACAGACTCGTTTAAAGTAGTTAAGTCAATGATGATGCAACATCCACCATCTTTTTTAGTTTTAGTGAAAATATTAGACACAAATTCCAAAGGTTCATGTTTTGTTCTTTCAATGACACATTTTGCTAGTAGCCTCATCAGTTCAGCTTGACCCTCATGTTTCTCTTTGACTGAGAGGGTGAATACCCTTTGGGGTACATGCTGAACTGGCGGCATGTTTTCATGAACAAAGTCAATTTTATAGCCATGAATGCTGCTGACTATATACTTGTCATTAGTGATGGATTCCCATGCATCCAAAAACAAGTGCAATCTCCCCCCTGTTAGGAAAGAGACACTACTGCTCATATGCTGAGAGGAATCAGACCGACCTACCTCCATGGTTACTGGTGCTCCTTCTGCCTCTTCGCTGGACGACGAGGTCTCTGCTGGGCTGTAGAGGGCTGCTGTTGATGTTGAAGTTGATGTTGATGTTGATGTTGGGGGTGGCGCATTTTCCCTGGGGTCCGCTCTGGGCCCTGGCCTAAAAAAGGCTTACGGGGAATAGTTGCAGACCCAGAGCTTTCACCAGTCCCATATGGTGGTCGACGACTGGTGGACGCCGTGGGGTACTGCCGCCTGGGTTTGTTTGGTCTGCTCGGTCCCAAACCTGCCCTCACGAGACCAAAGGACCAATATTCCTCTAGGTGTTTCACCATTTTCGGAAGGTCCTTTCCAAAGAGTAGAATTGGAATTTCTGAACCCGGTGTTTTGCAAAGTCCCGCAAACTTAGGGTTGAGGACAGGCTTGATGATTTCCTTCCGCAATTGCTGAACAAGCCGTTCCATTCGGCTTAGGCGGCTGCCCATGCCGCTCTCGAGCGGTGTGGCATCTTCATCCGAATCCTCGGATACTATGGCCCGGTTCTGGCTGCAGGTCCCTCCAGCCCGCTGCTCAGGCTGCACTAGCGGCGCTGGGCTCGGCTCGGTAGTTATTTCAGCCTTCTCTTGCCCCCCCCCCTCCAAAGAACGTTCCACAACGAAAGACGAACGGGGGCGAGCTGCAGATTTCTTCTCTCTGATCTTGCTCATTCTCCTGGAACATAAATCAGACCACAGAGAAAATACACACGGCCACGGTAAAACTTACCTGTCGGCCCGACTTTTCAATTTGTAGCGGGAGCACCTTGAACTCCCGATCGGCGCCGGTGCACTGCATGAATGCTAATGTCGCGCATGCGTGCTGGACGGGGTCTTCATGTAGTCACTCACGTGACTCCGAAATAAAATTGTACACTTCCTCTCAGAGTCTGCTACTTACCCTAGTTTCTATATTTTACAGTCAGGGTGTCTCAGAGCCATAGACAACAGTTTCACTCCGGAATCTCCAAATGCATTGTTCTCCAGTCTAAACACAAGCAGCGAGAAACAAACCAATTCAAAACTCATGGGTAGAGAAAAATGCTGGAGAAACTCAGCGGTTGCAGCAGTATCTATACCAACAAGCCCTTCTTAGGAAATAGGCAACGTTTCGGGCCGAAATCCTTCTTCAGACTTCAGAATTCAAATCTCATGTCTGATACATTTTCTCTTACCTGGATATTTCAAGAAAAAATATATCAATAGACAATAGGTGCAGGAGTAGGCCATTCGGCCCTTCGAGCCAGCACAGCCAGCTAATGTGATCATGGCTGATCATCCCCAATCAGTACCCCATTCCTGCCTTCTCCTCATATCCCCTGACTCCGCTATTTTTAAGAGCCCTACCTAGCTCTCTCTTGAAAGTATCCAGAGGACTTGCCTCCACAGCCTTCTGAGGCAGAGAATTCCACAGACTCACAACTCTCTGTGAAAAAAAGTGTTTCCTCGTCTCCATTCTAAATGGCTTACTCCTTATTCTTAACCGTAGCCCCTGGTTCTGGACTCCCCCAACATCGGAAACATGTTTCCTGACTCTAGCGTGTCCAAACTCTTAACAATATTATATGTTTCAATGAGATCCCCTCTCGTCCTGTGATAAATGAATGATGCAGGTCAATAATTTATTGAGGATACTGCTTAACAGAGACACTCACTCCTTGCCAATTGCGAAGTAGCATGAGAGAGGGGGAAATAGAGCTAAGTGAAGGACAGGGATAGGGGGCCAGACCTACCCACACTCAGATATGGGGGGTAGGGAGGGAGGAAGGAGGTGCAGCCAGCATTACCAGTAAAGGGACAATGTGTCAAGGCAGATAATGGGTTGGAGTGGACAGCGGACTAACTTAGATCAGCACAAGATGTTGCCCAAGATAGCATTACTGAAACTTGGTTGAAACTGGATTATATCAGTCTAAATGAGCAGTTGGAATTAAAGTGACCATGACGTGAGCCTCTGCCTGGATTTTTCCTCGCAACCACAATCTAGGAAAGGGTTGTGCAATTCAGCATTGTACCTATATGAAATTGTACAATTCACATATTTTATCACATATAGCATATTATATACAGCCTGGTAATCATGAAATCCTTTATCTTTTTAACTCACGAAGCATAGGATGTAGATTTGAGTCAGGCTGGGGGGGGGGGGGGGAGGGAAGGTGAATGTAGATAAAGAGTAGTATAAAAAGCTATGTATGCTTTGTATCCAAAAGCCTAGGACAGGAGAGCATCTGCCCTTGAAGTTGTCCCCCCATTTGGCCAACCTAATCCACGAGTTTAGAAGACCCTGGACGAGTTGAAAAAAAGTCAAGATCGTGTTGACTCGTCGAACTAAGAGACCTCCTATGACTATGTCTACGACCTCCTCCAACTATGTCTACGATCTCCTACAACTATGTCTACAACGTCCTAGAACAATGTGTACGACCTCCTACAACGATGTCTACGACCTCCTACAACTATATCTACGACCTCCTACAACTATGACTACGACCTCCTACGGCCCCCTCGACCTCAGTCTCCCACACCTAACACCAACTACGACTAGCTACGAGTGGAAAATGTTCACATGATAAAATTATAAAAATGTTTGGGCCAGTTACCATCCTACAACTACCATTACGACCTACTACGACCTACCTACGAGTAAAATGTATCTTTTTTTTCATGCTGATTTTTTTTTTACTCGTGGACATTGTTTACCAGACTGGAAAAAACGGCGCAACCATCTTGAGGCCACGAGTACGCGGACACCACTCACGAGCATGAGGAAGAGTTACAAAGTCCTGCTACGACCTCGTGGCGACCATACTGCGAGTATGAGGCAAGGGTAAACTCGGCAGAGGTTGCCAATTAGGTCGTGAAAATTGGACAGGGGCTTAAAACTGCACATCACGTGAATCTCCTACTGGACAATCTGTTGTTTGACCTACCTCAGGAAAAGGATAGGATGTATCAACACAGCAACTGCTGCCACTAGTGTTGGCCTATGTGCCAGTGTCATTCAGAAGGCACCTGGTCAATGGACGCGTGGGAAAGCAATACACGTGGGAAAGAACAATAAATGCTATTGATTACAATGAAATCAATGGCTTTAAAAAAAAAACAACTTATCAAATGATGTCTTCAACTGCCCTTCTCAAGAAGCCATTTGGACAGAAATTACTATAAAATCTTCTGGTTATTTGGCACAAATGTTCAGAGTATTCTTTCATACATTTTATTCAAACTGTTTATTTTCCTTCGCAAACAACAAAGTGGGTCAATCTTACAATTGTATGTAAAATAGAAATGAGCAGTTACCTCAATTCCTGACAGTTGTGCAGCCCGGGTCCCAGTTGCTGGAGTCCTTCGCACTGAATGTGGCAGCCCCACAAATTGAGATGTTTTATTGTGTCACAGAGTCCATTCGCACGAGACAACACGGCGCAGTCAATCAGGGTTAGTTGTATTCCAATTAATGACAGTGTTTGAATGGATCCCAGTGTGTCCTGCGCAAGGGTACTATTTTGACACTCAAAAAGGAATGACAATGTATTTAGGAAACTTCTTTTACCAGTGAGGAGTTTCATAATATATCTCCAGGATCTGGAGTCAGGAATTGTGCAAGTGCAGCTACAAACTCTTGGATAGTGAGGTGAGGAAATGGATATGCCCCACTCCGGGCAGAATCCTCTCTCTCTAAAAGTTCCACCGGGAAGTCGGAGAGGAACTGGGAAGGCTGGAGATCGAACTTGATCAAATCTCCATCTGTGAACACAATGGTCTTCTCAGACACTCCTGTGAAGGCCATCTGACCAATCCTCAGTAGCACCTCACGGGGGCTCTCATTTTCACATCAACTTTCTTCAACTCACTCTTTCACAACTCAACTCACAACTTTCTTCTGACGCAAACCTCCCCCTTCCCAGTTACTTTCCCCTGCATCAGCAGGAGATGTACCACCTGTCCCAATGACCCCACCCCCACCCCGACTCCGTCCAAGGACCGCTCCTATTTCAACTATTGTATCCGTCACCCATTGCCTCCCTCCAGAGATGCTCCCTGTCCCGCTGAGTTACTCCACTTTTTGTGCATATCTCCATTCCCTGGCATCAATCTAGACCCGAAATATCACTCATTCCTTCTCTCCAGAGATACACCCTGTCCTGATGAGTTACTGCAGCATTTTATTTTTAATTGTCTGCTGTATATCGTGTTGTTACTTGCGAAGGAGGCAACAAGGCGAATTCCTTGCATGTATACATAATTGGCTATTAAAATGCTTTCAATTCAATTCATTTTGTGTCTATCTCCGGGGGGTGCAACGGGCGAGTCTCAGCCGGGCGAACAGTCTTGCTGATCGCCGTCACGCTTTAGCTGGCAGATTTCCAGGGTCCTGCAGTACTCGCCAACCTGCTCCCGCCACGTTGCTCCGGAGTTTACAACAGCCGTTAGGTCGCCAAATGTGAAACCCGGTAGACGGATGTGTTGCACTGAAGTGAACGTGCACCGGCACCTGATACGTTCCGCAAAGAGTCAACGTGATCTGTTGGCCCTTCAACACTAAATTAATCTGATATTCAGTTAATCGCATTGCCGGGATTGGGACATTAATGGGATCTGGGGATTGGACAAAATAAACAGCCGGGTGTGGGTGAATCCTCGGCTGCAGTTCAGTCGGTGCCCGCTACTTTTATATTGAAGTGTGATCGGAAGATCGGCCCGAATGAATGTGGGAAAGACACAGAGTAAGATAAACCGAATATTCAGCAACACGGCTGCTGGGGTAGGGTAATTTAAATCATTTTAAATTAATTGCGAAAACCTCTGGAACGGTGTATCCGACCGGGACAGACGGCACAGTCATAACAACTGGATAGGGTAGACAGTAAGAAATAAACAAAGTAAGATGAAGAAAAAAATGTAAGATATAAGTGGGTACACGAGAAAAGAAAGCAAAGCCTGCAAACTGTGTGGTAAGAGATAAGAACAACGAAATTAGCAAAAAGGAACACCCACGCTAAGAACGTTTTTGTGAGAGCAGAGTGACGCAGCGGAAGCGTGGTGGGCCCATAACCCAGAGGTCGATGGATCGAAACCACCCTCTGCTATTCTATCAATGGATACTTTTGAGAAAATACCGTCCATTCACACGCGTGCACAACGTATATTTCGTTTCGTTCGGGGAACATTCCTATTTCAACAAAAGTCTTCACTTCACTGCATAATTTTGTGAGTTTTATCGGAGAATCCGTGGGTGACAATCAGTTTTGAGGAACTGAGCTGCAACCCGAAGAATCCATTTGGCCCACAATGTCCATACTAGCTCTCTGGAGACCAGTGGTCCCTGCAGACAACAACACCCATACCAGCGCTGGCCACCAATATTGGAATTGCTGGAGAGGTGGAATATTGCGTCGGGGGACCAGCCCTCCCGTGTAAACATGGGACTCAACGAATCCCACTTAGTCTAGTGTATATATATATATATATATATATATATATATATATATATATATATATATATATATATATATATATATATATATATATATATATATATATATATATATTTACAAAGCTGCGCACAAAATATGACACATGGGGTCAAATTTCAAATTCCTTGACAAGCATTTTATTGGGGTCATGATTAAAATAGTGCCAACAACAAATATAAGAAAAGATAGCAGATTGATGGCAAGTTTCCGAAAATGGCATCAGAATACACAAATATATTTTGTGTAACGGTTGTCATGTGGCGTCAACCAGTGACCTGGTTGGCACAGTAAGTGCACGTATTTCTTAGTATTTCCTATGTTGGTGAATACCACATGGAACAACAAAACTGCAGACGCCATTTGCCTGATCATGTAGTAGAATTGTGCATCCATCTGAGTGGACACCGCATGTGATCTAAACGGTACATTACCTTGTTTAAAAAGGGTTCAAAGAATAAACCTAGCAATTATAGACCTATTAGTTTGACGTCAGTGGTGGGCAAATTAATGGAAAGGATACTTAGAGATAATATATATAAGCATCTGGATAAACAGGGTCTGATCAGGAACAGTCAACATGGATTTGTGCCTGGAAGGTCATGTTTGACAAACCTTCTTGAATTTTTTGAAGCGGTAACTAGGGAAATTGATGAGGGTAAAGCAGTGGATGTTGTCTATATGGATTTCAGTAAGGCCTTTGACAAGGTTCCCCATGGAAGGTTGGTTAAGAAGGTTCAATCTTTGGGTGTTAATGGCGGAGTAGCAAGATGGATTCAACAGTGGCTGAATGGGAGATGTCAGAGAGTAATGGTGGATGGCTGTTTGTCAGGTTGGAAGCCGGTGACCAGTGGGGTGCCTCAGTGATCTGTGTTGGGTCCACTGTTGTTTGTCATGTACATCAATGATCTGGATGATGGGGTGGAAAATTGGATAAGTAATTATGCAGATGATACTAAGATAGGTGGTGATGTGGATAATGAAGTAGATTTTCAAAGTCTACAGAGAGATTTGGGCCATTTGGAAAAGTGGGCTGAAAGATGGCAGATGGAGTTTAATGCTGATAAGTGTGAAGTGCTACATCTTGGCAGGACAAATCAAAATAGGACGTACATGGTAAATGGTAGGGAATTGAGGAATGCTGTGGAACAGAGGGATCTAGGAATAACTGTGCATAGTTCCCTGAAGGTGGAATCGCATGCAGATAGGGTGGTAAAGAAAGCCTTTGGTGTGCTGGCCTTTATAAATCAGAGCATTGAATATAGGAGTAGGGAAGTAATGTTAAAATTGTACAAGGCATTGGTAAGAACAATTCTGGAGTATGGTGTACAATTTTGGTCGCCTAGTTATAGGAAGGATGTCAACAAAAATAGAGAGAGTACAGAGGAGATTTACTAGAATGTTGCCAGGGTTCCAGCAACTATGTTACAGAGAAAGGTTGAACAAGTTAGGTCTTTATTCTTTGGAGCGCAGAAGGTTAAGGGGGGACTTGATTGAGGTCTTTAAAATGATGAAAGGGATAGACAGAGTTGACGTGGATACGTTTTTCCCATTGAGGGTAGGGAAGATTCAAACAAGAGGGCATGACATGAGAATTAAGGGACAGAGGTTTCGGGGTAACGTGAGGGGGAACTTCTTTACTCAGAGGGTGGTGGCTGTGTGGAATGAGCTTCCAGCAGAAGTGGTGGAGGCAGGATCGATTTTAACATTTAAGAGTAAAGTGGATAGGTATATGGACGTGAAGGGAATGGAGGGGTATGGTCTGAGTGCAGGTAGATGGGACTAAGGGAAAACAAATGGTCGGCACGGACTGGAACGGCCGAGAGGGCCTGTTTCCGTGCTGTAATTGTTATATGGTTATATGGTTATATGGTTAAGAATGTTATCGAAATAAATAGCGGGATACTGATTAACTGCAGACATGAACGGAGACCTGGAATTTTTGATTAATGTGAGGAAGTATTTCACTTTGTGTAGTTTAGTTTATTGTATCGTGTGCCGAGGTACAGCAAAATGTTTTTTTTTTTTGCAGCAGTACATAGAGGTATCGACCAGAGAAGGGGCAGTGCTGGACCTCCTGTTAGGAAATGAGACAGGTCAGGTGACGGAGGTATGCGTTGGTGAGCACTTCGGGACCAGTGATCACAATACCATTAGTTTCAATATAATTATGGAGAGAGTCAGAACTGGACCTAGGGTGGAGATTTTTGATTGGAGAAAGGCTAACTTTGAGGGAATGCGTAAGGATTTTAAAGGTGTGAATTGGGACACTTTGTTTCATGGAAAGGATGTAGAAGAGAAATGGAGGACATTTAAAGGGGAAATTGTAAGAGTACAGAATCTTTATGTCCCTGTTAGGTTGAAAGGAAATAGTAAAAATTGGAAAGAGCCATGGTTTGCAAGGGAAATTGGACACTTGTTTCGAAAAAAGAGAGATATCTACAATAATTATAGGAGGCATGGAGTAAATGAGGTGCTAGAGGAGTATAAAGAATGTAAAAACAATCTAAAGAAAGAAATTAGGAAGGCTAAAAGAAGATATGAGGTTGCTTAGGCAAGAACGGTGAAAGTAAACCCAAAGGGTTTCTACAGCTATATTAATAGCAAAAGGATAACGAGGGATAAAATTGGACCATTAGAGAACCAGAATGGACAGCTATCTGCAGGGCCAAAAGATTTGGGGGAAATATTGAACAATTTCTTTTCTTCGATATTCACCAAGGAGAAGGATATTGAACTCTGAGAGTTAAGGGGAAAAAGTAGAGTAGCTATGGAAACCATGAGATTCAAAGAGGAGGAAGTACTGACACTTTTGAAAAATATAAAAGTGGATAAGTCTCCAGGTCCTGACAGGATATTCCCTAGGACATTGAGGGAAGTTAGTGTAGAAATAGCAGGAGCTATGACAGAAATATTTCAAATGTCATTAGAAACGGGAATAGTGCCGGAGGATTGGCGTACTGCGCATGTTGTTCCATTGTTTAAAAAGGGTTCAAAGAATACACCTAGCAATTATAGACCTATTAGTTTGACGTCAGTGGTGGGCAAACTAATGGAAAGGCTACTTAGAGATAATATATATAAGCATCTGGATGGGGTGGGAGATTGCAACCTTCACGTGGTCCGCCCTGTTTCGACGAATGCAATCAACCTGGCGTGCACAATCAAGTAAGATCAAATAGAACAAGTTGTCCTACAACTTTAGGCTGTGCACACCATACGCAAGAAGAAGAAGCATCTGGATAAACAGGAACAGTCAACATGGATTTGTGCCTGGAAGGTCATGTTTGACAAACCTTCTTGAATTTTTTGAAGCGGTAACTAGGGAAATAGATGAGGGTAAAGCAGTGGATGTTTTCTATATGGATTTCAGTAAGGCCTTTGACAAGGTTCCCCATAGAAGGTTGGTTAAGAAGGTTCAATCTTTGGGAGTTAATGGCGGAGTAGCAAGATGGATTCAACAGTGGCTGAATGGGAGATGTCAGAGAGTAATGGTGGATGGCTGTTTGTCAGGTTGGAAGCTGGTGACCAGTGGGGTGCGTCAGGGATCTGTGTTGGGTCCACTGTTGTTTGTCATGTACATCAATGATCTGGATGATGGGTTGGAAAATTGGATAAGTAAGTATGCAGATGATACTAAGATAGGTGGTATTGTGGATCATGAAGTAGATTTTCAAAGTCTACAGAGAGATTTGGGCCATTTGTCAAAGTGGGCTGAAAGATGGCAGATGGAGTTTAATGCTGATAAGTGTGAAGTGCTACATCTTGGCAGGACAAATCAAAATAGGACGTACATGGTAAATGGTAGGGAATTGAGGAATGTTGTGAAACAGAGAGATGTAGGAATAACTGTACATAGTTCCCTGAAGGTGAAATAATAGAAACATAGAAACATAGAAATTAGGTGCAGGAGTAGGCCATTCAGCCCTTCGAGCCTGCACCGCCATTCAATATGATCATGGCTGATCATCCAACTCAGTATCCCGTACCTGCCTTCTCTCCATACCCTCTGATCCCCTTAGCCACAAGGGCCACATCCAACTCACTCTTAAATATTGCCAATGAACTGGCCTCAACTACCCTCTGTGGCAGAGAGTTCCAGAGACTCACCGCTCTCTGTGTGAAAAAAGTCTTTCTCATCTCGGTCTTAAAGGATTTCCCCCTTATCCTTAAGCTGTGACCCCTTGTCCTGGACTTCCCCAACATCGGGAACAATCTTCCTGCATCTAGCCTGTCCAACCCCTTAAGAATTTTGTAAGTTTCTATAAGATCCCCTCTCAATCTCCTAAATTCCAGAGAGTCGCATGTAGATGGGGTGGTAAATAAAGCCTTTGGTGTGCTGGCCTTTATAAATCAGAGCATTGAATATAGGAGCAGGGAAGTAATGTTAAAATTGTACAAGGCATTGGTGAGACCAATTCTGGAGTATGCTGTACAATTTTGGTCGCCTAATTAGAGGAAGGATGTCAACAAAGTAGAGGGAGTACAGAGGAGATCTACTAGAATGTTGCCTGGGATCCAGCACCTATGTTACAGAGAAAGGTTGACCAAGTTAGGTCTTTATTCTTTGGAGCGCAGAAGGTTAAGGGGGGACTTGATTGAGGTCTTTAAAATGATGAAAGGGATAGACAGAGTTGACGTGGATAAGCTTTTCCTATTAACGGTAGGGAAGATTCAAACAAGAGGGCATGACATGCGAATTAAGGGACGGAAGTTTAGGGGTAACGTGAGGGGGAACTTCTTTACTCAGAGGGTGGTGGCTGTGTGGAATGAGCTTCCAGCAGAAGTGGTGGAGGCAGGTTCGATTTTATCATTTAAAAGTAAAGTGTATAGGTATATGGACAGGAAGGGAATGGAGGGGTATGGTCTGAGTGCAGGTAGATGGGACTAGTGGAAAACAAATGATCGGCACGCACTGGAAGGGCCGAGAGGGCCTGTTTCCGTGCTGTAATTGTTATATGGTTATAT
This sequence comes from Okamejei kenojei, assembly GCA_035221665.1. Taxonomy (NCBI): domain Eukaryota; kingdom Metazoa; phylum Chordata; class Chondrichthyes; order Rajiformes; family Rajidae; genus Okamejei; species Okamejei kenojei. The sequence goes on from CM069165.1 coordinate 8,242,358, forward strand.
GGTGAGATTGCAGCAGTTTTTGAAAATAATGATTAGCAGCAATTATCCCCAAAAGCAAATAACAATAACATCATTGTACGTATTGCTCGGTAGAGCAGGAGAAAAATGTTGCTGCAAATGTATTAAAAAACTGGGGAACGAAATCGATAAGTCTCAGTTCATTGATCCGTGTTATCAATAAATAACAGTGTAATGTGTGAGATGGTTGTAGGTAGAATCAGGGAGAATGTTTTAACTTGGTACATTATTAATCTACGGCTACACACGACGAGCCTGAAAAAAGATTTGTCATTCACAGGGTAATGACCACGTGAAATTCTCTCTACATCGGCAGTGGAAGGCTTTCAAAATATAGGAAGATGATCCACATCGCTTTATCTGACACAAACACACCAGGGGCTAAAGGGACATAATGGATACATGGTGTTAAGGGATGTTTCACCATGATCTTATAGTCAAGGCAATCTGGAGTGAGGGCCTCAAGGGTGATTCGTGCGCTTTATTTTTTGCTTCCATCAGTCTGTGAGTTGGCTTTGCTTCGTTTGGGTCAATATCCAATCGTTGGCCGTTATACATTTAGCAATATTATTTGTAAATTTCTATATCTTGAATAACGACAACTCTAATAATAATGCCTGCCGGTAAAGGAGGGAGTCCTGGAAATGGTGGTTTAATGCTAATTGGAATATCATGCAATAAAAGGGAACTGCGGGTTCTGGTTTACACCAAACATAGGCACAACATTCTGGATTATCCTATCCATTTGCTCCTGAGTTTCTCCAGCGTTTTTTATTCGTTTTGCATTGCCTCATGCACTCAGTTGTGTGGTAAGGCATTACAGATATGATCTTACATTAAGGAAGTAATCGAAATGAAGTGCAACATCTGACCGGTCGCTAAGGTTCACCGTGGTTGTTCACAGCGCATAATTGCACTGACCAATAGACTCTGACCTGATCGGAAGACAGCAACTTTATTGTTGCGCTCTGTAAGCGCAGTTTCTGTTGTAATGTATCACAGTGCCTGACTCCTCCCGACCCATCCCCGACCCTTCCCCCACCCCGCTGCTCTCCACGGATCAAATGAAAAGCTAAGTTTCCATACACTGGCAATGCTCGAGTTAAATCTACAACTATCAGAGGCATCTTTAAAAACATTGAACGCTGCGACACATTGTGGAAGCGCTGAACTGCTCGTTCTCTCCACGCAGTTCGCTTACGCCATCCCTGTACTTAATTCGGTTTAGCGACAGGCTGTTTGAAACATGGTTGGATCCGTGATTGAGAAGTTTTCCTTTGGGAAACTGCAAAACGGCACTGTCGTCGTACTGATTGAATATGTATGCATTGATCTCCAGTTTCCGTTCTCTTCCTTTTCTGCTGTGAATTTCGTGGCGATTGTGATCCTTTCCCGTGGAAAGTGCGGCCTCTCCACCTGCACCACTCGCTACCTGGTAGCCATGGCTGCAGCGGATCTGCTAGTTATTATTATTGATGTCATCTGTTATCGCATCAATCGTTATCTTTTCCCGGTGAATTTCCTGGACATCACGCCCGTGTGTTGTAGTGTTAACGTATTGGCTCGTACAGCCAAAAACTGTTCTGTCTGGTTCACTGTCATGTTCACTTTTGATCGATTTGTTGCCATTTGTTGTTAAAAACTGAAAACAAAATATTGCACGGGAAAAACAGCGGCTTTGGTTCTTCCAACACTTGCCGTTCTGCTCTTTCTGAAAAACGCCCCCTTCTATTTCGCATATAACCCAAAGGAAATCATCGACAATGTGCATTTTTACTGCCAGGGGAAGAGTAGTTATTTCACTCACCCCGCGTGGAGAGGATTTGACACGATCCATAAGATCGTGACTCCGTTGCTCCCATTCACTACAATCCTATTGCTCAACACTCTAACCGTCCACCATATTTTAGTGGCCAGTCGGGCCCGTAAGGGGTTGAGGGGTCAGAGCAATGGGGAAAACCGAAGTGACCCAGAGATGGAGAGCAGGAAGAGGTCAATGATCTTCACCCTCTCCGGAACCTTCATCCTCCTGTGGCTGTTGCATGTGGCAGAATTCATTTATGTTCAGATTACTGGAACGGCATTTGTGTACACGGAATCTGAAAAGATCTTTGGGCTATTTGGAGTTTTGTTGAGCATCCTCAACTGCTGTACGAACACTTTCATTTATGCGGTGACTCAGTCTAGGTTCAGGCAGCAGTTAAAGGCCGCACTGGTGTGTCCGGTCACGTCATTGGTTCAGTTGATGAGGAAACCCACACACTGAGCTCAGCCCAAATAGCGCCTTTGAAGTTCATAAGACAAAGGGAGCATTATTGGACGATTCGGTCCATCGAATTTGCTTCGCCATTTGATCAAAACTGATTTATTCCCCACCACCCACCCCACCTCCCTTCACCTCATTCTCCTGCCTTCGCACCAGAATATTTGCCGCCCTTGCAAATTAATAAACTATTGATCACCCCTTCAAAAGTACCCAATGACAGCAGATTTACCACCACATGACTGAAGACATTCAACCTCCTATCCATTCTAAATGTATGTCCTTTAATTTTCAGGCTATCACCTCTGGCCCTCGAGTCTCCCATCCCTAGAATACCCTCCCCATGTCCACTTTATCCCAGTCTCGTTGTCTCCTGAAAATATCTTCCGCGTCCACAAGGGTTGAAAGTTATAACCTCATAATGTTGTGCAACACATAATTAGTTCCCTCTTGCCACTGGCGCGGTACAGAACGCTATGCCAAATATATTCACCCACTTGCCTGAATTAATTCAATATCCCTTTATGTTTTTTCTCGTGGAAGTAGCAGAGCCCCCCCACACCCCCTTTAAACTAATTGCCCTGCCTTCTCCCCGCAGCCCTTGCTAATCAAGGACCAGGACAGGATTCTGATGAATAGAAGCCCTTACTTGTTCCACTTGTGAGGCCCCTCCCAATCCCCTACTCCCACGACTAGAGGAAGAAGGTCCACCAGATTGACACCGATTTGCAGCCGAGCGTGACCAATGAGATAAGGGGCTGGAAAGCTGCGCTTATATATATATTTATGTATTTATTTATTGCCAGTGCTAGTGTCGAGATATTGGCTTAAAACATTATTATTCTGAAATGGATGGCAAGAAAAATGCTGAAGGGTTGGTTAGTTACTACGGTGCGTTGTGACAGCATATGTGAGAAAGGCCTGTGACAGAGTCAGAAATATTATACACTTTGCAAGGCTCTCACTTAATTTGTTTTCTCTGTTGTCAGCCGGGCAACTTTGGCAGCTTTTTTAAGTTGCCAAATGACAGTTATGTGGTCTTTTAAGACGGCTTGCTTGACGCGTGCGATAATGTGCTCGGACGAAGTGCATAGTTACGTCAGAATTATGCTCAATGAAGCATTCACATATTATTTCTGATTGAAATAAAGTCACAAACTAAAAATATTCACCAATCAAGACATGATATATACCACAATGACATGCAGCAAAATTATAATACAGTCTCTCAACCCTTTTTACTCGTTGCGATGAATGTAACTTCTATTATTTATTACCACTTCCAAACAAAAATGTGGTTGGATTATTCAGCGTATGATCAACCTCGGTGTGACCAAGCGCAGGCTTGGCGTTCGCTTCGCACAACTCCTCCACTCAGTTCGCAATAACCTACCTGATCTCCCAGTGGCTCAACAATTCAACTCCCCTTCCCATTCCGAAACCGACCTCGCTGTCCTGGGCCTCGTCCTTGGCTAGATTGGAGGTGCAGCACCTGATATTTGCTTGGGTAGTTTACACCCCAGCGGTATGAACATTGGCTTCTCTAATTTCAGGTAGTCCTTGCTTTCCCCCTCCTTCTCCTCCCACTTTCAGCTCTCCCACAGCCCACTCTCTCCGAGTCTTCCTTTCGTTTTCGTGCCCCCCGGACATCAATCTGAAGAAGGCGCTCGACCCGAAACGTTGTCTATTCCTTTGCTTCATAGATGCTCCCTTACCCGCTGATTTTCTCCAGCTGTTTTGTTTACCAATGGAATCCCACCACTGGCCACACCTTCCCATCTCCTCCCCTGTTGGCTTTCCGTAGAGACCGCTCCCTCCGTAACTCCCTGGTCAATTCGTCCATTCCCACCGAAGCCAACCCCTCTCCTGGCACTGTCCCTTGCAACCGCAGGAATTACTATACTTGTCGCTTTACCTCCCCCCTTGACTCCATTCAAGAACCCAAGCAGTCTTTCTAGGTGCAGCGGATGTTCACCTGCACCTCCTTCAACCTCATCTATTGCATCCCCTGCTCAATGTCTCAGCTGCTCTACTACGTCGGTGAGACCAAGTGTAGGCTTGGCGATCGCTTCACCGAACACCTCCGCTCGGTCCGCAATAACCAACCCTGATCTCCCGGAGGCTCAGCACTTCAACCCCCCCTCCCATTCAGAATCCGACCTTTCTGTACTGGGCCTCTTACATGGCCAGAGTGAGCAACACCGGAAATTGGAGGAATAGCACCTCATATTTCGCTTGACAGTTTACACCCCTGCGGTATGAATATTAACTTCTTCAGTTTCAGGTAATCCCTGCTTTCTCCTCCCCTTCCCAGTCCTCCCTCAGCCCACTGTCTCCGCCTCTTCATATCGTCTTCCACCCCCCCACACCCACCCCCCCACCCTCACATCAGTCTGAAGAAGAGTCTCGACCCGAAACGGCGCCTATATCCTTCGCACCGTAGATGCTGCCTCACCCGCTGAGTTTCTCCAGCATTTTTGTCTACCCATTCACACAAGTTCTGTTATCCCACTTTCCTCACACACTCCCGAAACATCAGGGGCAATTTTACAGAGACAAGTTGACCTACAAAGCCAATGCATCTTTGGGATGTGGGAGGAAACTCACGCGCTTCTGGGGAGAATGTGCAAATTCAACACAGACAATGCCCGAGGACAGGATGGAACACAGATCTCTGGTCTATGAGGCAAGTCTACCAGCTTACTAAATAAATGAAAATAACCATTTTGAGTTTTAAATCTCCATGTGACGCTATGTTCCCCTTTACAGGTTCTGTATGTTTTAATTAAGTTCAAGACTATGGGTCAGTACATTGACCATCAAGTTGTTGCCTAAAAGTGCCAGAGACCCGGAATTGATTCTAAATATGGGTGGTGTCTATATACATATATAACATATAACATATAACAATTACAGCACGGAAACAGGCCCTCTCGGCCCTTCCAGTCCGTGCCGACCATTTGTTTTCCCCTAGTCCCATCTACCTGCACTCAGACCATACCCCTCCATTCCCTTCACGTCCATATACCTATCCACTTTACTCTTAAATGTTAAAATCGATCCTGCCTCCACCACTACTGCTGGAAGCTGATTCCACACAGCCACCACCCTCTGAGTAAAGAAGTTCCCCCTCACGTTACCCCGAAAGCTCTGCCCCTTAATTCTCATGTCATGCCCTCTTGTATGAATCTTCATTACCCTCAATGGGAAAAACGTATCCACGTCAACTCTGTCTATCCCTTTCATCATTTTAAAGACCTCAATCAAGTCCCCCTATGGAGTTTGTTCATTTCCCCTTTGGTCGCATGGGTTTTCTCTGGGTGCTCTTGTTTCCTTCCACATTCCAAAGGTGTGCAGGGACCTATTTCAGACTCAACCCAAAACGTAATATTTTCCTTTAGCCCAGAGATTCTGTCTGACCTGTTGAGTTACTCCAGCTTTTTGTGTCTATCTTCAGTTTAAACCAGCATCTGCAGTTACTTCCGACACACACTGTACCATACAATAGAACTTTAATCATGTCAGGAGGGGAATTCAGTGTGTGTGTATGTGGGTATACATATATCACACACACACACACACACACACACACACACACACACACACACACACACACACACACACACACACACACACACACACACACACACACACACACACACACACACACACACACACACACACACACACACACACACACACACACAGTTATATATTCATATATAAATATACAGCGTTTTGTTTTCTCGTTTATGCGATTGTTTACAGAGTACTGTGTTTACATATTCTGTTGTGCTGCTCAGCAAGTAAGGATTTCATTGTTCTAAATGGGATGTGAGACAATAAAACACTCTTGACTCTTGACTTATTCCGCTAATGTGTTGGATGGAACTAGTGTATGGGTGAGCGGTGGTCGACATGGACTCGGTGGGCAGAAGGGTCTCTACTCGAAACGTCACCCAATTTGTTCTATCCAGAGTTACTGGGTGCTCCATGGAGTTCACCCGCACATTTAAAGCATGGAATAATCTCCACCCTAACATAGTTACCCAACCAGACGCAAGTAAATTTAAGGTAGCTCTTAATACTGAATACATAATACAGACCAGGAGATAAAAGTTCAGTGTGTTTATCTACTATAGCCCATATATATACACAATCAATAAACAGATAAAATGCAATAGGCAGCTGAAATTCTGCCTTTGCAGTAGTGCGCAGGTGCAGCAGCCTACTGCGCATGCACAGCAGCCTATTGCGCATGTGCAGCGCTAGTTTCTTGGCTTTTTTTCAAATATGGATTGCCATTATCTTAAGCGTATGTTAAGCAATAAAGAGAGAAGAATAGAGTTCATAGAAACATAGGTGCAGGAGGAGGCCATTCGGCCCTTCGGCCGGTCGAGCCTGCACTGCCATTCAATATGATCATGGCTGATTATCTGACTCAGTATCCTGTACCTGCCTTCTCTCCATATCCCCTGATCCCTTTAGTCACAAGGGCCACATCTAACTCCCTCTTAAATATAACCAATGAACTGGCATCATCTACCTTCTCTGACAGAGAATTCCACAGATTCACCACTCTCTGTGTGAACAATGATTTTCTCATCCCGGTCCTTAAAGACTTTCCCCTTATTCTTAAACTGTGACCCCCTTGTTCTGGACTTCCCAAACATCGGGTACAATCTTCCTGCACCTCGTCTGTCCAACCCCTTAAGAATTTTGTAAGTCTCTATAAGATCCCCCCTAGTAAATTTGAACTATATTTAACATTTACCTGATGATACCGAATATCCATAGAGAAGGAGGAAAAATAATGGACTCTTAAATACACTAAAAAACTAACATATATTAGGAATGGTTTAGTATTAACTATCACTTAAAATTGTATGCTATCCCTCCCAAAACAGTGTTATGATATTATTAAAAATTTAAATAAGTGTTCATAATTTACAGTCATTAAAATTTAGCCCATCCCTATACAAATAGCCCTTAAGGCAATTAAACATTTTCCATTAAGAATAATTTGGAGCTGGAACTGTTAATATCTTTTTTTTAACAATGGAAGCACTAACTGCACTTAAAATACCTGTCGTTACCCTTTCCCCTCCGCACATTACTAACCCTATTAACATTTATTAATCTGATTTTTATTTTTTTGTTTTATATAAAGTATTATATTTAGATAATTATCCAGATAGATCATCTACTAAAAGAAAAGTTACATCTAAATCAAGCGAATTTTATAAATTCCTTGATTAATACTGCAAATATTAAGGATATCTGGAAAATTGATAACCCTTCTGGTCGGGAACATTCATTTTACTCACCTGTATTCGGAACCTATTCAAGGATAGATTATTTTTTTAATAGACTCAAAATTAATTCAATTTACGTATGACTCAAAATATCATAATATTATTATTTCGGATCATGCACCATTAACATTTAAGATAAAATTACATGGTATAACTAATAAACACTCTCAATGGAGACTCAACCCTCAAAATTTTAATTAAAAGGCTTGTTATGATTATCTGCTAAAACAGATTAAATTGTTTTTTGAGACCAATGACAAACCCGGAATTTCAGCGTCACTTCTTTGGGACACATTTAAAGATTTAAAGAACACCTTTATGCATGGTGCGATGATATCTGCGCAAGCATACCTTAATAAGGAAAACCGAAAGATGCAACAAACTTTAGAAATTGAAATAAAGTGATTAGATATTTAAAATACAATATCTCCATATAACCATATAACATATAACCATATAACAATTACAGCACGGAAACAGGCCCTCTCGGCCCTTCCACTCCGTGCCGACCATTTGTTTTCCCCTAGTCCCACTTACCTGCTCCATTCCCTCCATACCCCTCCATTCCCTTCACGTCCATATACCTATCCATTTTACTTTTAAATGTTAAAATCGATCCTGCCTGCACCACCTCTGCTGGAAGCTCATTCCACACAGTTACCACCCTCTGAGTAAAGAAGTTCCCCCTCACGTTACCCCTAAACTTCTGTCCCTTAATTCTCATGTCATGCCCTCTTGTTTGAATCTTCCCCCTCAATGGGAAACACGTATCCACGTCAACTCTTTTTTTTAAAGAAGGAACTGCAGATGCTGGAGAATCGAGAGCTGGAGAACTCAGCGGGTTCTAAGGAGCGAAGGAGATAGGCGACGTTTCGGGTCGAGACCCTTCTTCAGACTGGTATCCGAGAGATATAGACCCTGTTGTGGTGTGAAAATGAGAAGGCTGGTCTTGAGGGAGAGGTTTAACAGAATTGAGAAAATTCAATATTCAAAGGATGCAGACTCCCAAAGCGGAATATGAGGTGCTGTTCCTCCATGCCACTCTGGCCGTGGAGGAGGCCCAGGAACAGAGAGGTCTGGGAGGGGAGTTGAAGTGCTGAGCCACCGGGAGGTCGGGTTGGTTATTGCGGACCGAGCGGAGGTGTTCGGCGAAGCGATCGCCAACACCGATATAGATCATCTGGCACTGGAGCCGGATGCCAGGTGAACCTCTGTCGGACCTGGAAGGAGTGAAGGGACAAGTCCACGTCAACTCTGCCTATCCCTTTCATCATTTTAAAGACCTCAATCAAGTCCCCCCTTAACCTTCTGCGCTCCAAAGAATAAAGACCTAACTTGTTCAACCTTTCTCTGTTACAGAGTTGCTGGAACCCTGGCAACATTCTAGTAAATCCCCTCTGTACTCTCTCTATTTTGTTGACATCCTTCCTATAACTAGGCGACCAAAATTTTACACCATACTCCAGGATTGGTCTTACCAATGCCTTGTACAATGTTTACATTACTTCCCTACCCCTAATTCAATGCTCTGATTTATAAAGGCCAGCACACCAAAGGCTTTCTTTACCACCCCATCTACATGCGATTCCACCTTCAGGAACTATGCACAGTTATTCCTAGATCCCTCTGTTCCACAGCATTCCTCAATTCCCTATCATTTACCATGTACATCCTATTTTGATTTGTCCTGCCAAGATGTAGCTTTACACTTCACATTTAACAGCATTAAACTCCATCTGCCATCTTTCAGGGGGAGGAGCGACACCCGACCGGTAAGCTTCAAAATCTAGCGCGGGGCTTGTTTTTTTTTTTCAGAGGCTTACCCAAATCCATAACATTCCATTTGGAGAAGTGTTTTTTTTTTGAGGAAGCCGCTGATTGGTGGGAAGTGGACCAGGGTAAGCAGCTGATTGGCAGTCAGATCCCAGCAGTTTGTTGTGTACTTTGTATTGTGTTGCTGTTTTATCCTGTGTAGGGGGGGCGGTATGAAGGCCAGGGCAGTGTACTGTTCTGGATGTCAGATGTGGGAGGTCAGGGAATCTGATAGCCCTCCAGACGTCCACATCTGCGCCAGGTGTGTTGAGATATGGCCCCTAAAGGACTGTGTTAGGAACCTGGAGCAGCAGCTCGATGACCTCCGGCTCCTCAGGGAGTGTGAGGAGGTAATAGAGAGGAGCTACAGGGAGGTAGTCACTCCCAGACCACAGGAGGCAGACAAGTGGTTCACGGTTAGGAAGGGCAAGGGGCAGAGGCAGGGGCTAGAGAGTACCCCTGTGACCGTACACCTGGAAAATAGGTACGCGGGTTTGAGTACGATTGGAGGGGACAGCCTAGCTGGGGGCACCAACAGCGGCCGGGCCTCCGGCACAGAGACCGGCCCTGATGCTCAGAAGGGTAGCAAAAAGAGGAGGGCAATTGTAATAGGGGACTCTATAGTTAGGGGGTCGGATAGGCGATTCTGTAGACGCAGTCGGGAGACCCGGATGATAGTTTGCCTCCCTGGTGCCAGGGTCTCGCATGTGTCAGAATGTGTACAAAAGATTCTGATAAGGGAGGGAGAGGGGCCTGATGTTGTGGTACACATAGGTACCAATGACATAGGCAGAAAAAGTGATGAGGTCCTGAATGGAGAATTTAGGGAGTTGGGGGGAAAGTAAAGGAGAAGGACCAAAAGGGTAACGATTTCAGGATTACTGCCTATGCCGCGTGACAGTGGGAGTAGGAATGAAATGAGGTGGGGGATAAATGCGTGGCTGAGGGACTGGTGCAGTGGGCAGGGATTCAAGTTTCTTGATCACTGGGACCTCTTTTGGGGAAGGCATGATCTGTACACAAAGGACGGGTTGCACTTGAGCCCGAGGGGGACCAATACCCTGGCAGGGAGATTTGCAAAGGCTACTGGGGAGACTTTAAACTAGAAAAGCTGGGGTGAGGGACTCTGGTAGAGGGGCTAGGGGTCAGGGTGTGGGGCAAGAGGCAGAGAAGGGAAGCACTCGGATCCAAAATGTAGTCGAGAAAGATGAAAAAGATAATAGACCGAGAATAAGGGATGGTGGGTTTCTAAAATGTGTATATTTTAATGCTAGGAGCATTGTAAGTAAGGTGGACGAACTTAGAGCCTGGATTGACACTTGGAAATATGATGTTGTGGCAATCAGTGAAACATGGTTGCAGGAGGGCTGTGATTGGAAACTAAATATTCCAGGATTTCGTTGCTTCAGGTGTGATAGAATTGGAGGGACCAGAGGGGGGGGGGGGGGGGGGGGGGGGGGGGGGTTGTTGCATTGCTTGTCAGAGAAGATATTACAGCAGTGCTTTGGCAGGATAGATTAGAGGGCTCGTCTAGGGAGGCTATTTGGCTGGAACTGAGAAGTGGGAACGCTGTAGCAACACTTTTAGGGGTGTATTATAGACCGCCAAATTGGGAGCGTGAATTGGAAGAGCAAATATGTAAGGAGATAGCAGATATTAGTAGTAAGCACAAGGTAGTGATTGTGGGAGATTTCAATTTTCCAAAAATAGACTGGGAAACACATTCTGTAAATGGGCTGGATGGTTTGGAGTTTGTAAAATGTGTGCAGGATAGTTTTTTGCAGCAGTACATAGAGGTATCGACCAGAGAAGGGGCAGTGCTGGACCTCCTGTTAGGAAATGAGGCACGTCAGGTGACGGAGGTATGCGTTGGTGAGCACTTCGGGAACAGTGATCACAATACCATTGGTTTCAATATAATTATGGAGAGAGTCAGAACTGGACCTAGGGTAGAGATTTTTGATTGGAGAAAGGCTAACTTTGAGGGAATGCGTTAGCATTTTAAAGGAGTGAATTGGGACACTGTTTCATGGGAAGGATGTAGAAGAGAAATGGAGGACATTTAAAGGGGAAATTGTAAGAGTACAGAATCTTTATGTCCCTGTTAGGTTGAAAGGAAATAGTAAAAATTGGAAAGAGCCATGGTTTTCAAGGGAAATTGGACACTTGTTTCGAAAAAAGAGAGATATCTACAATAATTATAGGAGGCATGGTGTAAATTTCCTAGAGCAGTATAAAGAATGTAAAAAGAATCTTAAGAAAGAAATTAGGAAGGCTAAAAGAAGATATGAGGTTGCTTTGGCAAGAAAGGTGAGAGTAAACCCAAAGGGTTTCTACAGCTATGTTAATAGCAAAAGGATAACGAGGGATAAAATTGGACCATTAGAGAACCAGAATGGACAGCTATCTGCAGAGCCAAAAGAGATGGGGGAGATATTGAACAATTTATTTTCTTCGGTATTCACCAAGGAGAAGGATATTGAACTCGGTGAGTTAAGGGGAAAGAGTAGAGTAGCCATGGCAACTATGAGATTCAAAGAGGAGGAAGTACTGACACTTTTGAAAAATATAAAAGTGGATAAGTCTCCAGGTCCTGACAGGATATTCCCTAGGACATTGAGGGAAGTTAGTGTAAAAATAGCAGGAGCTATGACAGAAATATTTCAAATGTCATTAGAAACGGGAATAGTGCCGGAGGATTGGCGTACTGCGCATGTTGTTCCATTGTTTAAAAAAGGTTCAAAGAATAAACCTAGCAATTATAGACCTATTAGTATTTGATGTCAGTGGTGGGCAAATTAATGGAAAGGATACTTAGAGATAATATATATAAGCATCTGGGATAACCAGTGTCTGATCAGGAACAGTCAACATGGATTTGTGCCTGGAAAGGTCATGTTTGACAAACTTTCTTGAATTTTTTGAAGCGGTAACTAGGGAAATTGATGAGGGTAAAGCAGTGGATGTTGTCTATATGGATTTCAGTAAGGCCTTTGACAAGGTTCCCCATGGAAGGTTGGTTAAGAAGGTTCAATCTTTGGGTGTTAATGGCGGAGTAGCAAGATGGATTCAACAGTGGCTGAATGGGAGATGTCAGAGAGTAATGGTGGATGGCTGTTTGTCAGGTTGGAAGCCGGTGACCAGTGGGGTGCCTCAGGGATCTGTGTTGGGTCCACTGTTGTTTGTCATGTACATCAATGATCTGGATGATGGGGTGGAAAATTGGATAAGTAAGTATGCAGATGATACTAAGATAGGTGGTGTTGTGGATAATGAAGTAGATTTTATAACCATATAAACCATATAACAATTACAGCACGGAGACAGGCCCTCTCGGCCCTTCCAGTCCGTGCCGACCATTTGTTTTTCCCCTAGTCCCATCTACCTGCACTCAGACCATACCCCTCCATTCCCTTCACGTCCATATACCTATCCACTTTACTTTTAAATGTTAAAATCGATCCTGCCTCCACCACCTCTGCTGGAAGCTCATTCCACACAGCCACCACCCTCTCTGAGTAATGAAGTTCCCCCTCACGTTACCCCCCTAAACTTTCTGTCCCTTAATTCTCATGTCATGCCCTCTTGTTTGAATCTTCCCTACCCTCAATGGGAAAAGCTTATCCACGGTCAAATCTGTTCTATCCCTTTCATCATTTTAAAGACCTCATCAAGTCCCCCCTTAACCTTTCTGCGCTCCAAAGAATAAAGACCTAACTTCGTTCAACCCTTTCTCTGTACATACTTAGTTGCTGGAACCCTGGCAACCATTCTAGTAAATCTCCCTGTACTCTCTCTATTTTTTGACATCCTTCCTATAACTACGACCAAATTGTACCATACTCCAGAATTGGTCTATACCAATGCCTTGTACAATTTAACATTACTTCCCTACTACTCCTATATTCAATGCTCTGATTTATAAAGGCCAGCACACCAAAGGCTTTCTTTACCACCCTATCTACATGCGATTCCACCTTCAAGGAACTATGCACAGTTATTCCTAGATCCCTCTGTTCCACAGCATTCCTCAATTCCCTACCATTTACCATGTACGTACTATTTTGATTTGTCCTGCCAAGATGTAGCACTTCACACTTATCAGCATTAAACTCCATCTGCCATCTTTCAGCCCACTTTTCCAAATGGCCCAAATCTCTCTGTAGACTTTGAGAATCTGTCCACAATACCACCGTATTGAATCCATCTTGCTACTCCGCCATTAACACCCAAAGATTGAACCTTCTTAACCATGGGGAACCTTGTCAAAGGCATTACTGCAATCCATATAGACAACATCCACTGCTTTACCCTCATCAATTTCCCTAGTTAACGCTTCAAAAAATTCAAGAAGGTTTGTCAAACATGACCTTCCAGGCACAAATCCATGTTGACTGTTCCTGATCAGACCCTGTTTATCCAGATGCTTATATATATTATCTCTAAGTATCCTTTCCATTAATTTGCCCACCACTGATGTCAAACTAATAGGTCTATAATCTGCTAGGTTTATTCCTTTGAACCCTTTTTAAAAACAATGGAACAAACATGCGCATACGCGCCAATCCCCGGCACTATCCCGTTTCTAAAGTTAGTCTTTATTGTTTGGAGCGCATAAGTTAAGGGGGGACTTGATTGATTCTTTAAAATGATGAAAGGATAGACAAGTTACGTGATACGTTTTTTTTCCCATGAGGGTAGGAAGTTTCAAACAAAGTGCATGACATGAAATTAAGGGACAGAGTTTCGGGTAACGTGAGGGGAACTTCTTTACTCAGAGGGTGGTGGCTGTGTGGAATCACTTCCAGCAGAAGTGGTGGAGGCAGGATCGATCTTAACATTTAAGAGTAAAGAGGATAGGTATATGGACGTGAGGGGAAAGAGGGTATGGCCTGAGTGCAGGTAGAATGGGACTAGGGAAAACAAACGTCGGCATGGACTGGAAGGGCGAGAGGCCTGTTTCCGTGCTGTAATTATTATATGGTTAGATGGTTTTCCCAAATGGCCCAAATCTCTCTGTAGACTTTTGAAAATCTACTTATCCACAACACCACCTATCTTAGTAAATCATCTGCATACTTACTTATCCAATTTTCCCACCCCATCATCCAGATCATGAATGTACATGACAAACAACAGCTGACCCCAACAACAGATCCCTTGAGGCACCCCCACTGGTCACCGCGACCAACCAACCTGACAAACAGCCATCCACCCTTACTCTCTGGACATCTCCCATGCAGCCCACTGTTGAATCCATCTTGGCTAATCCGCCATTAACACCCAAAGATTGAACCTTCTGAACCAAACCTTCCATGGGAACCTTGTCAAAGCCATACTGAAATCCATATAGACTACATCCACTGCTTTAACCCTCGATCAATTTTTCCTAGTTACCCAGCTTCAAAAAATCCAAGAAGGTTTGTCAAACATGACTTCCAGCACAAATCCATGTTGACTGTTCCTGATCAGAACCCTGTTTTTACCAATGCTTATATATATTATCTCTAAGTATCCTTTCCAGTAATTGCCCCACCACTGACCGGTCAAACTAATAGGTCTAATAATTGCCTAGGTTTTATTTTTTTGAACCCTTTTTAAACAATGGAGACAACATGCGCAGTACGTCCAATCCCTCCGCACTATTTCCGTTTCTAATGACAGGTGAAATATTTCTGTCATAGCTCCTACTATTTCTAACACTAACTTTCCCTCAATGTCCTAGGAAATATCCGTCAGGGACCCTAGACTTATCCACTTTTAAATTTTCAAAGTGTCCATACTTCCTCCTCTTGAATCTCATAGTTTTCCATAGCTACTCTACTCTTCCCCCTTAACTCACCGAGGTCAATACCTTCCTCCTTGGTGAAGTACCGAAGAAAAAGAAATTTTCAATACTCCCCCATCTCTTTTGGCTCTGCAAGAAAGCTGTCCATTCTGTTCTCAATGGTCCCATTTTATCCCTCGTTATCCTTTTGCAGTATTATAGCTGTAGAATCCCTTTGGGTTTACTTTCACCTTCTTGCCAAGCAAACCTCATATCTTCTTTTTAGAGCCTTCCTAATTTCTTTCTTAAGAGTCCTTTTTACATTCTTTATACTACCTCTAGCACCTCATTTAACTCCATGCCCTCCTATAATTATTGTAGATATCCCTCTCTTTTTCGAAACAATGTCCAATTTCCCTTGAAAAACCATGGCTCTTTTCCAATTTTTTACGATTTCCTTTCAACCTAACAGGACATAAAGATTCAGTACTCTTACAATTTCCCCTTTAATGTCCCCATTTCTCTTCTACATCCTTCCCATGAAAAAAAGTGTCCCCAATTCACTCTTTTAAAATCTTACCATTCCTCAAAGTTAGCCTTTCTCACAATCAAAAATCCTACCCTAGGTTCCAGTTCTGACTCTCATCCATAAATATATTGAAACTAATGGTATTGTGATCACTGGTCCCGAAGTGCTACACCAACGCATACCTCCGTCACCTGACCCTGCCTCATTCATAACAGGAGATCCAAGCACTGCCCTTCTCTGTCGATACCCTCTATGTACTGCTGCAAAAAACTATCCGCACACATTTACAAACTCAAACCATCCAGCCCATTTACAGAAGTGTTTTCCCATCTATTTTTGGAAAATTGAAATCTCCCACAATCACTATCTTGTGCTTACTACTAATATCTGCTATCTCCTTACATATTTGCTCTTCCAATTCACGCTCCCCATTTGGCGGTCTATAATACACCCCTAAAAGTGTTGCTACACCGTTCCCACTTCTCAGTTCCAGCCAAATAGCCTCCCTAGACGAGCCCTCTAATCTCTCCTGCCAAAGCACTGCTGTAATATCTTCTCTGACAAGCAATGCAACACCTCCCCCTCTGGTCCCTCCAATTTTACTTCGGAGTCACGTGAGTGACTACGTGAAGAACCCGCCTCACGCTGGCAAACGGCAAACGGCTTTACGTCGACGCTGACGGCGGAAGGAGGAGCTGCAGTAAGGAGCAGCTCCTCGCAGCGGTCGGAACGGCCCCGCAGGTAAGTGCAGCAAAGTCGGGATGTGTTTTTTTTAGCGTACGCTGGTGGGTCCCCAGCAGTAAAAGAAAAGGAAAATAAAAGTCAGAGTCACGTTAAAGTGCTGTTTAATGCACAGATTAATGAAGGAGAAATCGGCAAAGAAAATTCGCGGGTAAAAAGAGCTTCCCGGGTAAAATAAAAATACGGGAAAAAATCTAGTGCTGATCCGGTTCTGATACCGTGGCCGCTGATATACCCGTTTAGCGAGTTCTAGATTTCCCTCCAGAAGTTATAACCACGGGAGAGAAATGCCTCCTGAAAAATGTAAAAGAAATCTGAGAGCCCGTGGATCTGATGACTCTGATAACTGAAAGTCCTCCAGATAATTAAACTATGTGGAACTAATAATGGAGCATATGAGAAAGTTCTCCACCAAAAATTATGAGACTAGGGTCCAGTACCCAGAAGGTTCCCAAAAAAAGCCCTGAAGGTTTAATTATTCTGAAATATGGCTTGGCCCAATTGGGAGTTGGAACTCGGCCCAGGTTGGGCCGAAGGAAGTCTCGATGGGGATTAAATCCCAATTGATTTAGGGCAGCAGAGGGGCAGACCCCCCCTTGCTGATGGTGATTTGCATTTGAAAGCACACCACAAAATAAAAGAAAAGCCAAATGTGCCTGGATAGCAAAATAATGTGCATATATGCAGGAAGTGGTTAGGTTATGGAAGAAAACCTAGCTATCCAAAATTAATTATATGGTATCTCACAACTTCATGTTCTAGTGATGATTGGAACATCAGAAATATAAACGCACAGGAAATTGTGCCTCATTGGAAAGTGCCTACGGTTTATCCGTTGATATGGGCACTCCATGACCCAAATTGGAGAGTTTCCAGAAGTGAGGTTCACAAATCCCTCACAAATTATTCTGCTGCCATTTTATGCATTTGGGGAGATGGATAAAGTTTAATAAAAGAGGGCTATTGTGCAATTCTTTTTCTATGAAATTATTGTATGAGGAAGAAGGCTATTCGGCCCCATATTTCCACCCAAGGTTGCAACCTGTTGTCGAGCAAGTGGTGTCAAACTCCAGGTTATCTGTTTTGAGCAAATCTCCCTAAATTATTAAAATGGATGAAGAAGCTAAAAAAAATTTTAGCTGCATGAAACCTTCGTCTTAAGACAAAAAAGGTATTATTTCGCCCAGAAGGGATTTTGATTTTTGGAAATAGAGGCAGAAATATGTCAAGGAAATATTATTGTACCTGCACACCCAAATACTACCCCGTATTCGGGATAAAGAGAGACCACCATCCTCATATGGAAGGTATTAAAGGACTTGTTCTAATCCTTGAAGAAACCTGCGCATTAATCTCCAGTTGGAGGGAGATTACAAAAAGTTTTTATAAAGAACCTGGCTTACCTATGACTTCTGATCGGTTTTATTTTTACAAAGCGTTTCAGGAGCCACTATTACAATTTTAAAGAAGGGTTAATCCTCATGTACAGATAAACCGGCCTATGCTGTTCGTTTTACTGCTATTGGAAAGCAGAGATTAATTTGGAAATTGGACAAATTATCTGAAAAGGGATATTGAAAAAAACTTATGAACACGAGCAATCAATTGTGTCTAAGATCTTCAAAAGACATAAAAAGATGGTGAATGCAGAAATTATTCTGGACTTACAGATCTAAATAAGTGGTAGAATACAAACTGTTAAATGGACACATTTAATAACTGGCAAAAATCTTTAATATCAGCAGGTAGTTTATATGGCTACGATTGAATTTGAAAAGACGCCTATTATTCTGTACCAATACATCAGTTTTCTGGAGTAGAGTACTTAAAATTAATTGCTGGGAACAATATATGGCAGTTTAAAGCTTTGCCAAAAATGGATTGAGTTCAGCTCCCAAGCTCTTTACTAAACTGTTGAAACCCAGTATTAGCCCAATTAGGAGTACAAAAAACACATCGTTATGGCTTATCTTCGATGACATACTAAATCAATTATGCAATCAAGAGTCAGCTGAGAATTAGTTTCATGTACAAAGCTTTGTTAAAGCAGGTTCTTGATTCATACCAATAAGATCCCAGCTGCAGCCAGCACAATTCTAAAATATTTGGAGTTTGTATTTAACTTCAGAAACATGTAATACTTACCAACAAAGATAAAGTTGATGATTTTTTGTACCTTGTAATAATCTCATTCTCAAAACTTATACTTCCCATCCGAGAAGTAGCGAAAACTATTGGTAAACAAGTAGCAATGCATTTCGTTGCAGTAGAATTTGTCCATTACATTTATCAAAATCTTCAAAGGGACAAAATAAGAGCTCTCAAAGAGAGGGCAGGCCACTTTGAACCCACAATTAACAGAAATAAGTTTGTTGAATTACCATGGTGGGTTAAAAATGTCCACAAGCTGCTAAAAACATATTCTGATAAAACACTCCTGAAATTGTTTATAAATAGATGCTAATGCTCTCGGATTGGGGGGGGGGGGGGGGGGGGGGGGGGGGGGGGGGGGGGGGGGGGGGGGGGGGGGGGGGGGGGGGGTGGGGGGGGGTGGTGTGGTGGTGGAGTGGGTGGGTGGGGGGGGTGGGGGGAGGGGGTGTGGGTGGGGGGGGGGGTTGGGGGGGGCA
>CM069165.1:8261929-8405961 GCA_035221665.1 Okamejei kenojei
TTATCCCTCTTCATCATTTTAAAGAACTCCAATCAAGTCCCCCCGTAACCCTTCTGCGCTCCAAACGAATAAAGACCCTAAATGGGTCAAAACTTTCTCTGTAAAATAGTTGATGGAACCTCGGCAACATTCTAGTAATCTCCTCTGTACTCCTCTTATTTTGTTGGACCCCCCCCCCCCCCCCCCCCCCCCCCCCCCCCCCCCCCCCAATAGTAACCAAAATGTTATTGGTAGCTAGTTTAAACATTAAACTATGCACCACTGGAATTCTGCGATGAGCTGCTGGTTGTTAACTGGTTAACCCGATGAAAAATGGCCTGCATTCAATTTTAGTGCTAGTTCACGGCTCTCTGCAAATGTTGATTCATGCAAAGACCGAATTGTACTGCAGGACCCAGCTCTGACCATTTACCAATGACCGTTGCGTCTTCTCGGATGGAGGGATAAAGTTTTGTGGGAGGGCAAAGTGCATGGCTCATCATCATCGACAACATTGGCTCTGTTGGTAATATTCTGTTATAGCAAACTGAATTAATCAGGAACCCCTAAATACTGAATATTTTGGGTTTGGTCTGTAGCATGGAACGTAGTTGATGGAGCAGCCTGACTTTTTAGTGTTGCTGGATTTTTTTTTTAAATAAAATTTTATAAGGAATCAGCGAAAATAAGCCATTTCAATGTGATGTGGGATGAATAGCACCAGCCCGGGTTTTAACAATTTAATAAATAGCCTGGGTGCTGAACTTAATACAGGAATCACTGCCTTTTGTATTGCCACAGCGGGCATCCAATTAAATTTCAAGTCGTTCCTGCGATAATGAGCACGAATTGGCACAGTGGATACATACACATCTTGCAAACAAATAGTTGCCACATAACAGCCTGTGATAGCAGGTGTTTGGGACGGGGAACGAGTGTGATTGTGAACGAGAATTACTCTACAACACCCATCTGTTTGAGATCTTGGAGAAATATTAGAAACAATTGTGGAGGATGATTAATGGCTTTAATCAATCACCATTATCTATATGTTCAGCTCTCGGAGCAGAAACACACCCACATTTTATTAGGCTTGTACTGTTGAGGTGGATGTATCCCTGAGATAAAAAACTCCATGGGAGACTTGAGACAGTATTTAGTATAAACATATCATACATTATACTGCAATCATTCATTATAAAACATTTGTAATCAACGCTCCAATAGTAGATTGGCCACCACCAGATCTTTTATCGTTAACAAAAGTCCCTGTTACCTCTTACAGTTGACCTGTAAAGCTGTTGTCTGATCATATTGGGATTGTAGCCAGTCTGCACTCGGTGGGTACCGTCATTGGCCTACTGGCCTGCCCCTGCTGAACCCCAGCCCCTGGATCTGACCTTCAGTATTAACCCAGGTTGCGAACAGGTGGCCTCGTTAATGCTTGACTGCATTAAGCCAATTGCTTTGGCCCTCATCATGGAATTTCACGAATTTTCATGACAATGGTCCGTTCCAAAACCATATTTCAGGCAGCGTTTGTACAGTAGTCGCCCTACATAGAAGCAGCACATTTTTGGTTTAGTGTTGGCCTATGGCGATATTCCCGATATTGCATAAAATCCCAAACATATATGTATGTGAGTTTGAGGAATCCTTTGATTGTCCCTTGGACCATAGTGCCCCAAACGCAGTAATTTGCTGCAGCCACCAGTATTGGAGGACGTGTTAACACGGACCTCCTGTCCCGTCAAAGAAGGACTCCGTGGGTGCCCAGAACCTGGGTCACCATAGGCACTTTCAGTAATGCACATTAACAGCTGTGATCATATTTGTTTCCACGTCACTTGCATCATATCATGCTGGAACTGGTGAGGTACTACACAATTTGATACTGCTGGGAAGGGATTGTTCGATTGACTCACCAGTACCCCTCCGGAATAGCCCAAACTCAGTGCCTATTTCCGAGACAACCCGGAGCGTGGCTCTTTTTTTTGTGCACGCTGGTGTTTGCAACATAAGCAGGGACACCAGCAAGCAGCTGCAATCTGCCGTTTTCTCCCAAATCATCACAGTAGGGAGGCATCCTCCTGTCCTGAACAAGGCGCTGGAAGGAAAACCCCAATAAATGGAACCTCGATTTGTTGATCTTGGTAGTATGGCCCTCTTGGACATACTGGCCCTTGGACCCTTATGTAATGAAGGGTGGAGCATCAGCCTTGCATTTTCCCAAAAACCTCCCCCCAGTCTTGTATGATCAGGAAGAGTCACTATTTGTTTGTTGTGAACCCAGGTCTGTGACTTTATATTTGCCTATTCAGGGCTTAGGAGCAGCCTCAGTCTGCTTTTTGTACCCTTGAAATAAACAGATGGACTAGGCTCATTCTGAATCAAAATTCCAGGTGGCCTGCCTTTTATCAATGGAGCTAGTGGGGAAAATTAGCGCGCTATTTGAACTGCTGCCGTTTAAAATATCTATAGAGATATCTACAATAATTATAGGAGGCATGGGGGAGTAAATAGACGTGCTAGAGGAAGATAAAGAATGTAAAAAAAATCTTTAGAAAGAAATTAGGAAGGCAAAAAAAAGAGATATGAGGTTGCTTTGGCAAGAAAGGTGGAAAGTAAACCCAAAGGGTTTCCACAGCTATATTAATAGCAAAACGATAACGAGGGATAAAATTGGACCATTAGAGAACCAGAATGGACAGCTATCTGCAGAGCCAAAAGAGATGGGGGAGATATTGAACAATTTTCTTTTCTTCGGCATTCACCAAGGAGAAGGATATTGAACTCGGTGAGTTAAGGGGGGAAACAGTAGAGTAGCTATGGAAACTATGAGATCAAAGAGGAGGAAGTACTGACACTTTTGAAAAATAAAAAAGTGGATAAGTCTCCAGGTCCTGACAGGATATTCCTAGACATTGAGGGAAGTTTTAGTGTAGAAATAGCAGGAGCTATGACAGAAATATTTCAAATGTAATTAGAAACGGCAATAGTGCCGGAGGATTGGCGTACTGCGCATGTTGTTCCATTGTTTAAAAAAGCGTTCAAAAGAATAAACCTAGCAATTATAGAACCTATTAGTTTGACGTCAGTGGTGGGCAAATTAATGGAAAGGATACTTAGAGAGAATATTTATAAAGCATCTGGATAAACAGGGTCCGATTCAGGAACAGTCAACATGGATTGTGCCTGGAAGGTCATGTTTGACAAACCTTCTTGAATTTTTTGAACGGTAACTAGGGAAATTGATTATAGGGTAAAGCAGTGGATGTTGCCTAATGGATTTCAGTAAGGCCTTTGACAAGGTTCCCATGGAAGGTTGGTTAAAAGGTTCAATCTTTGGGTGTTAATGGCGGAGTTAGAGTAGGCAAGATGGATTCAACAGTGGCTGAATGGGAGATGTCAGAGTGGATGGCTGTTTGTCAGGTTGGAATCTGGTGACAGTGGGGTGCCTCAGGGATCTGTGTTGGGTCCACTGTTGTTTGTCATGTACATCAATGATGTGGATGATGGGGTGAGAAAATTGGATAAGTAAATATGCAGATGATACTAAGATAGGGTGGTGTTGGGGATAATGAAATAGATTTTCAAAGTCTACAGAGAGATTTGGGCCATTTGGAAAAGTGGGCTGAAAGATGGCAGATAGAGTTTAATGCTGATAAGTGTGAAGTGCTACAATCTTGGCAGGACAAATAAAAAAAAAATAGGACGTACATGGTAAATGGTAGGGAATTGAGGAATGCTGTGGGAACAGAGGGATCTAGGAATAACTGTGCATAGAAATTCCCTGAAGGTGGAACGCATGTAGATAGGGTGGTAAAGAATGCCTTTGATGTGGTGGCCTTTATAAATCAGAGCATTGAATATAGGAGTAGGGATAGTAATGTTAAAATTGTACAAGGCATTGGTAAGGACCAATTCTGGAGTTATGTGTGTACAATTTTGGTCGCCTAGTTATAGGAAGGATGTCAAACAAATAGAGAGAGTACAGAGGAGATTTACTAGAATGTAGCCAGGGTTTTCCAGCAACTATGTTAAGAGAAAGGTTGAACAAGTTAGGTCTTTATTCTTTGGAGCGCAGAAGGGTTACGGGGGGGGGGGGGGGGGTACACAAAAAAAGCTGTGTGAAACTCAGCGGGTGTAGCAGCATCTAAGGAGCGAAGGAGATAGGCGACGTTTCGCGTCGAGACCCTTCTTCAGACGGTCAGGGATCAGGGAAACGAGAGATATAGACGGTGATGTGGAGAATTAAGGAACAATGAGTGAAAATATGCAAAAAAGTATCGGTGATAAAGGGAACAAGCCATTGTAAGCTGTTTGTGGGTGTAAAAAATGAGAAGCTGGTCGCGACTGGGGTGGGGGAGGGAGATAGAGATAGAGGGGGGACTTGATTGAGGTCTTTAAATGATGAAAGGGATAGACAGAGTTTGACGTGGAATACGTTTTCCCATTGAGGGTTGGGAAGATTCAAACAAGAGGGCATGACATGAGAATTAAGGGACAGAGGTTTCGGGGTAACGTGAGGGGGACTTCTTTACTCAGAGGTGGTGGCTGTGTGAATGAGCTTCCAGCAGAGAAGTGGTGGAGGCAGGATCGATTTTAACAATTTAAGAGTAAAGTGGATAGGTATATGGACGTGAAGGGAATGGAGGGGTATGGTCTGAGTGCAGGTAGATGGGTACTAGGGGAAAACAAATGGTCGGCACGGACTGGAAGGGCCGAGAGGGCCTGTTTCCGTGCTGTAATTGTTATTTGGTTATGGTTATGGTTATATGGTTTTTTAAAACGGCACCCGGCATCGGAAACCGGCGTTGCCGCGCTTATTTCCCGACCGGATCAAATTGGTGAATCCCTGGACGCACGCTAAGACGGATCTTCAGAAAATGACAGCTCCAACTCCCCACTCCTACTGACTGCTCGAGCCAGCTTGAAACTGGATGGAAATACTTCCAAGGAAAGTTTGTAAAAACACTTACCTTAGAAGTTCCTACTTACCCGCAGGTGGAGTTGTGCCCTCCAGCCCGTTCAGTGCGACATGCGCGGACGTAATGACGCGCATGCGCCTGGCGGGGCTTCTTCACGTAGTTACTCTCGTGATCCGAAGTAAAATTTAAATCAGCGTTCATAGATGTATGATTTATACCAACGCGTTTTTTTCGTGATGCAGCCGTCAGTGTCGCTCAATCAATGTTCAACGTTAACCTCCGGTGTTCTTTGACGGTCTTTCTGCCTGCATGTGACATTGAATTTCCAGCAGGTACCCCGGTTTGCACTCAATTACTACAGACAAAGCTGTCGGAAAATACGTTGGCCATATAGCTTACCCATGAGCCACGGGGCTGTTCCATGCATGGTATACGGCGGGATTTAGCTGAGCTACATATTTTAGGAGAGGAATGGACGATAAAAATGTAAACGGAAAAAGTGTGAGATTTTGCGTTTGGGGAGAACGACAGTTTGATTAACGTCTCGCTTGTGATGATCTTCAATAATTCTTACCAGAGAAATGAATGATTCCGATGACATTAGACACTGAAAAAGTATGATCAATGCCCGGCTAGCTTAGTCTCGGGGCCGTGGGTTCGACGCCCCACGTTGGGCGACCCCTTATTTAACCATTAATCAATAGCACAGCGAATAGATCGAAATACTCTGCATTAGGCGGGATCTAAGGATGTTATACCTTTCAAACCCTTCGGCTACATTTATTGGTGACAATTAACTGCAAGATGTGTTTTATTTATCGTGAACTAAAACGTCAATGAGCGCTCGACCCCACCAACCAGATCTCCCGGCCGTTCAGCACTCTAACTCCCCCTCCGATTCCGAATCCGTCCTTTCTGTCCTGGGCCTCCGCCAATGCCAGAGTGAGGCCCAGCGCAAATTGGAGGAACAGCACCTCATATTCGCTTGGGTAATTACACCCAGCGCTATGAACATTGACTTCTGCAATTTCAGATAATCCTTGCTTTCTCCCTCGTTCTCCTCCCCTTCCCAGCTCTCCCACAAGCCGACTGTCTCCGACTCTTCATATATTTCTCCCGCCCCCACATCAGTCTGAAGCAAAGATACTGGTCTAATGCTGAAGAAGGATCTCGAACCCGAAACGTCCGCCTAATCCTTCTCATCCATGAATTTTGGCTCACCCGCAGAGTTTCTCCGGCATTTTCTGTCTAATTTCGGTAACCAACAGGCAAAGGATAAGACTGTTGGGTAGTTTTGTAACATTGTCGGCGCCCACACGTGGAGACAATTGTGTACTGCATAGTTTGTATGCAAAACGTATTTCACTGCACCTTAGTACCCTAGGTATATGAGACAATAATGTATCATTCATTCGTGTATTCATATATTAATGAATGAATTAATTAATTAATCTGGACCCGAAGTTAATTAATTAAATAATTCATCCGACATACCCTACTGTGGCAGCTTCTTCCCAACACCCATCAGGCTATCAAACTCTCAAAAAACACAAAATAACTATGAGCTTATTTTGGCTGCACTCGGATTCTGGCTGCTTTTGACACTAGTTATGGGAGTTATTCATTATTTTTTTAATGTTATCTGAGTATTGGCTTTGCAGGTTTATTATGCGACTCCAAGCAATCATTTTGTCGTCCAATGTATGTACATATGACAATGAACCAATAGACAATTGGTGCAGGAGTGAGCCATTTCCGGCCCATCGAGCTAGCACCACCATTCAATGTGATCCCACGGTGATCATCCACAATCAGTACCCCATTCCTGCCTTCTCTCCATATTCCTTAACTCCGCTGTCCCTAAGACCTGTATCCAACTCTCTCTTGAAAGCATCCAGAGATCCAGCGTCCACCTGAGCCATAGAAATTCCACACACTCACAACTTTCTTTTATGAAAAATATTTTTCCACATTTTCGTCTACATGGCTTTACCACATATTCTTAAAATATGGCCCCTGTTTCTGAAACTCCTCACAACATTGGGAACAAGTTCCCTGCCTCTAACGTGTCCAAACCCTTAATAATCTTATATGTTTCAATAAGATTTCCCCCCCCCTCCTTCTAAATTCCAGAATATACAAGCCCACCCGCTCGAATCTATCAACACATGACAGTCCCGCCATCCCGGCAGTCTGGGACTAGTCTGCAGTCCCTCAATAACAAGAATAAACAATGGACAATAGACAATAGGTGCGGGAGTAGGCCATTCGGCCACTCGAGCCAGCACCGCCGTTCAATGTGATCAAGTTTGGAGACCAAAAACTCCATACAATATTCCAGGTATGGCCCCAACTAGGAACATGTAACAACTGCCAGAAAGCCTATTTGCTCCTATACTCAACTCACTCTTTGTTATGGAAGCCAACATGCCATTCGCTTTTCTTCATTTACCTGCTGTTCCTGCATGCTTACTTTCAGTGACTGATGAATAAGGACACCAGATTCACGTTGTACTCCCCCCTTTTCCCAACTTGACACCATTTTGATAATAATATAACTTCTTGTTTTCGCCATCAATAATAAATAATAATAATAATAATAATAATAATAATAATTATTATTATTAATTATTATAATAATAATAATAAAATAATAACAACAATAATAATAATAATAATAATAATTAATTGCAACTCCATCCGATGTCATAAACTTAAACGACTAATACAATTTAGGTTTAGATACCCCGAGAACAAGGTTTGTGAAAAGAACACTGGAACAGTAAAACAGTCAAAACCAAAACAGACTAAAGTGCAGATGTGTATGTACGGACGTGACCAATCCGAGGGAGACAGTGCATGGGGGTGGGGGGCACACTGCAGGGCCCGTTCTGAGCCGCTATAGCTCTGGGAATGACGCTGTTCCTGAGTCTGGCGGTGCGGGCGTAGATGCCCTTGTAACGTACTGCCGGAAGGAAGTAGTTCGAACAGTCCATTACAAGGGTGAGGGGAGTCTTTATGGATGCTGACGGCCTTCCTAAGGCACCATGTGTGGTAGATGCCCTCCATGGCTGGTAGCGCTGTCCCAATGATCTTTTGCGCTCTGTGGACGACGCGCTGAAGAGCTCTCCTCTCCGCCTCCGTGCAACTGAACACCCTACAGATATGCCATACATTAGAATGCTCTCTGTGGTGCAGCGTAAGAAGGTCGTCAGCAGCTGTTGGGCAGACCAGTCCGTTTCAATGTACTTAGGAAGAACAGTCGTTGCTGTGCCTTTTTGACCAGCGCAGCGGTGTTGGTGGACGATGTGAAGTTCTCTGAGATGTGAGTGCCCGAAAGTTGAAGCTGGACACTCTCTCCACACTATCCCCGTAGATGGAGATTAGGGCGTATTCCCCATTCTGCGACCTCCTGAAGTCAATAATCAGCCTCCTTGGTCTTTGAGGTGTTTATGTGACAAGTTGTTTGGTGAGCACCAGTCCGCCAGGTTCTGCGCCTGCGCTCTGTAGTTTGTTTCGTCCGATGGTGATCAGCCCGATCACCGTTGTGTATAACCTTATATTTAACCACATTCAACTGCATCTGCCATGCGGCTGCTCACTCACCCAACTTGTGCAAGCGTCCTGCATCCTCATAGCATCCTCCTCACAGTTCACAATGCCAACAAACTTTGTGTCATCTGCAAATTTGCCAATATTAGTTTTAATCCCTTCATCCAAATCATTAATATATTGTAAACAGCTGCGCTCCCAGCACCCAGCCTTGCGGTACCCCACTTAAATACTCTTGACTCGACTCTCTGGAAAAGAATGAAAGTGTACGGACCAAAACGGGGAAATCCTATTGGCGGAAAGGGCGTCACTGTAGATATAGACATGGTGGGCCATGAGGGCCCGAATCTGTGGTGAACGTTTCTATATTTATTTGAATATAATGTCGAGGGCCTGTTCCGAGATGTGCGAGGAAATTACGAAGCATCCAAAACTTTAAAACTGGTGCTGATAAGGGAGGGAACGTTGATGATAAGATCCATTTATTGAAATACGGTCCTGGGCCGTAAGGGATTGATGGCGAGGCAGTGAGACACGCTACCGGAGGGAGAATTGCCTTCATCGGAGAATGTGAAAACCGGGCAATGAAGTTTCGGTGCCAGTGATCTTAAGTCTCCGCACACTGACGATTGCAACGCCATTTGCAGGTGTAGGATCAATCAAATCAATTATTTCAAATGCATGCGGATCTTTACATTGAAATCAAAGCAGGTTAACAATAGTCGAATTTATGCAGCAGTACAGGGCAGCTGGTAAATCATACTTATGGGTACTGGGGATAGCGCGCTGGGAAGGAATCGCCAGATGTAGAAAGGGTCCGTGGTGAACGTGACAGGCAGATCTTTGAAAGCCGGGGCGCCGAGAGAGATGACGGCAATTATTGTGAGTAGGATGGAACAGCAGATGGTGGTTTACACCTAAGAGAGACACAAAATGCTGGAGTAATTCAACGCGCCAGGCAGCAACTCTGAAGAAAATGAATAGTCGGATCGAGACCGTTCTTCAGACTGAGTTTCAGGGATGTGGGTAACTAGAGTATAAAAAAAATACGGGACGAAGCAGAGATTACTCTGATGACCAAAGAGCCCACAACGGTCCATTGTTGGCTGAGGAACAGGTAAAAACGAAGGGATAAGAAAAGTGAAACTAACAAAACGACTGGGATATGGGAGGGACGGGGAGAGAGAGAGGGAATGCAAGGGTTACCTGAAATTAGAGACATCATTTATCGTACTTGCTGTGTTCTTAGGAAATACTTTCGATTTATTTAAGATGTTTCACTATTATAGCAGGGCTTCCCACCCTATTTCGTCCCGTTTACCCCTGGCAACTTTTCGAAAGTAAATTTACCCTCACCCTCACCCTGATTTGTTCAGTAATTGAGTTTACACTTCCTTCATTATAAAGCAAACCGACAAAGGGGAAATGTTTAAATACTGCTTTAAACGTCATTCTTTTAAGTTCCAGAATCAACAAATTTACCTTCCCGGGCAAATTTTACCCAGGTTGGGAACCCTCGCTCTAGATCCTTGACCTCCTTGGTTACTTTCCACCAGTGTATCAGCTTCAGAGGGGCCTCAAGGTTCTCCAAGCCAGGGTGTCACGATGCAGCTCTCTCTGACTTTTTGTCGAGCTGCATTTGGAGTCTTGAATTCAATTCTGTATCCCTATTTCAGGAAGGGTGTGGAGGCTTTGGAGAGGGTTCAGAAGAGGTTGAACAGAATGAAAACCTCTATTCCATGTCTGGGATAGGGTTCACTAGCTACAAAGTGAGGCTTGACAGAGTGGAATTGTTTTCTCAGGTTTATCAGACATTGAGGCCAGACGTATATAAAGTTTTGAGAGATATAGATAGGAAAGAGTGAGAATATTTGTCCCAGGATGGAAATCTCAATCACTTAGGCCATAGCTTTAATTTGAGAGCGGTAAGTTTAAAGGAAATGTGTGGGATGGAGAGCGGTGGGTGCCTGGAATGCGCTGCTAGGAGTGGTGGTGTAATCAGACACGATAGTGGCATTTAAGAATATTTCAAATTTGCTCTGCATAAAATGGGAATGGGAGGGGGGTTGGAGTGGTCGAAGAGATCACAGGTAGGTAAGTAGATTTCATTATAGGTAATAGGCACAACATGCTGCAGTGAAGCAGCGGGACAGGCAGCATCTCTGGAGAGAAGGAATGGATGACGTTTCTGGTTGACACCCTTCTTCAGATTAGATGAGATTAATTTGCGATTATGTTAGACACTTATATTGTGGGCCTAATGGGCCTGTGGCTGAGCTCCTGTACTGTATATGTTTGTGTTTAATTCGAATTTTCAATGATCCGATCAATTCAGCAAAAACATATTTGATGCTGTCACCATTTACAAATCAAGATGTGCAAAATAGGACTTAGATTTCCAGTTAAATTTAGAACGACGAAAACTTTGTCCCCGTCGGGGAATTGAAACCCGGTCTCCCGCGTGACAGGCGGGGATACTTACCACTATACTAACGATGAATCGCCATATGTTTTGCGTGGTGAAGCAGCATAATGTATGTACGTGGAACGGGAGGGGGAGAAGGTGAAATGGATGCGAGTCGAAGAGGAAAGTGGGGAAGAATGTTGTTTGTGGGTTAGTTACATATGGTTGCAGAATTTCATGTTAATAGCCTTAGATTTTCTTTGACCAAAAACCTAACTTTCAGACATTCACTTCTCACTCTTTGACGTGTGCTCTCGGCTTCTTCCGCGATCCGGTTACTTATTTAAGTACATGAATTCTGTAATAAAGAGGCGCTTTCATTGTCTAAACGCAGGTAACCGGAACTGCGAGTCGTATTCTGTATTTGCTGCCACAAGCAGCAGCGGGACTGTGCTCGAGTCACAGTCACACTGCAATGGAGACCGTTCCGTTCCCCACTCGCCGATGGAATAGTGTGGCCTGCCTTCTGTCTGGTTTACACCGAGTGCCGAAGATAGACACAAAAAGCTGGATGAATTCAGCGGCAAAGGCAGCATCGTCTGGAGAGAAGGAATGGGTGACTAAATGAGGAAGCCTGAAGAAGGGTCTCGACCCGAAACGTCACCCGTTCCTTCTCTCCACATATACTGCCTGCCCCATTGAGTTACTGCAGCTGTTTAAACCAGCATCTGCAATTCCTTCTTACATTCAGTGCCGTCAGCTACCTGTCTATGTCCCCGTGGACTCTCTCTCCTCAATCTCCCTACACTCTGACATAGAATTTCTCCAGATCAAACACCATTCGGCCCACTATTTCCATGCCGACCAGATATAGCTCATCAACTCGCATCTCATTTCCCACCACCTGTCCCGGAGACTACTACCCTCCAGTGATTTTCAAAGATATCCCCCTTGCCTACACATTCCCAGCTCACCCACTCTCTCTGCTACTGAACATGAACGTGTTTATCTCTGTATACAAGTTGCAATGAAGAAACACGGGAGCGGATCCATTGGCGCCACCATTTCCTGTTCTGTACCATGGGGAGATGTTATGAGGATAAAGCAGCAGAATGGGGTTAGGAGGGAGAGATAGATCAGCCGTGAGTGAATGACGGAGTAGGCTTGGTGGGCCAAATGGCCTAATTATACTCCTATCCCATATGAATAGAACGCAGCGTCATCAAGTCGTCACGTTTTATTCGTTAAGCCAAGTTTTATTCGTCACTTGCACATAAAGTGCAAACGAAATGAATTTGCCAGCAGCGGTACAATAAAAAAAAGAACACACAATACACAATAAAAAATTAACAACAAAACATCCACCACAGCATTCATCACTGTGGTGGAAGGCACAAACATTGCCCCGTCCTCCTACATTTCCCCGCGTGGTCGGGACCTCAACCCTCCGCAGTCGTCGCTGCGACCGTCCACATGTTCAGACAAGATAGGTACAGGTAGGTGTCTCCCCACTGGAGATCGCGGCTTCAAGTTGGTGTAGGCCGCAGGCAGGCGGTCGAAGATCTAAAGTCCCCGCCGTGCCGAGCAAGAAGCAGCGCACACTGCGAGGCCAGCGGTCGGAGCTCCTCTCCAGGGATCCCAGGCGAGGAACCCCGCTTAGGATGGTAAGTCCCCGCCGCGCCCGCGGTAGAAGTAGGCCGCGGGTCGACGGTCGGAGCTCTCCTCCTCTCATGTCCCCAACGATGGATCCCAGGCTCTGGACGCGGCGCCCACTGGAGCTCCGCATTCCGCGGCTTCAGGCTTCCGCAGGCCAGCGAATGGAGCGCGCCC
This sequence comes from Okamejei kenojei, assembly GCA_035221665.1. Lineage (NCBI taxonomy): Eukaryota > Metazoa > Chordata > Chondrichthyes > Rajiformes > Rajidae > Okamejei > Okamejei kenojei. The sequence continues at coordinate 8,274,626 of CM069165.1, forward strand.
CTCCGCCGAGCCCAGGCGAGGGCTCGCCCGCTCTGCGACGAAAGAGTCCTCGATGCGCCCGCTGCTGAAGCCCCGGGCACGTCTCCGGGAAAGGCCTCACCGATTGTCAATGTTAGGCCATGGGGGACGTGACATGGAAAAAGTCGCCTCTCCGTGGAGGAGGCCACCGAAACGGTTTCACCAACCACCACCACCTCCACACAAGACACACAGAGAGACATTAAAAAGACACCTTAAGACACATTAAAAAAAAAAAATAAAAATGAAAATAACTAATACGCTGCTGGATATTATAGAAACATAGAAACATAGAAAATAGGTGCTGAAGTAGGCCAATCGGCCGTTCGAACCTGCACCGCCATTCAATATGATCATGGCTGATCATTCAACTCAGTAACCTGCACCTGTTTTCTCTCCATACCCCCTGATCCCTTTAGCCACAAGGGCCACATCTAACTCCCTCTTAAATATAGCCAATGAACTGCCGTCAACTACCTTCAGTGGCAGAGAATTCCAGAGACTCACCACTCTCTGAGTGAAAAATGTTTTCCTCATCTTGGTCCTAATGGAATTCCCCCTTATCCTTAAACTGTGGCCCCTTGTTCTGGACATCCCCAACATCGGGAACAATCTTCCTGCATCTAGCCTGTCAAACCCCTTAAGAATTGTGTAAGTTTGCATAAAATCCCCCCTCAATCTTCTAAATTCTAGCGTGTACTGGCCGCGTCTATCCAGTCTTTCAAGACCGCACATCCCAGGAATTACTCTGGTGAACATTCTATGTACCCCCTCTATGGCAAAAATGACTTTCCTCAGATTTGGAGACCAAACCTGTACGTAATACTCCAGGTGTGGTCTCACCAAAATCCTGCACAACTGCAGTAGAACCTCCCTGCTCCCATACTCACATCCTTTTGCTGACATACCATTCGCTTTCTTCATTGCCTGCTGCACCTGCATGCCTACTTTCAATGATTGGTGTACAATGACACGCGGGTCTCGTTGCAACAGGAGATGTTGTTGGCAAAAACAGCAATCTCTGCAAACATGGAGATGTTTACATTCAATTCCCTCATCCAAATCATTAATATATATTGTAAATAGCTGGGGTCCCAGCACTGAGCCTTGCGGTACCCCACTAGTCACTGCCTGCCATTCTGAAAAGGACCCGTTTTCTCCTACCCTTTGCCTTCCAGTCTGCCAGCTAGTTCTCTATCCACATCAATACTGAACCCCCAATACCATGTGCTTTAAGTTTGTATACTAATCTCTTAAGTGGGACCTTGTCGAAAGCCTTCTGAAAATCCAGATATAACACATCCACTGGTTCTCCCTTATCCACTCTACTAGTTACATCCTCGAAAAATTCTATAAGATCCGTCAGACATGATTTACCTTTCCTAAATCCATGTTGACTTTGTCCAATGATTTCACCACTTTCCAAATGTGCCGCTATCCCATCTTTAATAACGGACTCTAGCAGTTTTCCCACTACCGATGTTAGACTAACTGGTCTGTAATTCCCTGTTTTCTCACTCCCTCCTTTTTTTTTAAAAGTGTGATTAATTTAGCTACCCTCCAATCATCAGGAACCACTCCAGAATCTAAAGAGTTTTGAACAATTATCACTAATGCATCCTCTATTTCTGTGGCTACTTAAGGAAGTACTCTGGGATGCAGCCTATCTGGCCCTGGGGATTTATCGGCCTTTAATCCATTCAATTTATCTAACACCACTTCCCGGCTAACCTGGATTTCACTAATTTCTTCCATCTTATTAGATCCCCGGTCCACTGCTCTTTCCGGCAGATTATTTATGTCTTCCTTTAGTGAAGACAGAACCAAAGTAGTTATTCAATTGGTCTGCCATGTCCTTGTTCCCCATGATCAATTCACCTGTTTCTGACTGCAAGGGACCTACATTTGTTTTATCTAATCTTTTTCTCTTCACATATCTATAAACACATTTGCAGTGAGTTGTTATGTTCCCTTCCTGATTTATTTAATAATCTATTTTCCCTTTCCTAATTTATCCATTTGTCCTCATTGTGCAGCAGAGAGTGTTATGAATTAATTGGTCAACGGCCGAGCGCAACGGGGATCATGGTGTCACCCACGGATTCTCCAATAAAACTCATAAAATTATGTAATGAGTCGAAGCGTTTGTTGAAATAGGAATTTCCCCGAATGAAACTAAATAGACGTTATGCACGTGTGTGAACGGACGGTATTTTCTTAAGAGTATCCATTGATAGAATAGCAGAGGATGCTTTCGAGCCATCGACCTCTCGATTATGGGCCCAGCACGCCACTCTGCTCTGACGGAAATATTTATCGCCTGTTTGCTCTATTTGATAATTTCGTTGTTTTCATCTCTTACCTCACACCGTTTGCAGGCTTTGCTTTCTTTTCTCGCGTACCCACATCAATCTTCCATTTTTTCTCCATCTTACTTTATTTATTTCTTCTCTCTATCCCATCCGGTTGTTATGACTGTGCTGTCTGTCCCGATCGGATACACCGTTTTAGCAATTAACGTGTTTTAAATTATTTAAATGACCCTACTCCAGCAGCCCTGTTGCTGAATAACCATATAACAATATAACCATATAACAATTACAGCACGGAAACAGGCCCTCTCGGCCCTTCCAGTCCGTGCCGACCATTTGTTTTCCCCTAGTCCCATCTACCTGCTCGACAAGATCTCCTACACCGAGCTCCGGTGTACTTGTCAAGCAACTGTCGTCTTTTTTCTGAACACTGCACGTTACCAGTTTTCCAACAGGCAAACCAATAACAGGCTAAATTGCAAAGCAGTTCGAACGCTATTTGACATCTCTAATCCGCTGAAACGTCTGTTTTCCCAACGCAAGTTACTCTAGAGGAAAAATGAGATCCTCCCGTTACACACACAAAATTGTTCAAATGACGATTTATTTATTATTATATATGGTTGGAAATTGTGTCCTTTGGGGTAAGCGAGAGGTGGGGCTATCATTGTTTGAAATAAGTTGAATTTTATCACTTTCATTGGTTAGCTGATATGCAAAAACACTGCAACCCTGTATATCTCGCGCACAAAATAGACATGGAAAATAGGTGCAGTAGGCCATTCGGCCATTCGAGCCAGTACCGTCATTCATTGTAATCATGGCTGATCGTCCCAAATCAATAACCCGTGCCTGCCTTCTCCCCATATCCCTTGATTCCACGAGCCCCTGGAGCTCTGTCTAACTTTCTCTTAAATCCACCCAGTGATTTGGCCTCCACTGCCTTCTGGGCATAGAATTTCACAAGTTCACAGGTCTCTGGTGAAAACGTTTTTTTTTCTCACTTCAGTCTTAAATAGCCTCCCCTGTATTCTAAAACTGTGGCCCTTGGTTCGGAACCTGCCCAAAATTCCGAACATTTTTCCTGCACCTACCTTGTCCAGTCCTTTTATAATGTTATATGTTTCTATAAGAATCCCCATCATCCTTCTAAACGCCAGTGAATACAAGTCTAGTCTTTTCAATTTTTCCTCATATGACAGTCCCGCCATCCCAGGGGTCAATCTCGTGAACCTATGCTCCACTGCCTCAATCACAAGAATGTTCTTCCCAAATTAGCAGACCAAAACTGTACACAATACTCCAGATGTGGTCTTGTCAGAGCCCTATACAACAGCAGAAGAACCTCTCTGTCCTATACTGAAATCCTCTTGTTATGAAGGCCAACATTCCATTAGCTTTCTTCACTGCTTGCTGTACCTAGACTCCATCTTAGAGTGACCGGTGCTCAAGGACATCCAGGTCCTCCTGTACCCCCCCCCCCCCCCTTACCTAACCTAACCCCATTGAGATAATAATCTGCCCTTTTGTATTGGCCACCAAAGTGGATAACCTCACATTTATCTATATAATACTGCATCTTCCACGCTTCTGCCCACTCGCCCATCCTGTCCAGGTCACCCTGCAACCTCCTAACATCTTCTTCACACTGCCACCCAGCTTTGTGTCATCCGCAAACTTGCTAGTGTTGCTCCTAATTCCCTCTTCCAAATGATTAATACATATGGCAAACCGTTGCGTCCCCAACACCGAGTCTTGCGGCACTCCACTCGTCACTGCCTGCCATTCTGAAAATGACTCGTTCACTCCTACGCTTTGCTTCCTGTCTGCTGATGTAAATCATGTACATATTACCATGAATTACGGAAATAAAAAGTGTTTTCCTTGTTTATGAAGTTCAATTTTGAATTATTTGAAATCGTGGGGGTTTGGTGCAATATACTGCTGACCACAAATATGTCGTTATGAGACATTCACATTTTAAAAATCCACTTCAAAAAAAATCAATGAGGTCACCATGTTATTTGACCAACTTATCGGCTGAATTTAAATATGTAGGTATGTATATACTACATTGTATTACGCTAACATAGAATGAAAGAATTTAAAATAATTTCACATTGTGTTCATGAATATTTTATTCACAAATATTAGGATTTCATATACATATACGTATATGGAGAGAGAGAGCGAGATTGAAAGAAAAAATGTTGCTTAACAAATTAGAGGAAATCACAAGAAAGAAACTAGAGAAAATATATATGTGTCTGTATATATATATATAAACGTATATGTATAAACTAAGAAAACTAAGAATTAAAGTAATTAAAACTAAGAAACAGAGCCAAGCTTCAATTTGGCAGCACACTGTCTCATCGTCCGTCTCTGTCACTCAGATCCATCAACCATATAACCATATAACAATTTCAGCACGGAAACAGGCCCTCTCGGCCCTTCCAGTCCGTGCCGACCATTTGTTTTCCCCTAGTCCCATCTACCTGCACTCAGACCATACCCCTCCATTCCCTTCACGTCCATATACCTATCCACTTTACTCTTAAATGTTAAAATCGATCCTGCCTCCACCACTTCTGCTGGAAGCTCATTCCACACAGCCACCACCATCTGAGTAAAGAAGTTCCCCCTCACGTTACCCCGAAACCTCTGTCCCTTAATTCTCATGTCATGCCCTCTTGTTTGAATCTTCCCTACCCTCAATGGGAAAAACGTATCCACGTCAACTCTGTCTATCCCTTTCATCATTTTAAAGACCTCAATCAAGTCCCCCCTTAACCTTCTGCGCTCCAAAGAATAAAGACCTAACTTGTTCAATCTTTCTCTGTAACATAGTTGCTGGAACCCTGGCAACATTCTAGTAAATCTCCTCTGTACTCTCTCTATTTTGTTGAAATCCTTCCTATAACTAGGCGACCAAAATTGTACACCATACTCCAGAATTGGTCTTACCAATGCCCTTGTACAATTTGAACATTACTTCCCTACTCCTATATTCAATGCTCTGATTTATAAAGGCCAGCACACCAAAGGCTTTCTTTACCACCCTATCTACATGCGATTCCACCTTCAGGGAACTATGCACAGTTATTCCTAGATCGCTCTGTTCCACAGCATTCCACAATTCCCTACCATTTACCACGTACGTCCTATTTTGATTTGTCCAGCCAAGATGTAGCACTTCACACGTATCAGCATTAAACTCCATCTACCCACTTCAGCCCACTTTTCCAAATGGTCCAAATCGCTCTGTAGACTTTGAAAATCCACTTCATTATCCACAACACCACCTATCTTAATATCATCTGCATACTTACTTATCCAATTTTCCACCCCATCATCCAGATCATTACATGACAAACAACAGTGGACCCAACACAGATCCCTGAGGCACCCCACTATTCACCGGCTTCCAACCTGACAAACAGCCATCCATCATTACTCTCTGACATCTCCCATTCAGCCACTGTTGAATCCATCTTGCTACTCCGCCATTAACACCCAAAGATTGAACCTTCTTAACCAACCTTCCATGGGGAACCTTTTCAAAGGCCTTACTGAAATCCATATAGACAACATCCACTGCTTTACCCTCATCAATTTCCCTAGTTACCGCTTCAAAAAAATTCAAGAAGGTTTGTCAAACATGACCTTCCAGGCACAAATCCATGTTGACTGTTCCTGATCAGACCCTGTTTATCCAGATGCTTATATATATTATCTCTAAGTATCCTTTCCATTAATTTGCCCACCACTGACGTCAAACTAATAGGTCTATAATTGCTAGGTTTATTCTTTGAACCCTTTTTAAACAAGGTAATGTACCGTTTAGATCACATGCGGCGTCCACTCAGATGGATGCACAATTCTACTACATGATCAGGCAAATGGCGTCTGCAGTTTTATTGTTCCATGTGGTAGTCACCAACATAGGAAATACTAAGAAATACGTGCACTTACTGTGCCAAGCAGGTCACTGGTTGACGCCACATGACAACCGTTACACAAAATATATTTGTGTATTCTGATGCCATTTTCGGAAACATGCCATCAATCTGCTATATTTTCTTATATTTGTTTTTGGTACTATTTTAATCATGACCCCAATAAAATGCTTGTCAAGGAATTTGAAATTTGACCCCATATGTCATATTTTTGTGCGCAGCTTTGTAAATATATATATATATTTTTAATATCAGTATATATATATATATATGTATATATATTTTTTATATATATATATATATATATATATATATATATATATACTAGACTAAGTGGGATTCGTTGAGTCCCATGTTTACACGGGAGGGCTGGTCCCCCGACGCAATATTCCACCTCTCCAGCAATTCCAATATTGGTGGCCAGCGCTGGAATGGGTGTTGTTGTCTGCAGGGACCACTGGTCTCCAGAGGGCTAGTATGGACATTGTGGGCCAAATGGATTATTCGGGTGGCAGCTCAGTTCCTCAAAACTGATTGTCACCCACGGATTCTCCGATAAAACTCACAATTAATTATATTATTTTTAAAAAAAAATATTTTTATTATAGAAACAAAATAATAACAAAGTACATTATTTTGCAACGATGAAAATACATGATATTAATGATATATTCGTACTGTTAATAATATTTGTATTATTATTGATTATCAATTTTAAGATTATGTATTTTTATATAATTGAGAATACATGGTACTAGTAATACATTCATAATATTAGTAATATACTCGTACTGTTGATAATATTTGTATTGTTACTGATTTTGAAATTATATTTTATATAATTGAAAATACGTAATACTAGTAAAACCTTCATGATATTCATTATATTTTCATACTGTTAATAATATTTGTATTATCATTGATTTTAAAATTTAAAGTTATATATTTTATATAATTGAAAATACATGATACTAATAATACTTTCATGAAATTAGTAATATTTATATTCGTACTGATATTAAAAATTTAAGATTATGTGTTTCTATACATTTTTCAAATTTTTTATAAAAGTATGAAAAAATAGAGAAAAAGAGTGTGAAAAGTTTGATGGAGAATGGAGTATTAATCATTAATCCGTCCTTGGAGATATATTCATGATTTATTATATATATTTCTTCATCCATTCAAAATATTCAGGCCTCAGTCAAGCCCTCGTGCCGAACCATTATGACCCTGTAAATATTTAATATATGGAGACCAAATCTTTCTGAAGAGATCTAACCTGTCCATTAGGACAAGCCTCAATCTCTCCAGATGAAGTGTCTCCGACATTTCTGTGTTCTACATTTTGATTGTTGGGGATGTAGGGCCTTTCCAAAATTTTTAATATTATTTTTTTCCCAATTATTAAACCATAGTCGATAAAAGTTCTTTGGTTCATTGTTATTAGTTGGTCAGTTTCTAGTATTCCAAGTATTATTAACTTTGGATCAGGAGTCAAAGTTATATTGACAACATTCGAAATTATCTTAAATATCTCATTCCAGTATTTAACAATTTTTATACAGTTAGTGAATGGAATGTGATCAATTTGCTTCTGAGTTTTGACATTTATCACATATAGAGGATACTTTTGGAAAAATGTTATGTAATTTTAGATTTGGAATAATGTAAAATATGTAGTATTTTAAACTGTATAAGGGAATGTTTAGCATTTAACGAGCAATGATGTATGTGTTGTAAACTTTCATCCCATATTTCTGGTCTTATAATTTGGCCTAATTCATTTTCCCAAGACTGTCTATACATTTCTGTTGATGGAACATCACTTTCCAATAAAATATTGTATATATATGATACCATTTTTTCCGTATTTGGATGTTTATTCAAGCATTCGTCTAAAATTTCTGTCTTTCTATTTCTAAGTTCTTGTGTATTTGCAGAAACATAATTTCTGATTTGTAAATATCTAAAAATATGCTTTATTGTGTAGTCCATAACTTTGTTGTAAACTCTTGAAATGAAAGGAAAGAGTTTTCCTTATAAAGATCACCCATCTTAGTAATTCCTTTATTTTTCCATTGTAAAACAGCCTTATTTATCATTGAAGGTTTGAACGTAACATTATTGGCGATGGTAAGACCTAATGGTATAGATTTTTAGTTTTAATGTTTTCTTTATTTGTTTCCAGATGCGGATTCCGTTTTCTATTATCGGATTTTCACTATAAATTTTCTTAGCTACGTTAGTATTAGCAAATATTATAGAGCTAATTTCAAATGGAGAATAAACTTATTTTTCCATATTTAACCAATTTGGTTTATTATCTATTTCTTCTAGCCAAAAATTCATATTTTTAATATTGACTGCCCAGTAATAAAACATAAGATTTGGTAATGCTAATCCTCCATTTATTTTAGGTTTACATAAATGTTTTTTATTTATTCTATGGCTCTTGTAATCCCAGATAAAGTTAGTAATTAGAGAATCTACTTTTTTGAAAAAGATTTTAGGGAGATATATCGGAATTAATTGAAATAGATGTAGTAGTTGTGGGAGAAAAATCATTTTTATTGCATTAATTTTACCCAACGAAATAGGTAAGCTTTTCCAGTATAAAATATTCTTATTTAATTTATTCAATAATGGGGGGAAATTAAATTTAAATAAAGAGTCAAATCTTTTTGTAACGAAAATCCCAAGATATTTAATATTTTCGATTGTTATCTTAAAAGGGAATAGTTGTAATATATGTAAGTTATTCACCGTTATTGGCATGAGTTCACTTTTATTCCAATTAATACTGTATCCTGAGAATGATCCGAATTCCGTTATTAGTTTTAACAAATTTCGGATACTTGTTTCTGGTTCAGTGATATAAAGTAATACATCATCCGCATATAAGGAGATTTTATTTTTAGTGTCTCTAGTATCATATCCATGTATTTCCGGATGTAATCTCACCCTCTGGGCGAGAGGTTCTATTGCGAGTGCAAACAATAAAGGTGATAAAGGACAACCTTGTCTACAACCTCGAGATAAACTGAATTTAGTTGATAACATTCGGTTTGTTGTTATTCTAGCTATTGGATTTGTATATAACAATTTAATCCAAGTAGTAAACTTCTCTCCCAATTTGAAAGCTTCCATAACCGAAAATAGGTAGGACCATTCCACTTGATCAAAAGCTTTTTCTGCGTCAAGCGAAATGACTTCTAAGTCTTTTTTATCACTTCATTTCGAATATATAATATTAAATAACTGTCTTAGATTGTATGAGGAATATCTTTTTGGTATAAATCCTGTTTGATCGGGATGAATTAATTCGTTGACAACTGAACTTAGCCTTTGTGCTAGTATTTTTGTTAATATCTTTTGATCAGTATTTAATAGAGCTATTGCTCTATATGATCCTGGTTCATCCAAGTCTTTATTTATTTTGGGTATAAGTGTTATAATAGATTCATTCAACGTTTTCTGGTAATTTCTGTTGTGTATATATCTGTTCATATAATGATTTCAGACGTGGAACCATATGACCATGAAATATTTTATAACATTCCGAACCTATACCATCTGGTCCCGGTGTTTTACCATTTTTTAATGATCTAATAGATTCTTGGATTTCTTTTATTGAGGTATCAGCATTTAGTAATTCTCTATTTTGTAAATCCAGTCCTTTCAGGTTACATTTTTTTTTAAATGCTTCTATTTCTGTTTTACTTACTGTTGCTTTAGCAGTGTATAAATTTTTATAATATTGCAGGAATCTTTCATTAATATCTTTGGGTTGTATTGACAATTCGCCATTATGTGATTTAATCCTATGGATATTTTTTTCAGATTCAATTTTCCTTAATTGTCGAGCCAATAATTTTTGGGGTTTATCTCCAAATTCGAACTGTAATTGTTTGGTATGTTGATAAACATTTTACAACTTGATCTGTATATATTTTATTTAATTTATATTTCAATGCTGCAATTTTATTGTTTAATATTATATCTGGTTTTCTGCATATCATATCTTGCATTCTGTATATCTAATTGTTTAATCTCCCTTTCCAAATCTTGTTGTTCCTTCCGAATCTTTTTATTATGGAATGCTTGTGAAGAGATCATGATTCCCCGGAGATATGCTTTGAATGTTTTCCCATAATAAGGAGCAAGATATTTCTGGTTGATCATTTGTTTCAAAAAAAAATCTTAATTTGAGTTGTGATATATTCCTGAGTAGTTTTATTTTTTCAAATTTGTGGGTTAAATTTCCACTGTCCTGATGTTTCTGTTTTGCCATTTATTTTAATTTTAAATGTTAATGGCGCATGATCTGAAATTATAATATTATGATATTTGGATTCATAAGTAAGTGAAATAAGTTTTGCGTCCACCAAAAAGTAATCTATTCTTCAATAAGTTTTATGTACTGGCGAGTAAAAAATAGTATTCTCGTCCAGTAGGGTTTTCTGTTCTCCAAACATCTTTAATGTTAGTCGTTTGCATATATGCGTTTAATAAGTCACTGGAGTGTGATTTAGTTTTTTCTTTGCTTTGTAGATCTATCTAAATAGGGGTCTAGTGTGCAATTAAAATCTCCTCCAATTATCAAATTATATTGTGTTAATTCCGGAATATTGTTAAGTACTTTCTTAAAAAAAACAATGGGCTATCAAAATTTGGTCCATATATATTAACAAAAATCATTTTTCTGTGTTTAATTCTCCTATCACAATAATGTATCTACCATCTTTATCAGTTATAGTTGATGTATGCTTAAATAAAGTACCTTTACGAAATAATATTGCTACGCCTCTTGATTTATGCGTAAAAGAAGAGTGGTACATTTTATCTATCCATTTAGCTTTCAACCTATATTCAGCGTCTTTTTTTAAGTGAGTTTCTTGAAATATAAATTACATCAGCTTTAATTGCCTTTAAATGTGCCAATACTTTTCCTCTCTTTATCGGTTCATTAATACCTTTAACATTCCAACTACAAAAGGTTATCCTCTAGCCCTCCATAGACTTCCGGTGGCGCTATGGAGGGCTAGAGGATAACGCCAGCCAGCTCTACGAAAAAAACGGGAAAAAACGGGGGATTAAGGGACCTACCCGCTGTCTGCTGCTTGCTGCCTGCCGTTTCTGCACCGACTGTTGTGAGTGACGTCATCAGGCGCGCGACTAATTATGTCAACAGCACGGAGCCCTACCGACAAAGGCAAAGGTCGATCAACCCGGCAGATACAGCCAGAAGGCCAAACTGAAGCCGCGGACTCCGAGTAGGACCTCCTCCCTGGAAGATGTATCCAAAAGAACAGGGAAAAAAAACGGAAGGTGAGGAATTGAAAACTTGTATTTCTCAACAGATTGCTGGTTTAAAGGAAGAAATAAACCAGATGAACAACCAGATGAACCAGATGAACAGCCAAATGAACATTCAGATGAACCAGATGAATAATCAATTGAAAGAATTCCAACAGGAAACAAAGTTAAATATTGAAAACAAGATCAAGAAATTATCAGAAGATTTGAAGAATGAATTCACTGAAATGTTTAATGAAATGGCAAAGGAGATGGACAAAAAACTTGAAAAGGTTAAAAAATACTTTCAAAATAGGATGAATCCTATGGAGGAAGTACTGGAACAACAGACGGCTGGTATAAAGAACCTTGAAGAAATAGCTGATACAAGTGCTTTGACTACAGCAAAGCTGCTTACAGAAAATGAACGTCTAACGAACTTGCTGACTAAAACAACAGAGAAATGTACTGAGCTAGAAGGACGTCAGAGAAGACAAAATCTGAGAATTGCAGGGATTCCTGAAGGACGAGAGAAAAAATGAAGATCCTCGAGAATTTACTGCAAAACTACTGCAAGATATTCTCTCTCTGGAAGAAAACGCCTTTATTAGCTCGTGCTCATAGAGTCAGCAGACGTCAGACCAGACCAAACGCCCCTCCAAGACAAATGATTATAAAGCTACAATATGACGTTGTCCTGGATGAGATTATGCAAAAATCTTCGAGATACAGAAACCTGATATTTGAAGGACAAAGGATCAGTATCTACCGAGATTATCCACCAGAGGTTGCCAGGAAACGGAAAGCATTTAATGAAGCTAAAAGTCTCATGAGGGATGTGCAAAACCTGAGATATGGTTTGAATTACCCAGCTACTTTAAGAGTTACTTTTAACGACGCGGAACATTTCTTTACCACCCCAACAGCAGCACTGGAATTCGCCCGGCAGCTCAAGGCCTGAAAAATATCTACAAGTGAATATACTGACTCTCACTACTTTTAGAGATTTTACACGGATTCTCAACATCCTGCAAGATCTTACAAGATAATATTGGACTGGACGGAATGGACAATGTCGAATGGAATCGAGAGAAAAAAACTGGATCGGAAAGCGTTATCTGGATATTAATAATTAGTCTCATCACATAACTAATATAAATAAATAACACAAATATTAAAATCACAACGCGGTATTATTATTAGTATTATTTTTACCAATTAAGATTGTTCACTACTACTAATCACTACTACTAATAATTAACAACTAATGTTTATTTAATGAATAGAGTTAAATATAGCGATGGATCTCATTTGGAGATCTTTCCTTATAACAGCAATTTTTACCTTGAATTTTAGTTTTTCTTTTTGTTTTATGGGATTTTTTTAATCCTTTTTTTTTCTTATATAGCTTTTTCATTTTTCATGTTTAATATTACTTAGATTTTTAAATTAATTCTAGATATAGACACTTTTATATCTTTAATCAGTAGAATTTGATAAATCTCTCCCTTTTTCTTTTCTGTTTTCCCCCTTTTTTTTGATGAATCCTACCCTTTTTCTTTTTTCCCTTTTTTCTTTTACCCTTTTTTTCCCTTAATGTTATACCCCCGGTAAAATATTATTATGGAATAATAATTCCTTAAACCTAGGAGCTGGTCAAGTTAATAACATCAACGACGGAAGTCGCTAGATGGATAGCCATGCTAGTATGGCTAGCACTAACTGCAACTACTCTAGATGTAGTTCTTTCTATCTTTAAACACACCACTAACCTCTTAAACTATCCTTTACTCTTATACAATCTATTGTGTTTTTCAGTTTGAATGGAGTTACACATTGGACCAATGGAGATATATTCGTGAGGGACATAAACGAGATTTAAAATTCATCTATTCGATGTTCGGGTGTAAGGTTGGGTCTGTCGCGCTGATCCTTAGACTCTATTGTAGATCTCTATAAACATAAAATGCAAGACTTAAAAAGGAATCCGTGGAAAACTCACAAAATTATGCAGTGAAGTGAAGACTTTTGTTGAAATAGGAATGTTCCCCGAACGAAACGAAATATACGTTGTGCACGCGTGTGAATGGACGGTATTTTCTCAAAAGTATCCATTGATAGTATAGCAGAGGATTGTTTCGATCCATCGACCTCTGGGTTATGGGCCCACCACGCTTCCGCTGCGTCACTCTGCTCTCACAGAAACGTTCTTAGCGTGAGTGCTCCTTTTTGCTAATTTCGTTGTTCTAATCTCTTACCACACAGTTTGCAGGCTTTTCTTTCTTTTCCGGTGTACCCACTTATATCTTACATTTTTTTCATCATCTTACTTTGTTTATTTCTTACTGTCCACCCCATCCAGTTGTTATGACTGTGCCGTCTGTCCCGGTCGGATACACCGTTCCAGAGATTTTCGCAATTAATTTTAAATGATTTAAATTACCCTACCACAGCAGCCGTGTTGCTGAATATTCGGTTTATCTTAATCTGTGTCTTTCCCACATTCATTCGGGACGATCTTCCGATCACACTTCAATATAAAAGTAGCGGGCACCGACTGAACTGCAGCCGAGGATTCTACCACACCCGGCTGTTTATTTTGTCCGATCCCCAGATCCCATTAATGTCCCAATCCCGGCAATGCGATTAACTGAATATCTGATTAATTTAGTGTTGAAGGGCCAGCAGATCACGTTGACTCTTTGCGGAACGTATCAGGTGCCGGTGCACGTTCACTTCAGTGCAACACATCCGTCTACCGGGTTTCACATTTGGCGACCTAACGGCTGTTGTAAACTCCGGAGCAACGTGGCGGGAGCAGGTTGGCGAGTACTGCAGGACCCTGGAAATCTGCCAGCTAAAGCGTGACGGCGATCAGCAAGACTGTTCTCCCGGCTGAGACTCGCGCGTTGCACCCCCCGGGAGATAGACACAAAATGAATTGAATTGAAAGCATTTTAATAGCCAATTATGTATACATGCAAGGAATTCGCCTTGTTGCCTCCTTCGCAAGTAACAACACGATATACAGCAGACAATTAAAAATAAAATGCTGCAGTAACTCATCAGGACAGGGTGTATCTCTGGAGAGAAGGAATGAGTGATGTTTCGGGTCGAGACTCCTGTTCAGATTGATGCCAGGGAAGGGAGATAGGCACAAAAAGTGGAGTAACTCAGCGGGACAGGGAGCATCTCTGGAGGGAGGCAATGGGTGACGGATACAATAGTTGAAGTAGGAGCGGTCCTTGGACGGAGTCGGGGTGGGGGTGGAGTCATTGGGACAGGTAGTACATCTCCTGCTGATGCAGGGGAAAGTAACTGGGAAGGGGGAGGTTTGCGTCAGAAGAAAGTTGAGAGTTGAGTTGAAAAAGAGTGAGTTGAAGAAAGTTGATGAGAAAATGAGAGCCCCCGTGTGATGCTACTGAGGATTGGTCAGATGGCCTTCACAGGAGTGTCTGAGAAGAACATTGTATTCACAGATGGAGATTTGATCAAGTACGATCTCCAGCCTTCCCAGTTCCTCTCCGACTTCCCGGTAGAACTTTTAGAGAGAGAGAGGATTCTGCCGGAGTGGGGCATATCCATTTCCTCACCTCACTATCCAAGAGTTTGTAGCTGCACTTGCACAATTCCTGACTACAGATCCTGGAGATATATTATGAAGCTCCTCACTGGTAAAAGAAGTTTCCTAAATACATTGTCATTCCTTTTTGAGTGTCAAAATAGTACCCTTGCGCAGGACACACTGGGATCCATTCAAACACTGTCATTAATTGGAATACAAGTAACCCTGATTGACTGCGCCGTGTTGTCTCGTGCGAATGGACTCTGTGACACAATAAAACATCTCAATTTGTGGGGCTGCCACATTCAGTGCGAAGGACTCCAGCAACTTGGACCCGGGCTGCACAACTGTCAGGAATTGAGGTAACTGCTCATTTCTCTTTTACATTCAATTGTAAGATTGACCCACTTTGTTGTTTGTGAAGGAAAATAAACAGTTTGAATAAAATGTATGAAAGAATACTCTGAACATTTGTGCCAAATAACCAGAATATTTTATAGTAATTTCTGTCCAATGGCTTCTTGAGAAGGGCAGTTGAAGACATCATTGGATAAGTTTTTTTTTTTAAAGCCATTGATTTCATTGTAATCAATAGCATTTATTGTTCTTTCCCACGTGTATTGCTTTCCCACGCGTCCATTGACCAGGTGCCTTCTCAATGACACTGGCACATAGGCCAACACTAGTGGCAGCAGTTGCTGTGTTGATACATCCTATCCTTTTCCTGAGGTAGGTCAAACAACAGATTGTTCAGTAGGAGATTCACGTGATTTGCCAGTTTTAAGCCCCTGTCCAATTTTCACGACCTAATTGGCAACCTCTGCCGAGTTTACCCTTGACTCATACTCGCAGTATGATCGCCACGAGGTCGTAGCAGGACTTTGTAACTCTTCCTCATGCTCGTCAGTGGTGTCCGCGTACTCGTGGCCTCCAGATGGTTGCGCCATTTTTTTCCAGTCTGGTAAACAATGTCCACGAGTTAAAAAAAAAATCAGCATGAAAAAAAATGATACATTTTACTCGTAGGTAGGTCGTAGTAGGTCGTAATGGTAGTTGTAGGATGGTAACTGGCCCGAGAAAAAAACAAACATTTTTATAATTTTATCATGTGAACATTTTCCACTCGTAGCTAGTCGTAGTTGGTGTTAGGTGTGGGGGGTCTGAGGTCGAGGGGGCCGTAGGAGGTCGTAGTCATAGTTGTAGGAGGTCGTAGATATACTTGTAGGAGGTCGTAGACATAGTTGTAGGAGGTCGTAGACATAGTCATAGGAGGTCTCTTAGTTCGGCGAGTCAACACGATCTTGACATTTTTTTTCAATTCGTCCAGGGTCTTCTAAACTCGTGGATTAAGTTGGCCAAATGGGGGAGACAACTTCAAGGGCAGATGCTCTCCTGTCCTAGGCTTTTGGATACAAAGCATACATAGCTTTTTATACTACTCTTTATCTACATTCACCTTCCCTTACCCCCCCCCCCCCCCCCAGCCTGACTCAAATCTACATCCTATGCTTCGTGAGTTAAAAAGATAAAGGATTTCATGATTAGCAGGCTGTATATAATATGCTATATGTGATAAAATATGTGAATTGTGCAATTTCATATAGGTACAATGCTGAATTGCACAACCCTTTCCTAGATTGTGGTTTGCGAGGCAACATCCAGGCAGAGGCTCACGTCATGGTCACTTTAATTCCAACTGCTCATTTAGACTGATATAATCCAGTTTCAACCAAGTTTCAGTGAGACCCCTAATGCTATCTTGGGCAACATCTTGTGCTGATCTAAGTTAGTCCGCTGTCCACTCCAACCCATTATCTGCCTTGACACATTGTCCCTTTACTGGTAATGCTGACTGCACCTCCTTCCTCCCTCCCTACCCCCCATATCTGAGTGTGGGTAGGTCTGGCCCCCTATCCCTGTCCTTCACTTAGCTCTATTTCCCCCCTCTCTCATGCTACTTCGCAATTGGCAAGGAGTGAGTGTCTCTGTTAAGCAGTATCCTGAATAAATTATTGACCTGCATCATTCATTTATCACAGGACGAGAGGGGATCTCATTGAAACCTACAAGATTGTTTGGACACGCTAGAGTCAGGAAACATGTTTCCGATGTTGGGGGAGTCCAGAACCAGGGGCTACGGTTAAGAATAAGGAGTAAGCCATTTAGAATGGAGACGAGGAAACACTTTTTTCTCACAGAGAGTTGTGAGTATGTGGAATTCTCTGCCTCAGAAGGCTGTGGAGGCAAGTCCTCTGGATACTTTCAAGAGAGAGCTAGATGGGGGTCTTAAAAATAGCGGAGTCAGGGGATATGGGGAGAAGGCAGGAATGGGGTACTGATTGGGGATGATCAGCCATGATCACATTAACTGGCTGTGCTGGCTCGAAGGGTCGAATGGCCTACTCCTGCACCTATTGTCTATTGATATATTTTTTCTTGAAATATCCAGGTAAGAGAAAATGTATCAGACATGCGATTTGAATTCTGAAGTCTGAAGAAGTATTTCGGCCCGAAACGTTGCCTATTTCCTAAGAAGGGCTTGTTGGTATAGATACTGCTGCAACCGCTGAGTTTCGCCAGCATTTTTCTCTACCCATGAGTTTTGAATTGGTTTGTTTCTCGCTGCTTGTGTTTAGACTGGAGAACAATGCATTTGGAGATTCCGGAGTGAAACAGTTGTCTATGGCTCTGAGACACCCTTACTGTAAAATATAGAAACTAGGGTAAGTAGCAGACTCTGAGAGGAAGTGTACAATTTTATTTCGGAGTCACGTGAGTGACTACATGAAGACCCCGTCCAGCACGCATGCGCGACATTAGCATTCATGCAGTGCACCCGCGCCGATCGGGAGTTCAAGGTTCTCCCGCTACAAATTGAAACGTCGGGCCGACAGGTAAGTTTTACCGTGGCCGTGTGTATTATCTCTGTGGTCTGATTTATGTTCCAGGAGAATGAGCAAGATCAGAGGGAAGAAATCTGCAGCTCGCCCCCGTTCGTCTTTCGTTGTGGAACGTTCTTTGGAGGGGGGGGCATGAGGCGGCTGAAATAACTACCGAGCCGAGCCCAGCGCCGCTAGTGCAGCCTGAGCAGCGGGCTGGAGGGACCTGCAGCCAGAACCAGGCCATAGTATCCGAGGATTCGGATGAAGATGCCACACCGCTGGAGAGCGGCATGGGCAGCCGCCTAAGTCGAATGGAACGGCTTGTTCAGCAATTGCGGAAGGAAATCATCAAGCCTGTCCTCAACCCTAAGTTTGCGGAACTTTGCAAAAACACCGGGTTCAGAAATTCCAATTCTACTCTTTGGAAAGGACCTTCCGAAAATGGTGAAACACCTAGAGGAATATTGGTCCTTTGGTCTCGTGAGGGCAGGTTTAGGACCGAGCAGACCAAACAAACCCAGGCGGCAGTACCCCACGGCGTTACCAGTCGTCGACCACCATATGGGACTGGTGAAAGCTCTGGGTCTGCAACCATTCCCCGTAAGCCTTTTTTAGGCCAGGGCCCAGAGCGGACCCCAGGGAAAATACGCCACCCCCAACAACATCAACATCAACATCAACATCAACATCAACATCAACATCAACATCAACAGCAGCCCTCTACAGCCCAGCAGAGACGTCATCGTCCAGCGAAGAGGCAGAAGGAGCACCAGTAATCATGGAGGTAGGTGGGTCTGGTTCCTCTCAGCATATGAGCAGTAGGGTCTGTATACTAACAGGGGGGAGATTGCACTTGTTTTTGGAAGCATGGGAATCCATCACTAATGACAAGTATATAGTCAGCAGCATTCATGGCTATAAAATTGACTTTGTTCATGAAAACATGCCGCCAGTTCAGCATGTACCCCAAAGGGTATTCACCCTCTCAGTCAAAGAGAAACATGAGGGTCAAGCTGAACTGATGAGGCTACTAGCAAAATGTGTCATTGAAAGAACAAAACATGAACCTTTGGAATTTGTGTCTAATATTTTCACTAAAACTAAAAAAGATGGTGGATGTTGCATCATCATTGACTTAACTACTTTAAACGAGTCTGTTAAGTATATACATTTCAAGATGGAAACTTTTGAAACAGCCAGACTATTGATTTCTAGAGGGTACTTTCTAGCAAGCATTGATTTAAAAGATGCCTTCTACTCAGTACCCATACACAAGGAGCATCGTAAATACTTAAAGTTTATCTGGATGAAACAGCTATGGCAATTTAAAGCCTTACCAAATAGGCTAACCTCCGCCCCAAGGTTCTTCACGAAAATCTTAAAACCCGCCTCGGCATTATTGAGGAAACAAAAGCATATAGTCATGGCGTACTTAGACGACATTTTAATAGTAGGGAAAACCTTGGAGACAGCTATTTTGACAGTAGCAGCCACCAAACATTTGTTTGAAACTTTGGGGTTTGTCATACATCCAGATAAATCCAATTTTACACCATCCACTACCATGGACTATCTTGGATTTACGATTGACACTGTTCGCATGATTGTAACTCTGCCAAAGGGGAAAGCATCAGAATTGGCACTATCATGCAACGAACTAATAGATAAACATCAGCCAACCATACGGCAGGTAGCTAGTGTTATTGGTAAAATGGTAGCAGCTTTTCCAGCTGTACAATTTGGGCCTTTGCACTATCATAATTTACAAAGAGCAAAAGTGCACGCACTAAAGCAAAACTCAGGTCACTTTGACCGAGCTATGAATTTAACTGCTGAATCCATTCCATAGTTACAATGGTGGACAAGGAACATTAGGCTCAGTTCCAGTCCCATAATCATCACCAACCCAGTATTAACCATTCAAACGGATACCAGTGCTTCGGGCTGGGGAACAACTAACATGCAATCCAGCACAGAGGGCAGATGGACTAATTCTGAATCATCTTGCCTACAGACACGGGGTATCAATTACTTAGAAATGTTGGGTGTGTTTTATGGTTTAAAAGCATATTCATCTAATACGCATCATGCACATGTCTGGTTGCAATTAGATAATACCACGGTGGTGGCTTATATCAACTATATGGGTGGTGTAAAGTCGATATCGTGTGACAATTTGGTCAACCTAATCTGGCAATGGTGTGTCGAAATACATATTGGTTATCAGCAACTTACCTACCAGGTAAGCAAAATACAGTGGCAGACACCAGGTCACGCAAATTTAACGATAACATCGAATGGTTGTTAAATCCCAAAGTATTTGCTGAAATTTGAAAGCAATATGGCACACCAGATATCGATCTATTTGCATCCAGGCTGAATCACCAGGTACCAACTTATGTCGGTTAAGAACCAGACCCTGAGGCAGCAGCAGTTGATGCATTCATACTGCATTGGAGGAAAATGTTCTTGTATGCTTATCCTCCCTCCTGCCTCATGTCGGGTATTACGCAAGATTCAATTGGATTCCGCTTCAGGAATCTTGATAATACCCGACTGGCCTACACAGCCATGGTTCCCAGTGGCCCTCGACATGGCTGTCGAAACACCGTTGGAATTCCCAGTCAGTCCAGAATTATTAATCCACCCAGTGTCAGGCATTAGTCACCCGTGCCATGACAGAGTCAATCTCCTGGCTTGCAGATTCAAAAAAGACCTCTGCTGTGCCTGGGACTGACTAAGGACGCCATCAACATGATGACCGCATCCCACCGGGAGTCCAACAGGAGACAATACCTGACCAACATAAGAAAATGGGAACGGTATTGCTCCAAAACAGGAACTACCTACACTACAGCTACAGCCACCAGTGTTGTGGCAGTTCCTGGTTGGATTACATCGGGAAGGACTCAGCTACAGCGCCATAAATACAGCCAGGAGTGCGTTGTCAGCTTATTTGGTTCCAGCAGCAGGCCAACTTGCTTTGGGGTCCCATCCACTAGTGGTCAAAATCATGAGGGGCATTTTTAACACTAATTCCCCCAGACCAAGGTACACTCAGATCTGGGATGTCAGCATTGTGCTGACGTAACTTAGAGGATGGCCACCACCCAGGTCACTCACGCTGGAATAACTTACTCTGAAATCAGTCTTGCTCATGGCAGTAGTGTCAGCTCAAGGGGTACAGTCCCTCCACCTTCTGAGGCTGACAGAATGACAGAGTCATTGGACTGTTTTACATTCCATATTCAGGGACTGGTCAAACAAACTAGACCACGTACCATGCCTCCAGTCATGGTGTTCCGAGCATATTCATCTGACCCACGGCTGTGTGCCAAGACCCATCTCGCCAATTACATAGACACAGCATACAATTTGAGAGGGAGAGAAAAAAGCCTTTTGGATAAGCCACAAGAAGCCTCATGGTCAGGTGACGAGCCGAAACATTTCAAGGTGGCTCAAGCAGGTGCTTATGTCCGTGAAGTCAATACTAATGTTTACAAATCTCACTCCACCAAGGCTGCATCTACGTCGGCGGCTAGGCGAATGGACGTGCCTATGGACCATATTCTGGCCAGAGCAGGATGGTCCTCGGAAATAACTTTCCAAAGGTTTTATAACAAGCCGCTGGCGGAACCTGCTACATTTTGCTCACAAACAGGTTATTGTTGATTGTGATAACAGACTTCCTCCCTCTAAGGTCTTCAGACAGTGAGTGAAGCATAAGCTGGCACACGGTTCGGAATCACAGAGCTTTGAAGTCTTCACGTAGTAACTCACGTGACTCCGAAATAAAATAGTAAGATTAAATGAGAACTTACCAGTTCGAAGTTTGATCTGTATTTTATGAAGAGTTACGATGAGGGATTACGTCCCCTCCGCTCCCACTCCCTATTATACAGATCAACTGGTAATTAAGTTCTTATTTTTTCTTTACTATATTTATTTCAATAAGTTGCGTTTTTCTGTGAATCCACACCGCTGCTTTGAAGAATGTCGCGCATGCGTGCTGGACGGGGTCTTCACGTAATCCCTCATCGTAACTCCTCATAAAATACAGATCAAACTTCTAACTGGTAAATTCTCATTTAATCTTACTATTATTGGGTGTCTGATATGGACATTAATACGGATTGAACTCTCTTGTCTGGCATTCTGTGGTTTTGGATCTCTCCTACAGATCTGCACAAATTAATTTCCAGCTATGTTCTGGTTAAAATCTAAAATCAACTGAAATTTACACTCGCCAGCTTACGCAGTAAGTGAGTTACGTAAACACACTTATCATTCACAATAGATGGTCCCATTTCCTGAATTTGTCATTACAACAGGACGATGCTGATGGCTTTATGTCTGCTTCATAGTTATGAAGGTGTCGCGTGGGCTTGCTGCCCTTCCAGTTTGGGCCACTGTTGGTGCGACACTAGGAAGCAGAGGGGGCCAGTGGGGAGCAACCCGTGGCCTAGTTGCTGACATCTTCCACAACGTGCTCCAGCGAGCTTTCCTCTCACCTTCCACCACCCCCTCCTCTACCTCCTCCTCCTGTCACTGTCCGCTTTGACTCTCCCCCTTCCACCGCCGACTTTCCTCCTCTCCCAGAGATGCCAATATATTCTTAGGTAGTAAAAGAAGAGGAGGTGATGGTGGATGGGAGAGCCGACAAAATGATGGCCGACAGTAAGATGTGGAAGCAGGCGAGAGGAGAGGGAGCCCTATGGTAACCGAGCGCATCCTGTCGGTGGATGTGCCTGAAGAAGGATTTATCAACCAGGGGCTACAATGTGGGCCGCAACAACAGCTGTGTCAACCAGACGGCGCGGCAGCTGGGAATGAAGGGCTTGTTGGTGCAGACCAGCACCATTAGCACCCAGTTTTGCGGTGGAACCACACAATCCGCTGGAGTAACTGAGCAGACTGAATCAGTCTGAAGATAGATCCCGACCTGTAACATCAACTATCCATGTTCTACAGAGTTGCTGCCTGACCTGCTGAGTAACCTCAGGACTTTGTGTCGTTTTGTATCAACCAGTAATAGCAGTTTTGTTTCTGCCTGGTTTTACGGCGATTCCGACGTGTAAAATTCGATTTACATAAAGATTTGCGTACAATGGGAGTGTCTGAGTGTAATATGAGTGGTTAGAATGCAACCAAAAATGACAATAAACTAAACTGTATCTCATTAATCTCCCAGTGCAATTTTTGTGAGCTCATCAGACAACTTCCGGATTTGCCAAAACTTTTGGGTTACCAACAGTTCTCAGGAATGTAACCCCCCAAAACCCCTGGAGTGTATTTTACTTTAAAAAAAAACAGTAATTTTGTTCACGGTGATTATCAGTCAGGCATCAGAGTGATCCACTATTCTTCTGTGGTCAAGTCCCAGTCAGGTCCCAAGGACTCCGGCATGATTAGTCATTGCGTTGATAAACATTCGGGATTGTTTCCAGTCTTTCTGTATCCCTCATCCCCTCTCTCCAATTTGCAGGCTGAGAGATATTGATCTCACAGATTCTTGCACCAACTATCTCATCTCTGCACTCAGTACAAACCAATCATTGACTATTCCGGACTTGGGGAAAAACTCCTTAACAGACCGATCTGCCCCGCTCTATGCCACCTGACACGGATGCTCCCGAGTCTGAAATGGATCGGGTGAGTGTTTGTGTGAGCATTTAATGTAATAAAATATCAGTCGATCCGGGTACTTTCCTGGTGTTGAAATATTGATCATGGCCTTTGTTATAAACACTGTTGTGTGATCTGCTTATTCCCTTCTTGTGTTTCAATCTGTTTCAGGTTGTGGGAGAATGAATTCAGTAGAGGTGGAGAGAATCAGCTGAAGTCTCTGCAGGGAACCAGACCTGGACTGAGTGTGGCTTTGTGAACATCTCAATGTATAAATGTCACCATCCTTGGGTTCGCAATGGGCCTGGCATGTTTCCTGCCCTTCCTTTGAATGTCTACGCTTTGAATTTAGAATCCAATGGTTCAACCGGTTCCCAGGCGGACCCGAACTTGTTTAACGGCAAGAGGTGGCTCTGCCCTGTCACTCAGCTGCTGGTCTACACCACAATGCCTCTGCCGTTTATCGGGCAGGGTGTCCATGGTGGAAACTGGGGAATTGCAGACAGGAACAGCCTAGGGGGGAGGGAGTTTCAGAGACCAATAATAGCAAATATGGTTTGCTGGGGACAGGCTTTTTCAGAGCAATATCCTTGCTGAAGGACGTCGGTCTCACAGGTGCTTGCATTGAAAATCTTGCCCCAGTTCAAACCGATCACTGATGGGTCTGGACCAGGAGAACAACTCCTTCAGACCGATCTGAAGAACATGTGGCATGAAAATGTACTCCAGTCAATTCAATGGCCTATCCACATAGTATTTTTTTCCAAATATCTCGATAAGTGATCCCTGGATCTGCCGCGATTCCTGAAATTGTGATTGGAGAGCCAGCAGTTCCCCTCATGCAGAATAACAGTGACAAACTGGACAAAGTGTTCAACCCTTCACTCATTGTCGGATATTTGTTAATTGTTTGCGATTGTATCTGAAGTAGGAATTGCTTATTAAACCACAAGTTGGAAAATTCCTCAGCTTTCAGAATATCATTACAATGGTTAAATCAGTAAATCACTGTCAGCTCCTGTCTTGCTGTTTATGATGGCCTTCATGAACGTGACCTTCAATCAGTTTGTGGGCTTCTGGGCTCTGATGTTCAGATTCTCCCTCCCCATTCCCCACCCTCTCCCCATTCCCGCACCACTCCCCATTCTCTCCATCTCCCCTACCCCCATCCTCTCCCATTCCCCCACTTTCTCTCCATTCCCGACCCCCTCCCTCCATCCCCCCTCCGTCTCCCCATTTCCCGTCCCCACCCGCCCTCCCTGAGGAAACTGCCCCCTCCCCCTCCTTCCTAAACACTCTGCACGGCAATCACTAAAGCAGGATCCTCACCGGGCGCCTCTGACCGGTGGGTATGCGTCACCGTTGAGCGGGAAGACGCATCACAAATGGCCAGGACCAAAGATACTAGAGGAGTTGGTATCTTTGTTATAAAGCCTCACATTACATCCCTGGTTTTGTATTTTAGTCCTATTGAAATAAATGCGAACTGGAGGTTGCCTTTTTGACAAGAAAGGTTTTAGCAACAGTGTTCACCGAGGATATTCTTAGGGATCATCCAGTTAGGCTATATGTATGCAACTTAGTTGTACTAAGTAGGGGATGATGACTTTGATGGGACTGTTGAATGTCTGCAGGAATTAGAGGAGTAGATGTTTTGGCAGATCGCAGGTCACTATGCGATAAGGTATATTGGGGTGGGAAATTGCAACCTTCACGTGTTTCGACTAAGGCAATCAACGTGACGTGCACAAACAGAATATCAAATAGAACAAGTTGTCTTACAACTTTAGGCTGTGCACTCCATACGCAAGAAGGAGCAAGGGTGCATTATACCCGAGTATATTAGCGGGAGTTTTTAACTTCCTCAATGTTGACTGGGTCACCCAGAGTGCCAAGGACTTGGACGGGGTGGAATTTGTAAAATGTAATCAGGAAATCTTACTTAATCAATGTATAGAGAGCCTTGCTAGAGAGGATTCAACACTGAACCTACTCTAAGGGAACAAGTTAGGGCAAAGTGTGAGTGGGGGAAGCACATTGGGAGCAGTAATCAGGAGTCTACATAGAACAGTACAGCACAAGAAGAGTCCCTTCGGCCACAATGACGTGCCAAACACAACGCCAAGACTGTCTCTTACTACCTGTGCATAATACATATCCGTCCGTTCCCTGCATAATCATACGCCTATCCAAAAGTCTTTTAAAAGCCACTATTGTATCTGCCTCATCCATCAATCCTGGCAGCACATTTAAGGTACGTACCACCTCTGAAAAACGTTGCTCTGCACATCAGCTATGAAGAAAGAATGGATAGGTCCACAAGTTAAGGTCCTGAAATGGGCAGTGTGAATTTTGGAGGCTTTATGGGGGAACTTGCAGAGGTCGATTGGGTTAAACCTTTCACAGATAAAGGGGCATCTGCCTAATGCGCTTTTAAAGTTGGATAGCTAATGTTCAGCGACAGGATGACCCGATTACAGGAAAGGGCAGGGTTGGCAAGTTTAGGGAACCCTGGCTGATGAGCAATTGGGATTCTGGTAAAGAAAACCTTTATTTAACATTATAATTTTTTACGACTCATGTGTTTGCTTCTCTTCGAAGGTTCCGTCTGAGTGATGCAGTTTGCATCTGGCAGCATGTACTCCATCGGGTTTTACATTTACTTTTACTGTTGTCCGTGTTGTTAGTCGCACCAAATATGCTCCATTCCTTCTAGGAGAGAAATAATCTTTATTCATTGCTCACACATAAACCTGATCTCTTGGTTTAAACGGGTGCATATTTCCTTCTGCCGGAGGTACCTGTCTTGCTTACTTTCTCAAAAGTTTTAACAACTATTTCACACATTGCTTGCGCATATCTTACGGATTTTTTCAGTCCAAATTAGAGCTACCTTCTTTCTCAGGGCATACATCACAATGGTCATGGCGTCTGGCCACAACAACATATTTTGCTGGCATACTTTGCCAAAGTAGCTTTTATGTCTCCATTTACACTTTCTACCATCCATGAGGACTGTAGTTGATTTCGAGCCTTCGTCAAGTTCTGAACTAATTTACTGGTGAAATGAGTTCCTCTGTCCCTGTTTATTCCCATGGGTATTCCGAATCTAGGTCTTATTTCTTCCATTAAAATATTGACCACCGTCCTTCTAGGATGTGCATCCACCAATCTAGAGAACATATACACTATGACCAGAATGTACTTCAAGCTTTCTACTGCTGCCACATGTACAAAATCAATTTTCAAATTCTCAAAAGTCATTTCAGGCTGCGGTAGTTGATCACATTTTGCCGGTGTTTTCCCCCTATCATTTTGTTGACACGCCAGACATGTTATTGCAACCTTATCATTTAAGGCTGATTTCCCTGATGCATGCCATTGTTGGGAGCGGCAAAATATATGACTGTTGGGTACTTTGGAACTTTGTCGGCGCCAACATGTGGAGACCATTTGTGTACTGCATAGGTTGTATGCAAAACAAAATTTCCCCCTGCACCTAAGTACTATAGGTACATGTGAAAATAAAGTATCATTCATTCATCATTCATTCATCCATTCATCCATTCATTCGTTCATTCGTTCATTCGTTCGTTCGCTCATTCGTCATTCAATTCTGCAACTGATCAATATCTTACTGTAAACCTTGAAAGTCTTACACACAATCTATGATCCCAGCAATCTTAGTGTCAACTGCAAACTTACGAACCAACCGTCCACATTAATGTCCGAGTCATATATAGAAATACCTATATTATAAACAGCGGATCACAGATCCCTGTGGAACTCCCTATTGTGTTCAATCGACGGTATCCCACGGTAAGAAAATCAGCGATGGCAGGGGAATCCACCACCGCAGGATCGCGCTTACAGTGAATATACTGGGGACGTCTTCATTGTGCCCGGAAACCTGGTTAATGGGGTGGTTTACGAATAAGACTGAAACGCAGGGGAATCCGACACCCCCTACCGTGACAGCTTCTTCCCAACACCCATCAGGCTATCAAACTCTACAAAACACCAAATAAATATGGGCTATGTTGGCTACACTCGGATTCTGGCTATTTGAAACTAATTTTGTGGTTATTCATTATTATTTAATGTTATCTGAGTATTGTCTTTTTAGGTTTATTATGCTACTGCAAGTAAGCATTTTGTTGCCCATTGTCTGCACATATGACAATAGACAATAGACAATAGGTGCAGGTGGAGGCCATTCAATCCCTCGAGCCAGCACCGCTATTCAATGTGATCATGGCTGCTCGTCCACTATAGGTACCCCGTTCCTGCCTTACCTACATATCCCTTAACTCCGCTATCCCTAAGAGCTCTATCTAATGATCTATTGAAAGCATTCAGCCAACCAGCTCTACCGCCCTCTGAGTCCGAAATTTAACACGCTCACAACTCTCTGTGTGAAACGGTTTTCCCTCATCTTCGTTCTAAATGGCGTACCACTTTTTCTTAAATTATGGCCCCTGGTTCTGGACTCTCCCAACATTTTGAACATGTTTCCTGCCTGTAGCGTGTCCAAACACTTAATAATCTTATATGTTTCAATAAGATCTCTCATCCTTCTAAATTGCAGAGTATACAAGCCCAGCCGCTCTAATCTAGCAACATATGCAGATGATGTATTACTTTATATCACTCAACCAGAAATAAGTATTCGAAATTTGTTAAAACTAATAACGGAATTCGGATCACTTTCAGGATACAGTATTAATTGGAATAAAAGTGAACTTATGCCTATAACAATGAATAAGTTACATATATTACAACAATTTCCTTTTAAGATAACAAATGAAAATATTAAATATCTTGGGATTTTTGTTACAAAAAGATTTAATTCTCTATTTAAATCTAATTTCCCCCCATTACTAAATAAATTAAATAAGAATATTTCATATTGGAAAAGTTTACCTATCTCGATGATAGGGAAAATTAATGCAATAAAAATGATTTTTCTCCCACAATTATTATATTTATTTCAATTAATCCCGATATATCTTCCAAAAATTTTTTAAAAAAAAGTAGATTCTTTAATTACGAATTTCATTTGGGATTATAAGACCCATAGAATAAATAAAAAACATTTATGTAAATCTAAAATAAATGGAGGATTAGCGTTACCAAACTTGATGTTTTATTACTGGGCAGTTAATATTAAAAACATGAATTTTTGGTTAGGAGAAATAGACAATAAACCAAATTGGTTAAATATGGAAGAAGAAGATTGTTCTCCATTAGAAATTAGCTCTATAATATTTGCTAATATTAATGTAGCTAAGAAAGTTTATAGTGAAAATCCGATAGTAAAAAATGGAATCCGCATATGGAAACAAATAAAGAAAGCATTAAAACTAAAATCTATACCACTAAGTCTTAAGATTGTTAATAATTTTATGTTTAAACCTTCAATTTTGGATAAGGCTTTTTTACAATGGAAAAATAAAGGAATTTCTAAGATGGGTGATCTTTATAAGGAAAACACTTTTCTTTCATTTCAAGAGTTGCAACAAATTTATGGGCTACATAATAAAGAATATTTCAGATATTTACAAATTAGAAACTATGCCTCTGCAAATATATATGAATTTAGAAATAGAAAAATAGAAATTTTAGATGAATGTTTGAATAAACATCCAAATATGGAAAAAATGATATCATATATATATATAATATTTTATTGGAAAATGATACCCCATCAACAGAAATATATAGAGAGTCTTGGGAAAAGGAATTAGGCCAAATAATAAGACCAGAAATATGGAATGAAAGTTTACAACATATACATTATTGTTCATTAAACGCTAAACATTCTCTTATACAGTTTAAAATATTACATAGATTACATTACTCTAAATCTAAATTACATAATATTTTTCCAAAAATATCTCCAATATGTGACAAATGTCAAATTTCAGAAGCAAATTTGACACACTCATTTACTAACTGCATAAAATTGTAGAATACTGGAAGGAAATATTTAAAATAATCTCGACCGTTATCAATATAAATATAACCCCTGACCCAAAGTTAATTATACTTGGAATAATTGAAACTGACCAATTAATAACAACGAATCAAAGAACTTTTATTGACTATGGTTTAATAATTGGGAAAAAATTAATATTAAAATTTTGGAAAGGCCCTGCATTCCCAACAATCAAAATGTGGAATATAGAAATGTCGGAGACACTCCATTTGGAGAGATTGAGGCTTGTCCTTATGGATAGGTTAGATCTCTTCAGATGGATTTGGTCTCCATATATTGAATATTTACAGGGTCATAATGGTTCGGCGCGAGAACCTGACTGAGACCTGGATATTTGAGTGGATGAAGAGATACATATAATAAATCATGAATATATCTATAAGGACGGATTAATTACGAATATTTTATTCTCCATCAAACCTTTTCTTATTCTTTATTCTATTTCCTAAGTTTTCTATTTTCTTATATCTATATAAAAAATTAAAAAAACAATATAGAAACACATTATCTTAATATTAGTACGAATACAAATATTATTAGATTTATGAGAACATTATTAGTATTATTAGTATTTTTTAGTATTTTATATTTTTAATTATATAAAATTATGTACTTTTAATGGTACAATAATTTTAAATTTAAATTTAGCGATAAGATAAATATTGTTAACATTAGGAAGAAATAATGGAAATTATATAAGTTTTACTAACTTTTTGTATCAATAATATCATAAAATTTGGCCTTATATCTAAAAAATTAGAGATAAAATGAAAATTACTAATAGTACGAGTATAATGCTAATATTGTGAATGTATTAATAGTATTATGTATCTCTAATTATATAAAATATACAACTTTGAAATTTATAATTAAGGATAATACAGTATGAATAATATTATTAGTATGAATCAATTATTAAGACTATGTATTTTTACTATTGAAATATAATGTAACTGGTTGTTATTTTGTTTCTATAATAAATAAATTTAAAAAAAAAAAAAAAAAAAAAATAATAATAATCTAATCCAGCAACATATGACAGACCCGCGATTCCATATCGGGATTAAACTTGTGAACCTACGCTGAACTCCCTCAATAGCAAGAATGTCCTTCCTCAAGTTCGGAGACCAAAACTGAACAAAATACTCCAGGTGGGTTCTCACTAGGACCATGTGCAATTGTAGGAGGGCCTCTTTGAGCCTATACTTAACTCCTCTTGTTAGGAAGGCCAACATGTCATTCGCTTTCGTCACTACCTGCTGTACTGCATGCTTATTTTCAGTGACTGATGAACAAGGAACCCCAGATCCTGTTGTCCTTCCCCTTTTCCCAACTTCACACCATTTAGATAATAAGCTGCCTTCCTGTTTATGCCAACAAAGTGGACAACCTCATGGTTCTCTACATTAATCTGCATCTGACAAGCATGTGCCCACTCACCCAACCTGTCCAAGTCATCCTGAATCATCATAGCATCCTCCTCACAGTTCACAATGCCACCCAGGTATATGTCATCTGCAAAATTTCCAATGTTATTTTTAATTCCTTCGTCCAAATGATTAATGTATATTGTAAATAGCTGCGGTCCAGGGCACCGAGCCTTACGGCAACCCACTAGTAACTGCCTGCCATTCTGGAGGGGACCCGTTAATTCTCACCCTTTGTTTCATGTCATTCAACCAATTTTCCATCCATGTCAGTACCCTACCCCCAATAACATGTGCTCTAATTTTGCCCAGTATTCTCCTATGTGGGACCTTATCAAATGCTTATGATAATTAAATACTTTTGACTCACCTTCTGGAAAAGAATGGAAGGGTACGGACCAAAACGGGTAAATCCAATTGAGGACATCACTGTCGACATGGACATGGTGGACCACGAGGGCCCGTATCTGTGGTGAACATTTCCATATTTACTTGAATCTAAAGTCGAGGGCCTGTTCCGAGATGTGTGAGGAAATTACGAAGCATCCAAAGCTTTAATACTGGTGCTGATAAGGGAGGGAGCGATGATGTTAAGTGCCATTTATTGAAATCCGGTCCCGGGCCGCAAGGAATTGATGGTGAGGCAATGGGGTACGCTACCAGAGCAAGAATTCCCTTCGTCGGAGACTCTGTGTAAACCGGGAAATGAAGTTTCGGTGCGAGTGATCTTAAGTCTCTGCATACTGACGATTACAACGCCATTTGCAGGTACAGGGTCAATCAAATCAAATATTTCAAATGCATGCGGATCTTTACATTGAAATCAAAAGAGATTAAAGAGTTACCAGATGTTGAAGGGGTCCGTGGTGAACGTGACAGACAGATATCTGAAAGCCGGGATGCTGAGAGAGATTACAGCAATTATTGTCTGTGGGAATAAATTGTAGATGTTGGTTTACACCGAAGAGAGACACACAATGTTGGAGTAACTCAGCGCGCCAGGCAGCATCTCTGGGGAAAGGGAACAAGCGATGTTTCGGATCGAGACTGTTCTTCTGACTGAGAACCAGGGAAGTGGGTAACTAGAGGTATGAAACGGTACGGGACAAAGCAGAGATTACTCTGATGACCAAAGATCCCACAATGGTCCATTGTTGGCTGAGGAAGAGGCGAAGACGAAGGGAAATGAAAAGTGAAACTATCAAAACGTCTGGGGTGGGAGAGGGACGGAAAGAGAGAGGGAATGCATGGGTTAACTGACATAAGAAACATCAATTATAATACTTGCTGTGTTCTTAGGAATAAATTTACATTTATTTAATATATTTCATGTATTACCCCGGCAACTTTTCGAAAGTAAATTTACCCTCACCCTGATTAGTTCAGTTATTGAGTTTGCACTTCTACCATAATAAAGCAACCGACAAAGGGGAAATATTAAAATACTGTTTAAAACATTATTATTTTAAGTTCCAGAATCAAGAAATTTACCCACGGGGGCAAATTTACCCCAGGTTTGGAATATTCACTCCAGATCCTTGACCTCCTACGTTATTTCCCACCAGTGTACCAGGATCAGAGGGGCCTCACGGTTCTCCAAGCCGGGATGTCACGATGCAACTCTCTCTGACTTTGAGGCCAGAGGTGTATAACGTGTTGAGAGATATAGATAGGATAGACACTGACAATCTTTATACCAGGATGGAAAACTCAACCCCTTGAGGCCATAGCTTTAACGTAAGAGCGGTAAAGTTTAAAGGAGATGTGTGGAATGGAGAATGGTGGGTGGCTGGAATACGCTGCTAGGAATGGTGGTGGCATGTAAGAATATTTCAAATATGCACTGCATTAAATGGGGTATAGAGATCACAGGTAGGCAAGTAGATTAGATTAAAGATGTTAGACACAAAAAGTTGGAGTAACTCAGCCGGACAAGCAGCATAGCTAGAGAGAAGGAATGGATGACGTTTCAGGTTGACACCCTTCTTCAGAGTAGGGTACACAAAAAGCTGGAGAAACTCAGCGGGTGCAGCAGCATCTAAGGAGCGAAGGAGATAGGCAACGTTTCGGGCCGAAACGTTGCCTATCTCCTGTGTACCCTTTGTGTACCCTCGATTTTCCAGCATCTGCAGTTCCTTCTTTAACACTTCTTCAGAGTAGATTAGATTAATTTGGAATTACGTTAGACACTGATATTGTGGGCCGAAGGGCGTGTTTCCGACCTCCTGTACAGTATGTATTATGTTAATTCGGAATGTTCTATAAACCGATCAAACCATTTATAAATCAAAATGTGTAAAACACATCTTAGATTTCCAGTTAAATTTGGAACAACGAAAACCTTCTCCCCGTCGGGGAATGAACCCCGGTCTCCCGCGTGACAGGCGGGGATACTAACCACTATACTAACGAGGAACTGCCGCACAATATTCATTGTGAAGCAGTATAATGTACGTAGGTGGAAGTGTGTGGGGGGTCACACTCCACTGGATACCGTTCCGTTCCCCACTCGCCGATGGAATAGTGTGGCCTCCCTTCTGTCTGGTTTACACCGAGTTCCGAAGATAGACACAAAAAGCTGGAGTAACTCCGCGGGTGGGGCAGCATCCCTGGAGAGAAGGAATGGGTGACTGAATGGGGAAGTCTGAAGAAGTGTCTCGACCCGAAGCGTCGCCCATTCATTCTATCCGGAGATACAGTCTGGCCCTCTGAATCACTGCAGCTTGTTGTGTCTATCTTCGGTTTAAACCATCATCTCCAGTTCCATCTTACACCCAGTGCCGTCACCTACCTGTCTATTTCCCTGTGGATTCTCTCTCCTCACTCTCCCTACACTCCGACATAGACTTCCACCAGAACAAAGCCATTTGGCCCACTATTTCCATGACAACCAGATATAGCTCATCTACTCGCATCCCATTTCCCACCACCTGTTCCGTAAACTACTACCCTTCAGTGATTATCAGAGATATCCCCCTTTTTCTACCCATTCCCCGCTCCCCTACTCTCTCTCAGCTACTGAACACGAACGTGTGTATCGCTGTATCAAAGTTGCAATGAAGGACACAGGAGCGGAACCATTGGATCCACCATTTCCTTTTCGACACCACGGGGTGATGTTACGAGGGGAAAGCAGAAGAATGGGGTTAGTAGGGATAGTTAGATCAGCCGGAGTAGACTTGATCGGTAGAATGGCCTAAATGTATTCCTATCACTTATGACCAGAACGC
Source organism: Okamejei kenojei (assembly GCA_035221665.1). Lineage (NCBI taxonomy): Eukaryota > Metazoa > Chordata > Chondrichthyes > Rajiformes > Rajidae > Okamejei > Okamejei kenojei. Next base: position 8,308,940 of record CM069165.1, read on the forward strand.
AGCTTCATGCAGCAGATAATATTATGAATAATAGGTCAACGGCCGAGCACAACGGGGACCATGGTGTCACCCACGGATTCTCCAATAAAACTCATAAAAAGATGCAATAAGCGAAACGTTTGTTGAAATAGGAACATCCCAGAATGAAACGAAACATATGTTGTGCTCACGTGTGAACGGACGGTATTTTCTGAAAAGTATCCAATGATAGAATAGCAGAGGATGGTTTCGATCCATCGACCTCTGGGTTATGGGCCCAGCACGCTTCCGCTGCGCCACTGTGCTGTTACGGAAATATTCTGAGCGTGTCTGCTCTTTTCTGCTAATTTCGTTGTTTTCGTCTGTTACCTCACACCGTTTGCAGGCTTTGCTTTCATTTCTCGCGTACTTGCTTCTATCTTCCATTTTTTCCCCCATCTTACTTTCTTTATACACCGTTTCAGAGGTTTTCGCGATGAACTTCTTTTAAGTTATCTAAATTACTTTATTTCCCCAGCCCTGTTGCTGAATGTTATGCTTATCTTGCTATGTGTCTCTCCCACATTCATTCGGGCCGATCTTCCGATCACACTTCAAAATCTAGAAGCAGCGGGCACCGACTGAGCTGCAGCCGAGCATTCACCAACACCCGGAGGTTTATTTTGTCCAATCCCCAGATCGCATTAATTTCCCACCGCCATCAATGTGATTCACTGAATATCAGATTCCTTCCGTGTTGAAGGGCCAGCAGATCACGTTGACTCTTTGCGGAACTTATCCGATGCCTTCACAAGTTCACTTCAAGTGAAACACATCCGCCTACCGGGTTTCACACTTGGCGACCTAACGGCTGCTGTACACCCCGGAGAAACAAGGCGCGAGCAGGTAGTGACAATGTGCAGCAGCGGAGTACCGCAGGACCCAGGGAATCTGCCGGCTAAAGAGTGACGGCGAACAGCAAGACTGTTCTCCCGGCTGAGACACGTCCGTTGCAACCCCGAAGATAGACACAAAATGAATTGAATCGAATACATTTTATTAGCCAAGTATGTATACATACATGGAATTCGCCTTGTTGCCTTGTTCGCAAGTAACAACACGATATACAGTAGAAAATTAAAAATAAAATGATGGAATAACTCTGCAGTAAAGGCAGCATCTCTGGAGAGAAGCAATGGGTGACTGATATAGTAGATGAAGTTAGAGGAAGTGCAAATGAACCTCTGCCGCACCTGAAACGACTGTCGGGCTCCATGGACGGATTCGAGGTGGGGGGGGGGGGGGGCATTGGGACAGGAGTTGCATCGAGTTGGCCAGGTAGTTGCGGAAAGAACGTTCTCTGCAGAAAGGGGTGGAGATTGGACCAGGGAGTTGCGCAGTGAACGGACTCTGCGGATAGCGGAAAGGACTGGAAATGGTTCTTTAGACTGCAAATCGGTGGGGAGGAGCGGACGTGTCCCATACTCTGATAGGTGACATTTCCTTATTCAAGGATCGTGGGATTTCCTCTTCTCTCAAAGAGGAGAGCCTCACACACCAGTGTCCCATAGTTCTGCTCTATCTTTCTGTTCGCCTCAACGGACCCTCGCATCACCCCCCCCCCCCCCACACACACACTAGCACCTCGCCCCCCCCCCCCCACCCGCAGCGGACCCTCGCATCTCGCCCCCTCCCCCTGCAGCGGACCTTCGCCTCGCGGCCCCCCACCAATACTTCACACCCACTCACAGCCTGACTTATTCTACACAGTCTGGGCCCTTCTACACCCACCCTACTCCAATCACCACTCCACATCCAATTACTCATTTTTAACCAGTCCCTGCAAACATGTACTGTCTTTGTCTGCTTCAAAATCTCCACTGTTGTCCCCGTACCAAAAAGGCAAGGATTACATGACGTAATGACTACAGGCCTGTTGCACTGACCTCTGTAGTCATGAAGTCCCTTGAAAAGGCTTGTGGTGGCCAAGCTGAAAAATATCACAATCCCCATGCTGTACTCTCTGCAGTTTGCATATTGGGCCAATAGATCTGTGGATGACGCAGTTCACAGCTGCACTTCATCCTCCAGCACTTAGACCGCCAGGGGACCCAAGCGAGGATTTCGTTTGTTGATTTTAGCCCTGCATTCAACACCATTGTTGCCAGAGCTACTACCCTCCAAACTTTCCGAGTTGACTGTGCCTAAAGCCCTCTGTCGGTGGATCACCAGCTTCCTGATAGACAGGAAGCAGCATGTGAGGCTGGGAAAGCACATCTCGGACCCGCAAACGCTCAGCATAGGAGCACCGCAGGGCTGCGTACTCAACCCTCTCCTCTACTCTCGCTACACCAATGACTGCACCTCCACAGACACCTCTGTCAAGCTTCTCAGGTTTGCGGATGACACAACCCTGATTGGACTGATCCAGGATGGGGATCTCTGTACTCTTTCCATTTTGACATCTTTCCTATAACACGGTGCCCAGAACTGAACACAATATTCTAAAGGTGGTCTCATCAGCATCTTATACTACTGCAACGTGACCTCCCAACATTTATACTCAATACTCTGACTGATGAAGGCAACGTTCCAAAATACATTTTGACCATCTGATGTACCTGCGACTCGATCATCAAGGAACCATCAACTATTCCTCTGCTCACCTGGCTAATTGATCCAGATCCGGCTGCAACCATTCACAACCATCTTCACTATCTGCAAAACCACTCACTTCTGTATCGTCAGCAAACTTGCTAATCTTGCCCTGTTATATGACTTTTCACAGAGTGCTGGAGTACGACAGCGAGCGAGGCTGAGTATAGAAGTTGGGAGCTCATGTTGCAGTTGCATAAGAAGTTGGTGAGGCCGCATTCAGAGTATTGTATTCAGTTCTGGGCACCATATTATGGGAAAGGTGTCATCAAACTGGAAAGGGTACAGTGAAGATTTACGAGGATGTTGCCAGGACTAGAGGGCCAGAGCTATAGGGAGAGGTTGCATAGGCTGGGACTCCATTTCATGGAGCACAGAAGGATGAGGGATGATCTAATAGAGGTGTATAAAATCATGATTAGATTAGATATGGATGAGTAGGTGAATATAGGAGCAGAGGAAATAAGTTTAAAGTGAAGGGGAAAAGATTTAATATGAATCTGAGGGGTATATTTTTCACACAAAGAGTGGTAGGTGTAATGGAACATGCTGCCAGAGGAGGTAGTTGAGGCAGGGACTATCGCAACATTTAAGAAACAGTTAGACAGGTACATGGATAGTACAGTTTGGATCAAACGTGGGCAGGTGGAACTAGTGTAGATGGGACATGCTGGGCCGAAGGGCCTGTTTCCACACTGTATCATTCTATGACTCTATCTATCTTTCCCTCTCAAACCCATTACCTTCCCTTCTCCCCAATACCTCTGACACCCGTATCAATCAAGAATCTATCAACCTCCTCCTGAAAAACGTCCATTGACTTTGCATCCACAGCTATCTGTGGCAATGAATTCCACAGTTCACCGCCCTCTGACTTAAGAAATTCCTGCACTTCTCCTTCCAAAAGGAATGTCTTTTAATTCTGAGGCAATGGCCACTGGTCCTAGAATCTCCCACTAGTGGAAACATCCTCTCCACATCCACTTCATCCAGGTTTTTCCAGGCTGGGACAGATTGCAACAGCTTCACACCATGTCCCAAGGCTTGTGTCCTGTAACTGCCTTGGCAGCAGATACGTTATGGGAGAGGGCAAGCACTGTCACAAAGTAGCTCATGATGGTTTGGGCAACATTTAGAAATGTCTATTCATGTCAAATCATGAATATTACTGAAGAAATGGCTTGTACACCCGCAGACAAAAATTCTTACCAGAGGTAGATCCATGATGTATTGAGAGGATGATTCCCGTGATATTACACACTGAAAATGTCTGAGCAATGCCCGGCTAACTCAGTCGGTAGAGCATGAGACTCTTAATCTCAGGGTTCGAGCCCCACGTTGGGCGACATTTTTTTAAACATTATCAATAGCAAACATATGTCTATCCAGGAATACTCTGCATTTTGGAGGATCTAAGGATTTTATACCTTTCAAACCCATCGGCTACATTTACTGGAGATAATTAACTGCAAGATGTGTATTCTTTATCGTGAAATAAAACGACAATGGCTGACAGCGCCCATCCCACCAACCTCATCTCCCGGCTGTTCAGCTCTGCAAATCCCCCTCCCATTCAGAATCCGACCTTTCTATCCTGGGCCACCGCCAACGACAGAGTGAGGCCCAGCGTAAATTGGAGGAACAGCACCTCCTATTTCGCTTGGGTTGTTTACATCCCAGCGGTATGAACATTGACTTCTGCAATTTCAGATAGTCCTTGCTTTCTCCCTCGTTCCCCACCCCTTCCCAGCTCTCCCACACGCCTAATGCATCCGCCTGTTCCTTATAATGTCCCCGCCCCACATCAGTCTGAAGTAAAGATACTGGTCTGATTCTGAAGAAGGGTCTCGACCCGAAACGTCGCATAATCCCTCTCTCCATAGACGCTGCCTCGCCCGCTGAGTTTCTCCAGCATTGTTGTGTAATTTCGGTGACCAGCAGGCAAAGGATAAGACTGTTGGGTAGATTTGTTTTTAAATTTATTTTTATTTTATTTTATTAAAAAAAAATGTTGTGCTTTTTTTTTGCTTTTTTTAAACAAAACAAGACAAAAAAGAGAAGGAAACAAACAAAAAAAAAACCCCAAAAAAGACATCAAAGAAACAAATAAAAATAACGTAAGAGCCGCCATACATAACAGTTTGGTGCAATCCATATGGTGCTACACAGTCAGGTATTGCAAGAGCACAAGTAAAACGCACAGGACGACATCACTGCGAATAATATGAGCTTATGAAATTATTGGTCTTTGAGATGGTTGATAAATGGTGCCCAAACACTGAAAAAGTTGTTGGGCATCTTGGAGTTGTAGAATCGTATCCTTTCCATCTGTATGATTGTTCTCATTTCATTGAGCCATTTTTTGAAGCAGGTGGGTGTGGGAGATATACAGTATGTTAAGATCATTTTCTTGGCTGCCGCCATACTAAGCATCAGTGCTTGTTGTTCTTCAGACATGAAGTACAAAGCAGTCTCTGAGCATCCAAAAAGTGCCAGTTCTGGATCAGGTGGAATACCTTTTCCATAAACCCCAGAGAACCACGTAAATATTTCAGACCAGTATCGTTGTATATGAGGACAGAGCCAGAAAATGTGTATTAAAGAACTGTAGATGGTTTATATGCAACCAATAATATAGTTACCTCACTCCCATTAACCCCGCCCAGTTAACATCAATCATAACGCCTTCCCCTCAGTAGGAAAATGTAGCCGGTGCTTGAAGGTGTATGTAATACCCAGTGCTTTCATTAAAAGATGTTGCACACTTAAGAGCTTGTAAAGTTTTCATTTACATGGTGTCAAAGCTGGAAGATACTTGCGTCTCCTGTTTATCGGTTTTTATTTCTTTTTTTGATTTGTGTTTTTTGTGCTTTTGATCTCTTTGGCCATGGCGTCCTCTTGCAGAAAGCCCGAGCAGCTTGACTTTGATGCTGACATCTCTGAGCGCTGGGCCACGTTTGAATTTGATTTCACACACTTTGTTAACGTCGCACACCGCGCTAATCCTGACTCCCTTAAAGCTTCCCTCCTACTCAACCTTGTCGGACCTGATGCCATGAAGAGAGCCAGAACTTTCACCTACGCTCCAGCGGTCCTGGGCGTCGATGATGAGGTGATTACTCCTGCAGAGTCTGCTGACGACCCCGCTTGCCTGCTACGTAAGTTCAGGGAGATTTGTGACCTGCCCTCGAACCGCATTCTAGAGAGGGCACGGTTCTTTACGAGGAGACAGTTGCCGGATGAACCTGTTGAATGTTTTATTGCTGATTTGCGTCATCTCGCCCAGCGGTGCCGTTTTGGCGACATGACAGACCAGCTCACTAGAGACATTTTAGTAACTGGCATGCGTGACCAGAAGCTGCAATGTGAGCTTTTGAGGGATCCGGATCTAACGTTGGACAAAGCTATGCATGCCTGCAGATTGTCTGAGGTCGTTGTTTTGCAAGAGGACCACCGGGACTCGGGCAATAAATCTGTCAACCTGGCAGGGTTTAGGAGCCCACAGCCTCGGGTGGGAAACAATGTTTTTCTGCCGCGTGCCCGGCCTGGACCTGGCGATGTTCCCCGAAAAAGGTGCCCGAACTGTAACTACATGCACCATAGACTGTCGACGTGTCCCGCCTTTGGTAAAACCTGTAACTTTTGTAAAAAGCTGAACCATTTCTCAGCCTCCTGTCGCTTACTCCGTTCCCGTGGGAGCCAGGCACAAGCTTCCAACCCAGTCTAAACATGCTGCTGCAATCTGATCTCTGTTTCGACTCACAGCCCAATTCAGTTGAATGCAATGGTGCAGAGCCAATTAATTCTGCCGAGGGCTCTCATGTGTTTACCCTCCTACAGACACCCGCCCACCGCAATGATCCCTCCGTACCTGTGACTGTCAATGGCGTAACCTTCTCTGCCAAATTAGATACTGGCACGAGAGTCAATGTTTTGTCCATGAATCTTTTCAACAAGATAAGGAATAATGAGCCTCTGGTTGTTGACGATGCTACCCTGCACGCCTATGGTGGAGAGATTCTAAGGCCTGCGGGGAGGGCCACTTTAACTTGCGTGCTGCAAAAGGCCACAAGAAACCTGGTTTTCTATGTTTTGAACTCTGACTGTGTAACCCTGTTGGGCAACCGTGCGTGCCAGGATCTTGGCCTGGTCTCCTTTGACCGCACCGGTCCACAAAGTGCAACTGTCGTTTGACCCGGTTGCTGAATACCAGGACCTGTTCGACGATGACCTGGGAAAGTTACCAGTGTCATACCATATTTCCATTGACCCAAATATACAACCCGTGGTCCGCGCACCTCACAGGGTGTCTCACGCCATGAAGGACAAGGTCGAGGCGATGCTCAACGAGATGGTCGAAAAGGGGGTGCTAGTAGCAGTTAGCGAGCCCACCGATTGGGTCTCCACCATGGTTGCCACGATTAAGAAAGACAAGAACGAGATACGCGTGTGTATCTACCCGAAGGACTTAAACCTTGCCATCAGGCGACCACATTACCCCATGCGGTCTGTTGAGGATGTGGCGGCAAAGGTCGGGCAAGCCACCATCTTTTCGGTCCTAGACGCTAAGAACTCGTTTTGGCAGGTCCCGTTGGACAAAGCGTCTTCTGACCTGACGACCTTCGCCACACCGTTCGGCAGATTCAAGTTCCTGCGAATGCCATTCGGCATCAATTCTGCTAGCGAGGTGTTCCAGCAGACGATGGAGCAATTATTCGCGGACCTGCCAAGTGCCATCATCGTGGATGATATCCTGGTTTATGGGAAGGACATTGGCGAGCACGACCTGAACCTCCGCCGCGTCCTGGATCGCGCGCGACAGGCGAACCTGAAGCTGAATCCCAAGAAGTGCCGGTTTCGTGTCTCAGAGGTCACGTATGTTGGACACGTTTTCACCCCTAACGGACTAAAGCCCGACCCCTTGAAGGCAGCTGCCATCTCCGAAATGGCAGCCCCCACCGACGTGCCAGGTCTGCAACGATTCTTGGGCATGGTGAACTACCTTGGCAAGTTTATACCAAACCTCAGTGAGCTGAGTGCTCCCCTGCGGCAGCTGACAAAAAAGGATATCGCCTGGGCCTGGCTCCCATATCACCAGCAGGCCTTTGACTGCCTCAAGTCCAAACTGATTAGCACTCCGACGTTGCGGTTCTTCGACGTGGGTCGCCCCATCACCGTCACCTGTGACGCTTCCAAGTTCGGTCTGGGTGCGGCCTGCCTTCAGTCTGTCGATGGATCGCTGCATCCTGTCTCCTATGCCTCCCGCACCATGACGGACACCGAGCAGCGGTACGCTCAGATCGAAAAGAGCTGCTCGCGGTGGTGTTCGCCTGCTCCAAGTTCAGAGACTTCCTGTTCGGCAGCAGATTTACGGTCGAAACCGACCACCAGCCACTGGTGACAATCCTGAACAAGTGATTCACGCTGCCCCTGCCAGGCTGCAGCGTATGATGCTGCAGCTCCAGCGCTTCGACTTTGACATAATCTACAAGAAGGGCACCGAGATGCACATTGCGGACACCCTGTCGCGAGCCCCGCGTACCTCCTGCGCTCGCCACCCCTACGAAACAGAGGACTTGCTCGTACTGGGCGTTAACTTTATTCCCACCAAGCAGCTACAGGTTTTGGCCGAGCACACCGCTGCCGATCCGGTTTTGCAGCGGCTTGCCTCTGTGATTAAAGCAGGGTGGCCAACAAAGCACTCCGCCGCGCCATCTGACACTCAGCCTTTCTTCCTGGTCCGCGACGAACTGGTGCTCCAGGATGGCGTTATCGTCAAGGGACATAAAGTTGTGGTCCCGTCCTCCCTGTTTGACTTTTACTTTTGTGCAGCCCACAGCAGACACCCTGGGGTCGAGGCAACACTCGCCCACGCTCAGTGCCAATTCTATTGGCCTGGAATGGCCAAATATATCCGAGACCGAGTTTCTGCCTGCTCCACGTGCAACAGTCTTGCGCCACACCAGCAGCGACAGCCCCTGCTGCAACAGCCCGCCCCTGCTTTGGCCTGGTCCTCGCTGGCTGCCGACATATTCGAGTGGCGTGGTAACCACTACCTTGTCCTGGTCGACTCGTACTCCAACTGGTTCGAAGTGGATTTGCTGACATCCCTCACGTCGGAGATGGTGATCCGCAAGCTGCGGAAACACTTCTCCACTTTTGGGACCCCGGTCAGGCTGCAGACTGACAACGGCAGGCAGTTTACAAGCCGAGAATTCAAAAGCTTTGCCGACAAGTGGAACTTCGTGCATTTCACCAGCAGCCCAGAGTACCCACAGAGCAACGGCCTAGCAGAACGGGCCGTCCGCAGCGCCAAGCTTCTGATGGAACAGGCGCGACTATCCAATTCTGATTTGTATTTGGATCTCCTGAACCTCAGGAATGTTTCCAGGGATCCGGCCATGGGGTCACCTGCTCAGCGTCTGATGTCCAGAACTACCAGATCCACCGTCCCGATTGCCCAGCGCCAGCTGAAACCTCAGGTGCTGGAGCCCGCCTCCGTGCAGAGGCGAATTCAAGAGAAACATGACAGCCAGCGGCGTTCCCACGATCGGTCGTGCAGACCACTCGATCCTCTGTTGCCCGGACAGGTTGTTCGATTGCAGACCGCCAGTGGTCACTACCGTCTAGCCACCGTGGTTGGGGTGGCCGACTCACCTCGTTCGTATCTGGTCGACTGTGAGGGTTCCATCTACCGAAGAAGCCGACAACACCTGCTTGCGATTAATGAGCCACAGCCGCAGCCCCCTGGGCCCTATGCCCCTCCACTCTCCTATCAGCAGCCGGCAGCCAGAAGGACAGGCCACATCTCTGGAGAGAAGGAATTGGTGACGATTCGGGTCGAGACCCTTCTTCAGATTTGCAGATCTTTCCTACACACATTGCTTGTGAGCACGTTGCGCGGGATGGTGATGGGCTAGAAAGGTGTCACAGGTGACATTCAATGATTGCGCATACTTTCGACGGAACATATTCGAGGGCCGAAAGAGCTCCTCCGATCACTGTGCTTCTGTTCAGTTTTAACAAGTTGTGATCTGAGATTTGAGTATCGATCAGACCAATGGGAAAACCTCTTCTGCTCTGCAACGTCTACAGGGCGTGTGGTTCAGTGACCAGACCACAGTCTTCGTCGGTCAAGGACTGCGGTGGATGATGGCAAGAATTTTATCTTTCTCTTTTCTGGTGAGATTTGTATTCCGAAATGACAAAAATGTTCAGCAGCGGGATTACCACATCTAATGAACACGGTGCGTTATACAAAATAGGCGCAGAATTAGGTGAACGACTACGCCCGGATTGGAAGTGAACTGAGTTTCCTTCAGCAGTGTATAGCCGAAATAGCTCAGTTGGGAGAGCGTTAGACTGAAGATCTAAAGGACCCTGGTTCAATCCCGGGTTTCGGCAATAGTGTTTAAGACTTACAAATGCCGCTCAGTCAGCTAGCCCAGTCGGTAGAGCATGAGACTCTTAATCGGTAGAGCATGAGACTCTTAATCTCAGAGTTCGAGCCCCACGTTGGCCGACATTTTCTTTAACCATTATCAATAGCAAACATATGTCTAGCCATGAATACTCTGCATTTTGGGGGATCTAAGGTTTTTATACATTTCAAACTCTTCAGCTACATTTATTGGATACAATTAACTGCAAGATGCATTTTCTTTATCGTGAAATAAAACGACAATGGCTGAGAGCGCCCAACCCACCAACCTCATCTCCCGGTGGTTCAGCACTTCAACTCCAACTCCCATTGCGAATCCGACCTTTCTGTCCTGGGCCTCTGACAACGGCAGAGTGAGGCCCAGCGTCAATTGAAGGAACAGCACTTCCTATTTCGCTTCAGTAGTTGACACCCCAGCGGTATCAACATTGACTTCTGCAATTTCAGATAGTCGTTGCTTTCGCCCTCGTTCCACTCCCCTTCCCAGCTCTCCCACGTGCCTACTGTCTCCGCCTTTTCCTTATAATTTCCCTGCCACCACATCAGTCTGAAGCAAAGATACTGGTCTGATTCTGAAGAAGGGTCTCGATCCGAAACGTCGCCTAATCCTTCTCCCCATAGATGCTGCCTCACCCGCTGAGTTTCTCTGGCATTTTTGTCTAATTTAAGTGACCAACTGGCAAAGGAAAATACTGTTGCGTAGTTTTGTAACATTGTCGGCGCCAACACGTCGAGACTGTTGTGTACTGCATAGGTTATATGCTAAACAAATTATTTCACTGCACCTAAGTACCCTAGGTACATTTGACAATAAAGTATCATTCATTCTTCCCAGCAACCTGGTTAATGGGGTGGTTTACGAATAAGACGGAAACGTAGGGATCCGACACCCCTACCGTGACAGCTTCTTCCCAACACCCATAACGCTATCAAACTCTACAAAACACCAAATAACTATGGGCTATGTTGGCTGCTGTCGGATTATGGCCTTTGGACACTAATTATGGGGTTAGTCATTATTTTTTAATGTTATTTGAGTATTGTCCTTTCAGGTTTGGAGAACATCAATCAGACCCTACTGCCTGGGAAACTGGAGCTCTGGTGGCAGTTTGGACTCCTTCCTCGGACAATGTGGCCACTACCCGTTTATGAAGCCCCAATAACAATTGTGGAGAAGATGGAGCGAACCATAACTTCATACACGAAGAAATGGCTCGGTGTCCCACGATGTCTAACTAACATCGGCCTCAATGGCAAAGGGGTCCTGGAACTACCTCTGACTAGTCTAACAGAGGAATACAAGTGTTCCAAAGTAAGACTCCAGATGACACTGTGGGAGTCTAGAGACAAGGCCATCAGTGCTGCTGTGCCGCCCCTAGTAACTGGCCGGAAGTGGACACCATTCGTGCAGTACAGCAAGTTTCATCAGCCCTGAGGCACAAAGACATTGTGGGGCAAGTGCAGCAGGGAAGAGGAGGCTTTGGCCTTACCACAAGTAAACCAACTTGGCGAAAAGCCACAACATCAGAGCGGAGGACATTGGTGGTTGAGGAGGTGCGGCGACAGGAGGAGGCCGGAAGAAGTGCAAAGGCGGTCTCTCTTGCCAAACAGGGGCAATGGATGCAGTGGGAAGGTGTGGAATGGAGGAAGATCAGCTGGAAAGAACTATGGAAAATGGAATCAAGCAAGATCAGCTTCATCATCAGAGCGACATACGACATGCTTCCTTCACTAAAGAATCTCAATCAGTGGTTCGGCGAGGATCCAACCTGTGCCCTCTGCCCAACTCCAGCGACCCTCAATCACATCATGGTAGGCTGCAAGACCAGCCTCACGCAAGGGAGATTAAGGTGGCGGCATAATCAGGTATTAAAAAGCCTGGCAACAGCCCTTGAGAACAGGCGGTGTGCGACCAACTCCTTGCCTCCGAGAGCAAGCAATCCCTCCCACTTAAGGGCGACAAACCTTTGTCCGAGAAGGACAGAAAACACCTAAACATCTTTCCACCAGATCAGAAGAAGGAAAGCTATGCAGGGCTCGTGACTGGAGGATGCTGGCGGACATCGGCCGACAAATAATCTTTCCACCTGAAATTGCTTCAACCAACCTCAGGCCAGACTTGGTGTTCTTATCCCTTTCACAGAAGACTGCTTACATCATAGGGCTCACTGTTCCATGGGAGAACTCTGTTGTGGAGGCCTATGAGCGTAAGAAGCTGCGCTACGCAGAGTTTGCAGCAGAGGCAACGCAGCATGGCTGGAACACCAAGGTCTATCAAGTTGAAGTGGGATGCAGAGGATTTGTTGCGTCATCTACCATCAGAATGCTGAAGGAGCTTGGAATCCACGGTCAGGCTCTGCGGAAGATGATAAGATCACTCTCAGACGCGGCTGAAAGAAGCAGGCGTTGGATTTGGCGCAAGCAGAAAGACCCATGCCGGGCCCCAAGTACGTAATGGTAAATCTTTGAGGCAGTTTGACACGGGACACGCGCTGAGGGCTGATCATCCTGCAGCGGGCCGCCCTTGTGGAGGGTGCATAGTGTTAAAAGGCCTAAACACCCAGTGATGCAAGGGTACACTACTGATGATGTGTTCTGTGCCCAACTGTCCTGAAGGTTACCCAGGCCAAGATATTCTACACGTATCCCCCCCCCCCCACCACTCTCAGCAATCAATGAATGTCATGAAATACTCCCCACCTACTGGCACAAGGGACTTCTTAATATCTTGTCCTGTGTATTTGATTATGTTATGCTACTCCAAGTAGGCATTTTGCGTGCCATTGTATGTACATATGACAATAGACAATAAGCAATAGGTGCAGGAGTAGGCCATTCGGCCCTTCGAGCCAGCACCACCATTCAATGTGATCACGGCTGATCATCCACAATCAGTGCCCCATTCATGCATTTTCCACATATCCCTTAACTCCGTTTTCCCTAAGAGCTTGGTATAACTCTCTCTTGAAAGCATCCAAAGAACCAACCTCCTCCGCCCTCTGAGGAAGAGAATTGTTAAAATATGGCCTTTGTTTCTGGACTCGTCCAACAATATGTTCCCTGCCTCTAGCGTGTCCAAACCCTTAATAACCTTCTATGTTTCAATAAAATCTCCCCTAATCCTTCTATATTCCAGAGTACAAACAAGCCGCCCGAATCTATCAACATATGACAGTCCCGCCTTCCCGGCATTTAACCTTGTGAAACTACGCTGCACTCCCTCAATAGCATGAGCATGAATAGACAAGAGGCAATAGGCAATAGGTGCAGGAGTAGGCCATTCGGCCACTCCAGCTTGCAACAACATTCAATGTGATCAAGTTTGGAGACCAAAACAGCATACAATACTTCAGGTGTGGTCTCACAGGGCGCTGCACAACAGCAGAAGGAGCTATTTGCTCCCATATTCAACTCCTCTTGTTATGAATGCCAACATGCCATTCGCTTTCTTTACTACCTGCTGTACCTGCTTAGTTACTTTCAGTGACTGATGAACAAGGACCCTAGATCATGTTGTACTCCCCCTTTTCCCAACTTGACACCATTTAGATAATAATCGAACTTCCTGTTTTCGCCATCAAAGGGTATACCTTCATATTTATCCACATTAAACTGCATCTGCCATGCGTCTGCGCACTCACCCAAGCTGTTTAATCGCCCTGCATCCTCATACCATCCTCCTCACTGTTCACAATGCCACCCAGTGGTGTGTCATCTGCAAATTTGCTAATGTTACTTTTAATCCCTTCATCCGAATAATTAATATATATTGTAAACAGCTGAGGTCCCAGCACCCAGCCTTGCGGTAACCCACTAGTCACTGCATGCTATCCGTGGAGAAGACGCGCCAGACCGCATGCGCAACATTACGTCAGCCGCATTGGCGCGAGCAGCAATCTGACAGGACAGAGCTCCTCCCGGTGGTAAGTTAAACTTTAAGGTAGGTTTGGTTTTTACTTACCAGGTTTCAGGCCGGAGCCTCCTTTTACAAAAGTTTTTTTCCTGCCAGTCTTGCAGCCCGACAACTTGCCGGCTGGACTGTGGGGAAATCCCAATCCGGCCGCAAATGTGGAAACCGGCTAAATTGATCGGGTTGTAAGATTAAGAGCGGCTGAAAGTATAATCAGCTGCTCACAGACTGCAGAAACGCCGTTTTTAATGGCTAGAAATGTAAACAGAGTCGCTGATAGTTAGTCAGCGGCTCACAGCCTGCAGAAATGCTGTTTTAACGGCAAGAATGAAAAGAGTCGCTGACAGGGGGGGTGGGGGGGGGGGGGGGTGGGGGGTGGGGGGTGGGGGGGGGGGGTGTGGGGGGGTCAGCGACTCCCAGCCTGCAAAAAGACAGTTAAAACAATTTATTTGGGAAAAATCACTGACAGATGGGTCAGCAACTCCAACCTATGGTTTGCCGTTGGCAAGGAAGCAACACTGGAGTCACTAACAGTGGGATCAGTTGCTCATAGATGTTGGTACCCAGGTAAGGAATAACTGGGACTCATTTAGCCCTATTGTTGACTCAGGTGAGTCGGGCTGTAAGGGTTATAAACTGAAGTAAATTGTTTAAGCACGCGTTTGATATGAATAAATGTTCCCTTCACAAATAAACTGTACATTAAAAATGTTGTTTTAGTGAGGTTACACCGCAATTGCGCTGGACTCTGGGACAGGCCGCGCCAGCAGCGCCTGACAGGGCTGTTTCATGTGGAATATGTGCTGGCCTATGGGACAGGCCACGCCAGCAGCGCCTGACAGGGCTGCTTCAAGTGGAATATGTGCTGGCCTATGGGACAGGCCGCGCCAGCAGCACCTGACAAGGCCGCTTCATGTATATAAGTACTGGTCTGCGGGAGAGCCGTGCCAGCAGCACGTGTTTCAGGGCTGTTCACTTGTAACGTTACCGGTCTACAGGAGAGCCGCGCTAGCAGCGCCTGATTTGGCTGCTTAATGTGTGAAAAACCGGCCTACGGAAGAGCCGTACCAGCAGTGCCTGATGCGAGGCTGTTTCATGTCAAAAACCGCCAGGCTTTACAAAGCGGCACCAGCAACGCTTGGGACAGAGTAGCTTTAATTCACATATATCTGCTCGCCCACGGAGTCGGGAGATGATTCTCCACCGGGGCAAGACCCACGGAGTAGTGGAATGAATTCCTCACCGGGGTTGAATTCCTCAATGTTGCACACAGTGCTACAGAGGTCTCCCTCTCGGAGGCAGAGACTAAGATGGGTCAGTATACCCCAAGAGATGAAGGGCACGTGTCAGAGGTATTTCCCTGACAACAAAGTTCCATTCCAGCAGAATATTCTATTGGATTAAGGCCAATGGATTGTATCCGTATTTGTGTCCTGTGGCCTGTGGCAATGCCTGTTAGGGTTGCCTACGAATCACCCTCTCTGGGGAGGGAAGAGCAAAAGGTCAAGATGACTCCGTGCTCTAAGATGTCATTAAAACATACTCAAGCACATATGTGCCGGCAGTTAACAACGCTTCTGGCGGGTGTGAGAGCCAACCGCTGAATCTGTTATTCAGGTAGGTCTATTCTACAGGAGAAGCCTGGCAGACGATTCAATTAGGCCGACGACGCGCTAAATTATCGTTCAGAAATACACCCTAGGTGTTCATCGGCAGTTGCGGTTCACTGCAATTCAGCAGCATGATAGATCAGAAATCCTGAGCACTTCCAAAATGGGTAGTGCACCATTCACAAGTTGTAGTATCTACATTCGTTTTGTACAACACACTAAGGGTTTGGATTATGGCCAAGGTTGGAAATTGGACAAAAGTTCTCATGCAAACCACCCATGTATTAAGGCTGGAGTGGCATATGAACTTTCCAAATATAAAACGTATATTCCGACTACAAAAGATTTATAAGGTAAGAGATACATGTTATACAAATCCCATTACAAAGGTTATCTAAGATAATATAAGGGTACTATAACAGTAAGGATTATGGATGGGATAAACTGTTAGTTGGTCATTGGGATTTACCTTTAATTATTTTAATTTGTCTCTGTTTTATGGCAAGGGATTGGAGCTATTTAAGAGTAATTGGCAATATTGCAGCTGTGTTGCAGCTGAGCAAATCAGGGAACTGATATTGTGTATGGCAATTATAGCATTGTTAACAACTTTGTGCTGTTATCTGCTGAATCTATTATCAGCCACTATGATAAAGTAACAGTATTTAGCATTGCCAAATATGATAATAAAGCATTGAACTTGAACTTGAAACTCGCTGCAGTAGTGTGGTTGGTGAATTCAGTTATTATGAACTGATGTTTAGAACTCTAGATAAGAAGTTCCAAATACCATCACCTACTCTGAGGTATTGGTGATTGCATGAGTTACCAATACTTCAGTTATTAGTATCAACTAAATATATACACTAAATGCACCGTTGAGTAAGGTTTTGAGTGAATATACATATTCTTCATGCTCAAATTTAAGTTGCTACTCTACGATGGTGACATATGTTAGTCACATGGTAATTAGGAAGAATAACCTGTAATTAGTCTCCTTGCCCCTGGTGTATCGTCCAGTTTAGATTGATGATAACACAGAATAAGTGTTGGATCTCAACGTATGATGAAAGCATGATTCAATACTTCATCAAATGTTCGTCATGTTTATGCATGTTTCACTGTTTGCAAAAATATGTGACACAACAGTGTGGAGAAATACATTCTCGCTTCAATAGGAGGAATGGGCTTGATGTCTTCTTCATTAACTGGGACTTAAAACAATCAGCAAGACCTCGTTTGGATTCATACTATCGGACTGGCCAAGCGTCCATGTTACCTGCTTCATCAGGCATTATGGCACAACGGTATGCAGTTATGCCAAAAAGCAAGAACTTGCTGTTTTAAACTGTGCTTCAGGAGACTGGTCTTTGCACAGTAAAACTATTATTGACTTACATATTTTTCATGGATTGACTTGTGCCTGAAGTTGTCCCATTTAGCCATGAGGGTGTTCACTGCAGTATGCATGGATAGCATCGAAAAAAAGCAGTACATCTCTATTGAGGGGATCAGAAAGGTTTATTAAAAATTAATGATACATTTGATACGATACAAATTAAGTGATATTGACAATAGTTCAGTTATAGAGAATTTAAACATATAACATAAGGGAACTACATTGTCGGGACTAACCCGGATATCAAGTTGTTAAAAAGATCTTGATACAAGTTCTCACATCACAAGATTATGCAGTTGGTTATTGTGAATGTGTAAACATTACTTCACCAAGGGGTTCCAGCTACGTCCTTAGTCATGACTCTCATATCAGCACACCGAGGGCGAAACATAGCAAACGCTGTGGCTGGACAGGATGGAATTGGCTGTTTATGCCATTATATTTTACATTCTGGTCTACACTAGCAGAGCAGACCAGGGCTGGCATTATTTTTAAGATAGTTTCGAATACCCCGCGGTCTCATTTTTATGTTATCAAGGCCACCAGAATCTCTAGAAGTACGGATTCAGCACTGTGTATTAGTTAATAAACAATTACACAAGAGAAGGTCGGTTCAGACTATTTCAAGGTGGCTGCAACAGGTATTAACATTGACGATTGTATGTCTCATTCCACCAGGTCAGCATCAACGTAAGTATGTCATTTAGATAGTGTGTTTACATCTCATTATACTAGGGCAGCAGCTATGTTGGCGGCCAAAGCGAGGGGTCAAATTTTATCGGCGGTCGGATGGGCAAATGAGCTGATGTTTCAGAATTTTTATCATCATCGGCCAATTGTCAATCCAGGGCTGTTTGCTAATGACATTTTAAGTACCTGGATTTTAGGGGTACTGTTGTTTGTTTACATTGTTAAATAAACCCTATCATTACATTGAATACAATGCTATTATTAATGCATTTATATCTCTTTCGAGTCAATCAAATGCAGTGGGATGCCGAGATTGTAATCTGCGGCATGAAATCACAAAGCTTTGAACTTTTCACGGAATCACTCACGTGACTCAGATGTAAAATAGTAAGATTAAACGAGAACTTGCCATTCTGAAAGGGACCCGTTAATACCTACCCTTTGTTTCATGTCTACCAACCCATTTTTTTATCAATGTCAGCACCTTGCCACCGATACCATGTGCTCTAATTTTTCCCGCTATTCTCCTACGTGGGACCTTATCAAATGCTTATGACAATTATATACTCTTCACTCGACTCACTGGAAAACAATGGAAGGGTACGGACCGAAACGGGTAAAACCAATTGACGTAGAGGGCGTCACTGTCGACATGGACATGGCGGACCATGAGGGCCAGTATCTGTGGTGAATGTTTCCATATTCATTTGAATCTAATGTAGAGGGCCTGTTCTGAGATGTGCGCGGAAATTACGAAGCAGCCAAAGCTTTAAAACTGGTGCTGACAAGGGAGGGGGCGATGATGATCAGAACCATTTATTGGAATCCGTGTCCGGGCCGCAAGGATTGATGGAGAGGCAGTGAGACACGCTACCGGGGGAGAATTCCCTTTATCGGAGACTCTGTGAAAACCGGGTAATGAGGTTTCTGTGCCAGTGGTCTTAAGTCTCTGCATACTGATGATTATAACGTCATTTGCAGATACAGGCTCAATCAAATCAATTATTTCAAATGCATGCGGATCTTTACATTGAAATCAACAGAGATTAAAGATAGTCGAATTTACGCGGGCATCCACAAGGCAGCTGCTAAATCGGGGTGCTGAGAGCGATAGCAATTATTATGTGTAGGATGGAACTGCACATTCTGGTTTACACCGAAGAGAGACACCAAATGCTGGAGTAAATCAGCGCGCCAGCCAGCATCTCTGAGGAAAATGAAATGTGCAACATTCAGACATTCACTCCTCACTGTTTGACATGTGTGCTACCGGCTTATCCGCGATTCGGTTATTTATTCATGTACATGCATGTGTTGAATTATTTAATAAAGAGTCAAGTCAAGTCAAGTCACTTTTATTTATATAGCACAATTAAAAATCAACTCTCGTTGGCCAAAGTGCTTCACATTGGTATAAGAATAGTATAACAAACACAAGTAGTTCATCGATTAAATACAAACATCAGTGTATATATATAGCCCTCTCTCAGAGGACGTCAAGAAAAGCTTGGGAGTAGAGATGAGTTTTATGTCTCGACTTAAAGTAGTCGATGGTGGGGGCAGTTCCAATGGGAAGAGAGATGCTAAGAGCTACAACCATAAAGGCGCGGTCGCCCCTGAGCTTATGCCCAGACCGCGGGATGTCCAGCAACCCCAAGTCGGCTGATCTGAGGGACCTGACGGTGGTGTGGTGGGTAAGCAGATTTTTAATGTAGGTGGGGGCAAGCCCATTGAGGGCTTTATGGAGATAAGGGAGGATCTTGAAATGTATTCGGAACCGCACAGGGAGCCAGTGCGGAGAGGCCAGGATCGGGGTGATGTGGTCCATTTTTCGGGTGACCGTAAGGAGTCTCGCTGCGGCGTTTTGGACCAGTTGCAGGCGGGACACGGGAGATTGGCTGATGCCAGTGTAGAGGGAGTCTAGGCGGGAGGAGATAAATGTGTGGATGATCTTTTCGAGGTTACCAAACTGGAAGAATTGTTCTATTTTAGCTTTCGTCCGAAGCTGGAAGAAGCTAGTTTTTACCACGCAATTGACTTGTTTGTCAAACTTCAGCGCTGAGTCAAATATCACGCCAAGGTTTTTGACGTGAGGTTTGAGTAGTGGGGTAAGGCTTCCAACGCTGCCTGCTATCATTTTGATTGAGTGCGAAGGGCCGAGGCGGATGACCTCAGACTTACTCTCGTTTAGTTGGAGGAAGTTCTGGGCCATCCAACACTTTAAACCCTCGAGGAAGTGGATAAGGTTAAACAGATTTGCATGTTTTTTGGGCTTCAGGGGGAGATAGAGCAGTGTAACGTCTGCGTAGCAATGGAAGGACATGCCGTGCCTTTCAATGGCTTGGCCTGAGGGGAGCATATACAGGGAGAAGAGAATGGGGCCATGGATGTAACCTTGTGGAATCCTACGGCAGAGACTAGCTGGGGGGGAGAAAGAGTTGCCTATGTTAGTAGAGAAACTCCTACTGTTGAGGTAGGAGATGAAGCAGCTCAGGACAGTGCCATCAATACAGACACGTGCCTTGAGGGGCGGCAGGCTGTTTAAAAAAAAATCTTAAACCGCGCATGCGCAGATTGTTCTCTCCTTACAAATAAAAAAATAAAATATGTAACAATTCAATTTACCCAAAACTTCTAAATCTCCTTCATGTTTTAAATACTGAATGGGTGGGGGATGGAGGATGAAGCAGGTGGAGAGATGGTGGGTAAAACGGGGTCACACTGAGACATTGAATCAGTTAGAAACATAGAAACATAGATATTAGGTGCAGGAGCAGGCCATTCGGCCCTTCGAGCCTGCACCGCCATTCAATCTGATCATGGCTGATCATCCAACTCAGTATCCTGTACCTGCCTTCTCTCCACACCCCCTGATCCCTTCAGCCACAAGGGCCACATCCAACTTCCTCTTAAAGATGGCCAACGAACTGGCCTCAACTACCTTCTGTGGCACAGAATTCCACAGATTCACCACTCTCTGTGTGAAAAAAGATTTTCTCATCTCGATCCTAAAAGACTTTCCCCTTATCCTTAAACTGTGACCCCTTGCCCTGGACTTCCCCAACATCGGGGACAGTCATCCTGCATCTAGCCTGTCCAACCCCTTAAGAATTTTGTAAGTCTCTATGAGATCACCCCTCAATCTTCTAAATTCCAGCGAGTATAAGCCAAGTCTATCCAGTCTTTCTTCATATGGAAGTCGTGCCATCCCAGGAATCAGTCTGGTGAACCTTCTCTGTATTTCCTCAGATTAGGAGACCAAAACTGCACGCAATACTCCAGGCGTGGCCTCACCAAGACCCTGTACAACTGCAGTAGAACCTCCCTGCTCTTGTAATCAAATCCTTTTGCTATGAATGCCAACATACCATTCGCTCTCTTCACTGCCTGCTGCGCCTGCATGCCTACTTTCAATGACTTGTGTACCATGACAGCCAGGTCTCGCTGCATCTCCCCTTTTCCTAATCGGTCACCATTCAAATAATAGTCTACCTTCCTGTTTTTGCCACCAAAGTGGATAACCTCACATTTATCCAGATTATACTGCATCTGCCATGCATTTGCCCACTCACCCTGTCTATCCAAGTCACCCTGCAGCCTCCTAGCATCCTCCTGACAGCTAACACTGCCCCCCCAGCTTCGTGTCATCCGTAAACTTCGAGATG
Source organism: Okamejei kenojei (assembly GCA_035221665.1). Lineage (NCBI taxonomy): Eukaryota > Metazoa > Chordata > Chondrichthyes > Rajiformes > Rajidae > Okamejei > Okamejei kenojei. The sequence continues at coordinate 8,330,268 of CM069165.1, forward strand.
TTGCATTTAATTCCCTCGTCCAAATCATTAATGTGTATTGTAAATAGCTGGGGTCCCAGCACTGAGCCTTGCGGCACCCCACTAGTCACTCTCTGCCATCCTGAAAAAGACCCGTTCACTCCTACTCTTTGCTGCTTGTCCGCCAGCCAGTTCTCTATCCACATCAATACTGAACCACCAATACCGTGTGCTTTAAGTTTGTATACCAATCTCTTGTGTGGGACCTTGTCGAAAGCCTTCTGAAAGTCCAGATACAACACATCCACTGCTTCTCCCTTATCCACTCTACTAATTACATCCTCAAAAAATTCAATAAGTTTCGTCAGACACGATTTACCCTTCGTAAATCCATGTTGACTTTGTCCAATGATTTCACCACTTTCCAAATGCGCTGCTATCCCATCTTTAATAATTGACTCTAACAGTTTCCCCACTACCGATGCTAGACTAACTGGTCTGTAATTCCCCGTTTTCTCTCTCCCTCCCTTTTTAAAAAGAGGGGTCACATTAGCTGCCCGCCAATCCTCAGGAACTACTCCAGAACCTAAAGAGATTTGAAAAATTATCACTAAGGCATCTGCTATTTCTGGGGCTACTTCCTAAGTACCCTGGGATGCAGTCTATCTGGCCCTGGGGATTTATTGGCCTTTAATCCATTCAATTTATTAATCCATTCAATTTACCCAACACCACTTTCCGGCTACACTGGATTTCACTCATTTCCCCCATCTCATTAGACCCGCGATCCCCTGCTATTTCCGGCAAATTATTTATGTCTTCCTTAGTGAAGACAGAACCAAAGTAGTTATTCAATTGGTCTGCCATGTCCTTGTTCCCCATGATCAATTCACCCGTTTCTGACTGTAAGGGACTACATTTGTTTTAACTAATCTTTTGCGCTTCACATCTCTATAAAAACTTTTGCAGTCAGTTTTTATGTTTCCTGCCAGTTTTCATTCATATTCCATTTTCCCTTTCCCAGTTGAGCCCTTTGTCCTCCTCTGTTGGTCTCTGAATTTCTCTGGTAGGCTGCTTTTTCTGGCTAATTTGTACGGTTCATCTTTTTCTTTAATACCATCCCTGATTTCCCTCGTTATCCACGGATGCGCCACCTTCCCTGATTTATTGTTTTGCCATACTGGGATGAACAATTGTTGTAGTTCATCCATGTAGTCTTTAAATGCCTTCCATTGAATTTCCACCGTCAACCCTTCAAGAATCAATTGCCAGTCGATCTTGGCCAGATCACGTCTCATACCCTCAAAGTTATCTTTCTTTAAGTTCAGGACCCGTGTTTCTTAATTAACAATGTCGCTCTTCATCCTAATGAAGAACTCAACCATATTATGGTCACTCTTGCCCAAGGGGCCACGTACAACAAGGCTGCTAACTAACCCTTCCTCAATACTCAATATCCAGTCTAGAATAGCCTGCTCTCTCGTTGGTTCCTCCACATGTTGGTTTAGAAAACTATCCCGCATACATTCCAAGAAATCCTCTTCCTCAGCACCCCTGCCAATTTGATTCACCCAATCTATATGTAGATTGAAGTCACCCATTATAACGGTTTTACCTTCGTTGCACGCATATCTAATTTCCAGTTTGATGCCATCCCCAACTCCACTACTACTGTTAGGTGGCCTGTACACAATACCCACTAGCGTTTTCTGCCACTTAGTGTTTCGCAGCTCCACCCATATCGATTCCACATCCTCCAAGCTAATGTCATTCCTTTGTATTGCGTTAATCTCCTCTCTAACCAGCAACGCTAACCCACCTCCTTTTCCTCTCTATCCTTCCTGAATATTGAATATCCCTGGATGTTCAGCTCGCAGCCATGGTCACCCTGGAACCATGTCTCCGTGATCCCAACTATATCATAATTATTAATAGCTATCTGCACATTCAACTCATCCACATTATTACGAATGCTCCTCGCATTGAGACACCGAGCCCTCAGGCATGTTTTTTACAACACTCTTGGCCCTTTTACAATTATGTTGAAAAGTGGCCCTTGTAGATTTTTGCGCTGGATTTGTTTTCCTGCCACTTTTCACCTCGCTACCTATTGCTCCTATCCTCATTTTACACCCCTCTGTCTCTCTGCTTAAACATTTAAGAAACCCTCCACTTCTTATTCTCCGTTTGTTATTTTTTTCTTCTTTCCTCCCTACGTGTTGCGTCAGACTGCTTCTCTACTCTGCCTCCTGCCTCACAAACGGACTACTTGCCTTCTTTATTTGAGTCCCTCCCCCCCAACCGATCTAGTTTAAAGGCTCCCCAGTAGCCTTTGCAAATGTCCCCGCCAGGATATTGGTTCCCCTCGGGTTCAAGTGCAACCCGTCCTTTTTGTACAGGTCACACCTTCCCCAAAAGAGGTGCCAATGATCCAGAAACTTCAATCTTTGCGCTCTGCACCAGTCCTTTAGCCACGCATTTATGCTCCACCTTGCTCCATTCCTACTCTCACTGCCGCGTGGCACAGGCAGTAATCCTGAGATTGTTACCATTGCGGTCCTTCTCCTTAACACTATTCCTAATTCCCTAAATTCTCCTTTCAGGACCTCCTCTCTTTTTCTACCTATGTCATTGGTAACTATATGTACCACGACCTCTGGCTCCTCTCCCTCCCATTTCAAGATATATTGGACACGTTCAGTCACAGTAGTAGATGCTTTTATAACATGGGGAGGGACAATAATGAGGCCTTACATCAAGAAAAGGTGTCGGAAACCTACGGCTCACGGAACGGACCCGGCCCGCAACAAAACATCATCCGGCCCGCAAACGTTTTTTTCAATTAGTTTTCGCGACGTGGGAACGGCAGCCATTCCCGGGGTTCGCAGGCGATCTGGGAACTGCAGCCAGTGCTGGGACACGAAGGCGACCTGGCAAGTGCTGGGTGAGATTGTCCGCCACCTCTCAAAACTGCCTTCGACAAGGAATCGGTAGTTGATATATCATAGCTATTATAAGGCAACTGATCCGTCCTCTCACCAGCTGTAGAGCGGTCATGACCTTCCATCTACCTCATTGGACACCTTCGGACTATTTTTAAACGGACTTTACTGGCCGTTATCCACATTCAGTTTAACCATTAATTTATACGTTTAAGTCTGAAGAAGGTGTCACGACCCGAAACGTCACCCATTCCTTCTCTCCAGAGATGCTGCCTGCCCGCTGAGTTACTGTTGCATTCTGTGTCACTCTTCGGTTCAAACTAGTATCTGCATTTTCTTCCTGCGCGTTACCTTTATCCTTTATCTGCACACTAAGGACAGCTTGATTACAATCATGTAAAGTCCTTTATCTGACTGGTTAACACGTAAGATACAGTTTTTCATTGTATCTCACTGCACGATGTAATGGTCAATTCATGTTCGCTAAATGAAACTGATATATACATATTGATTGTGACCAAAGATATAAACAAATTGCTGGAGTAACTCAGCAGGACAGACCACATTTCTGGAGAGAAGGGATGACGGTTCGGGTCGAGACCCTTCTTCAGATCTGCAGATCTTTCCTACACACATTGTTTGTGACCACGTTGCGCGGGATATTGATGGGCTAGAAAGGTGTTACAGGTGACATTCAATGGTTGCGCATACTTTCGAGGGAACATATTCGAGGGCCGAATATGCTTCTGTTCTGTTTTACAAGTTGTGATCTAGGACTTGAGTATCGATCAGACCAATGGGAAAACCTCTTCTGCTCTGCGTCTGGCACTGAAGTTGCAACGTTTACAGCGCGTGTGGTTCAGTGACCTGACCAGTCTTCGTCGGTCAAGGAAGAAGGTGGAAGACGGCGAGAATTCTCTGTTTCTCTTGTCTGGGAGATTTGTAATCCGAAATGACAAAAATGTTCAGCAGCGGATTTCCCACATCTGATGAACACGGTGCGTTATATAAAAGAGGCGCAGAATTAGGTGAACGACTATGCCCGGATTCATGAGTTGGAAGTGAACTGAGTCTCCTTTAGTTGCCGGAATAGCTCAGTTGCGAGAGCGTTAGGCTGAAGATCTAAAGGGCATTGGTTCAATCCCGGGCTTCTGCAATGGTATTTAAGACTTTAAAATTTAAAATCAGCGTTCATAGATGTATGATTTATTACAACCCTTTTGTACCTGACGCAGCGGTGTGTGCCGCTTAATCAATGTTCAACGTTAAACTCCAATGTTCTTTGACTGTCTTTCTGCCTGCATGTGACTTATTGAATTTCCAGCAGGTACCTCGGTTTCCACTGAAATACCACAGACATGCGGTCTGAAAATAAATTGGCTATGTAGCTCACCCTTCAAAACGGGGCGGTTTCTTGCATGGTCTACGGCGGGATCTAGCTCAACTGCATAAATAGGAGAGGAATGGACGGTAAAATTTAAACGCAGAAAGTGTGAAATATTCCGCTTGGGCCGAACGAAAGTTTGATTAACGTCTGGAGGGTGTATCTTCCACACCCGCAGACAAAAATTCTTACCAGAGGTAGATCCGTGGTGTATTGAGAGGATGATTCTCGTGATATTAGACCCTGAAAACGTCTGAGCAATGCCCGGCTAGCTCAGCCGGTAGAGCATAAGACTCTTAATCTCAGGGTTCGAGCCCCACGTTGGGCGACATTTTTTTTAACCATTATCAATATCAAACACATGTCTAGCGAGGAATATTCTGCATTTTAGGGGATCGAAGGATTTTATACCTTTCAACCCCGTCGGCTACATTTATTGGAGACAATTAACCATATAACCATATAACCATATAACAATAACAGCACGGAAACAGGCCCTCTCGGCCCTTCCAGTCCGTGCCGACCATTTGTTTTCCCCTAGTCCCATCTACCTGCACTCAGACCATACCCCTCCATTCCCTTCACGTCCATATACCTATCCACTTTACTTTTAAAGGATAACATCGATCCTGCCTCCACCACTTCTGCTGGAAGCTCATTCCACACAGCCACCACTCTCTGAGTAAAGAGGTTCCCCCTCATGTTACCCCTACACTTCTGTCCCTTAATTCTCATGTCATGCCCTCTTGTTTGAATCTTCCCTACCCTCAATGGGAAAAACGTATCCACGTCAACTCTGTCTATTCCTTTCATCATTTCAAAGACCTCAATCAAGTCCCCCCTTAGCCTTCTGCGCTCCAAAGAATAAAGACCTAACTTGTTCAACCTTTCTCTGTAACATAGTTGCTGGAACCCTGGCAACATTCTAGTAAATCTCCTCTGTACTCTCATATTTTGTTGACATCCTTCCTATAATTAGGCGACCAAAATTATACACCATACTCCAGAATTGGTCTTACCAATGCCTTGTACCTTGTACAATTTTAACATTACTTCCCTACTCCTATATTCAATGCTCTGATTTATAAAGGCCAACACACCAAATGCTTTCTTTACCACCCTATCTACATGCGATTTAACTGCAAGATGTGTTTTCTTTATCGTGAAATAAAAAGACAATGGCTGAGAGCGCCCAAACCACCAACCTCATCTCCCGGCGGTTCAGCACTTCAACTCCCCCTCCCATTCCGAACCCGACATTTGTGGCCTGGGCCTCTGCCAACGACAGAGTGAGGCCCAGCGTAAATTGGAGGAACAGCACTTCCTATTTCGCTTGGTTAGTTTACACCCCAGCGGTATGAACATTGACTTCCGGAATTTCTGATCATCCTTGCTTTCTCCCTCGTTCCCCTCCCCTTCCCAGCTCTCCCACATGTCTACTCTCTCCGCCTTTTCCTTGTAATTTTCCCGCCCCACATCAGTCTGAAGTAAAGATGCTGGTCTGATTCTGAAGAAGGGTCTCGACCCGAAACGTCGCCTTATATGCAAAACAAATTATTTCACTGCACCTAAGTACCCTAGGTACATGTGACAATAAAGTATCAATCATTCGTCCCAGCAACCTGGTTAAAGTGGTGGTTTACGAATAAGACTGAAACGCAGTCTTTTACGAATAAGACTGGGCTAAGTTGGCTGCTGTCGGATTCTGGCCTTTTGACACTAATTATGGGGTTATTCATTATTTTTTAATGTTACCTGATTATTGTCTTTTCAGGTTTATTATCCTACTCCAAGTAAGCATTTTCCGTGCCATTCTATGTACACATGACAATAGACAATAGGCAAGAGGTGCAGGAGTAGGCCATTCGGTCCTTCGAGCCAGCACCACCATTCAATGTGATCATGGCTGATCATTCACAATCAGTGCCCCATTCCTGCCTTCTCTCCATATCCTGTAACTCCGTTCTCCCTAAGAGCTTTATTTAACTCTCTCTTGAAGAGCATCCAGAGAACCACCCTCCACCGGCCTCCGAGGCAGCGCATTCCACACACACACAACTCTCTTTGTGAAAATCTTTTTCCTCATTTTCGTTCTAAATGCCTTACCAATTATTGTTAAAATATGGCCCCTGTTTCTGGACTCTTACAACATTGGGTAAATGTTTCCTGCCTCTAGCGTGTCCAAACGCTTAATAACCTTCTATGTTTCAATAAGATCTCCTCTAACCCTTCTAAATTCTAGAGTACAACCAAGCCCAGCCGCCCGAATCTATCAACATATGACAGTCCCGCCATCCCGGCATTTAAACTTGTGAAATTACGCTGCACTCCCTCAATAGCATGAATAGACAATAGACAATAGGCAATAGGTGCAGGAGTAGGCCATTCGGCCACTCGAGCCAGCACCACCATTCAATGTGATTACGTTTGGAGACCAAAACTGCATACAATACTCCAGGTGTAGTTTCACTGGGGCCCTGTATAACTGCAGAACGAACTATTTGATCCTATACTCAACTCCTCTTGTTATGAAAGCCAACATGCCTTTCGCTTTCTTCACTACCTGCTGTACCTGCATGCTTACTTTCAGTGACAGGTGAACAAGGAGCCCTGATCATGTTGTACTTCCCCTTTTTCCAACTTGACACCATTTAGATAATAATCTAACTTCCTGTTTTCGCCATGAAAGGGTATACCCTCATATTTATCCACATTAAACTGCATCAGCCATGCGTCTGCGCACGCAGCGAAGCTCTTCAATCGCCCTGCATCCTCATAACATCCTCCTCACAGTTCACAATGCCACCCAGTGTTGTGTCATCTGCAAATTTGCTCATGTTACTTTTAATCCCTTCATCCAAATAATTAATATATATTGTAAACACCTGCGGTCCCAGCACCCAGTCTTGCGGTAACACACTAGTCATTGCCTGCCATTCTGAAAGGGAACTGTTAATTCCTACTCTTTGTTTCCTGTCTACCAACCAATTTTCAATCAATGTCAGCACCTTACCACCAATACCATGTGCTCTAATTTTGCCCAAGATTCTCCTATGTGCGACGTTATGAAATTTTTATGACGATTAAATACTCTTGACTCGACTCTCTGGAAAACAATGGAAGGATACGGACCAAAACGGGTAAAACCAATTGACGTAGAGGGCGTCACTATCGACATGGACATGGCGGGCCACGAGGGCCAGTACCTGTGGTGAACGTTTCCATATTTACTTGAAACTAATGTTGAGACCCTGTTCCGAGATGTGCGAAGAAATTACGAGGCATCCAATTCTTTAAAAGGTGCTGCTGATGAATGAGGGAGCGATGATGATAAGAAACATTTAATGAAATCCGGCTCCTGGCCGCAAGGGGTTGATGGCGAGGCAGTGAGACACGATACCGGAGGGAGAATTCCCTTCATCTGAGACTCTGTGAAAACCGGGAAATGAGGTGTCTGTGCCAGTGATCTTAAGTATCTGCATACTGACGATTACGACGTCATTTGCAGGTACAGGATCAATCAAATCAATTATTTCAAACGCATGCGGATGTTTACATTGAAATCAAAAGAGGTTAAAATGGTCGAATTTATACAGGAACTACAGGGCAGCTGGTAAATCATACCTATGGGTACTGGCGATAGTGCGCTGCGAAAGAATCGCCAGATGTAGAAGGGGTCCGTGGTGAACGTAACAGACAGACATGTGAAAGCCGGGTGCTGAGAGAGATGACAACGATTATTGTGTTTAGAACAGAACTGCAGATGCTGGCTTACACCGCAGAGAGACACCAAATGCTGGAGTAAATGAGCGTGCAGGCAGCATCTCTGACGAAAATGAATAGGCGACGTTTCGGATCGAGACCGTATCTCAGACTGAGATTCGGGGATGCGGGTAACTAAAGGTATGAAAAGGGACGGGACACAACAGAGATTACTCTGATGATCAAAGAGCCCACAATGGTCCATTGTTGGGTGAGGAAGAGGTGAAAACGGAGGGTTAAGAACAGTGAAACTATCAAAACGACTGGGGTGCGTGAGGGACGGGGAGAGGGAGGGAATGCAAGATACACCAATTATCATACATACGGTGTTCTTAGGAATTACTTTAGATGTATTTAAGATGCTTGATTATTAGAGCAGGGGTTCCCAACATGTTTGGTCCCGTATACCCTTGGCAACTTTTCGAAAGTAAACTTACCCTTACCCTGTTTTGTTCAGTAATTGAGTTTACACGTCTACCATAATAAAGCAACCGACAAATCGGAAATTTTAAAATACTACTATTAACATTATTATTTGAAGTTCCAGAATCAACAAATTTACCCCATGTTGGCATCCCTCGCTCTAGATCCCTGACCTTCTTCGTTACTTTCCCACCAGTGTATCTGGATCAGAGTGGCCTCGCGGTTCTCCAAGCCGGGATGTCACGATGCAGCTCTCTCTTACATTCTAATATGCACGGCATAAAATTAGAATTGGGGGTGGGTGGGGGGGGGGGGGGGGGGGGGGGGGGGGGGGGGGGTCGGGGTAGAGATCACAGGTAAGCAAGTGGTTTAGATTAAAGATGATAGACACAAAAAGCTGGGGTAACACAGCGGGACAGGAGAGAAGGAATGTGTGACGTTTAGAGACTTTAAACTAGAAAGGCTGGGGGGAGGGACTCTGGTAGAGGGGGCTAGGGGACAGGATTTGGGGCAAGAGGCAGAGAAGGGAAGCACTCGGACCCAAAATGTAGGCGAGAAAGAGGAAAAAGATAATAGACAGAGAATAATGGATGGTGGGTTTATAAAATGTGTATATTTTAATGCTAGGAGCATTGTAAGAAAGGTGGATGAACTTAGAGCCTGAATTGACACCTGGAAGTATGATGTTGCGGCAATCAGTGAAACATGGTTGCAGGACGGCTGTGATTGGAAACTAAATATTCCAGGATTTCGTTGCTTCAGGTGTGATAGAATTGGAAGGGACCAGAGGTGGAGGTGTTGCATTGCTTGTCAGAGAGGATATTGCAGCAGTGCTTTGGCAGGATAGATTAGAGGGCTCATCTAGGGAGGCTATTTGGGTGGAACTGAGAAGTGGGAACGGGGTAGCAACACTTTTAGGGGTGTATTTTAGACCGCCAAATGGGGAGCGAGAATTGGAAGAGCAAATATGTAAGGACAGAGCAGATATTAGTAGTAAGCACAAGGTAGTGATTGTGGGTGATTTCAATTTTCCAAATATAAACTGGGAAACACATTCTGTAAATGGGTTTAATGGTTTGGAGTTTGCAAAATGGGTGCAGGATAGTTTTTTGCAGTAGTACATAGACGTATCGACCAGAGAAGGGGCAGTGCTGGACTTCCTGATAGGAAATGAGGCAGGTCAGGTGACGGAGGTATGCGTTGGTGAGCACTTCGGGACCAGTGATCACAATACCATTTGTTTCAATATAATTATGGAGAGAGTCAGAACTGGACCTAGGGTGGAGATTTTTGTTTGGAGAAAGGCTAACTGAGGGAATGCGTAAGGATTTAAAAGGAGTGAATTGGGGCACTCTGTTTTATGGGAAGGATGTAGAAGAGAAAGGGAGGACATTTAAAGGGGAAATTGTAAGAGTACAGAAACTTTATGTCCCTGTTAGGATGAAAGGAAATGGTAAAAATTGGAAAGAGCCATGGTTTTCAAGGGAAATTGGACACTTGTTTCGAAAAAAGAGAGATATCTACAATAATTATAGGAGGTGTGGATTAAATGAGGTGCTAGAGGTTATAAAGAATGTAAAAATAATCTTAGGAAAGAATTAGCAAGGCTAAAAGAAGATATGAGGTTGCTTTGGCAAGAAAGATGAAAGTAAATCCAAAGGGTTTCTACAGCTATATTAATAGCAAAAGGATAACGAGGGATAAAATTGGACCATTAGAGAGACAGAAAGGACAGCTATATGCAGAGCCAAAAGAGATGGGGGAGATATTGAACAATTTATTTTCTTCGGTATTCACCAAGGAGAAGGATATTGAACTATGTGAAGTAAGGAAAAAAAGTAGAGTAGCTATGGAAACCATGAGATTCAAAGAGGAGGAAGTACTGACACTTTTGAAAAACATAAAAGTGGATAAATCTCCAGGTCCTGACAGGATATTCCCTAGGAAATTGAGGGAGGTTAGTGTAGAAATAGCAGGAGCTATGACAGAAATATTTCAAATGTCATTAGAAACGGGAATAGTGCCAGAGGATTGGCGTACTGCGCATGTTGTTCCATTGTTTAAAAAGGGTTGAAAGAATAAACCGAGCAATTATAGACCTGTTAGTTTGACGTCAGTGATGGGTAAATTAATGGAAAGGATACTTAGAGATAATATATATAAGCATCTGGATAAACGGAGTCTGATCAGGAACAGTCAACATGGATTTGTGCCTGGAAGGTCATGTTTGACAAACCTTGATTTTTTTGAAGCGGTTACTAGGGAAATTGATGAGGGTAAAGCAGTGGATGTTGTCTATATGGATTTCAGTAAGGCCTTTGACAAGGTTCCCCATGGAAGGTTGGTTACGAAGGTTCAATCTTTGGGTGTAATGGCAGAGTAGCAAGATGCATTCAACAGTGGCTGAATGGGAGATGTCAGAGAGTAATGGTGGATGGCTGTTTGACAGGTTGGAAGCCGGTGACCAGTGGGGTGCCTCAGGGATCTGTGTTGGGACCACTGTTGTTTGTCATGTACATCACTGATCTGGATGATGGGGTGGAAAATTGGATAAGTAGGTATGCAGATGATACTAAGATAGGTGATGTTGCGGATAATGAAGTAGATTTTCACAGTCTACAGAGAGATTTGGGCCATATGGAAAAGTGGGCTGAAAGATGGCAGATGGAGTTTAATGCTGATAAGTGTGAAGTGCTACATCTTGGCAGGACATATCAAATTAGGATGTACATGGTAAATGGTAGGGAATTGAGGACTGTTGAGGAACAGAGAAATCTAGGAATAACTGTGCATATTTCCCTGAAGGTGGAATCGCATGTAGATGGGGTGGTAAAGAAAGCCTTTGGTGTGTTGTCCTTTATAAATCAGAGCATTGAATATAGGAGCAGGGAAGTAATGTTAAAATTGTACAAGGCATTGGTGAGACAAATTCTGGAGTATGGTGTACAATTTTGGTCGCCTAATTATAGGAAGGATGTCAACAAAATAGAGAGAGTACAGAGGAGATTTACTAGAATGTTGCCAGGGTTCCAGCAACTATGTTACAGAGAAAGGTTGAACAAGTTAGGTCTTTATTCTTTGGAGCACAGAAGGTTAAGGAGGGACTTGATTGAGGTCTTTAAAATGATGAAAGGGATAGACAGAGTTGACGTGGATACGTTTTTCTCATTAAGGGTAGGGAATATTCAAACAAGAGGACATGACATGCGAATTAAGGGACAAAAGTTTAGGGGTAACGTGAGGGGAACTTCTTTACTCTGAGGATGGTGGCTGTGTGGAATGAGCTTCCAGCAGAACTGGTGGAGGCATGATCGATTTTAACATTTAAAAGTAAATTCAGAAGCTAATTTGACACACTCATTTACCAACTGCATAAAAATTGTAGAATATTGGAAGGAAATATTTAAAATAATATCGGCCGTTATTAATAAAAATATAACCCCTGACCCAAAGTTAATTATACTTGGAATTATTGAAACCGATTTATCAATAACAATGAGTCAAAGAACTTTTATTGACTATGGTTTAGTAATTGGGAAGAAATTGATATTAAACATTTTGGAAAGGCCCTACATCCCCAACAATTAAAATGTGGAATATAGAAATGTCGGAGACACTCCATTTGGAGAGATTGAGGTTTGTCCTTATGGATAGGCTAGATCTCTTCAGACGGATTTGGTCTCCATATATTGAATATTTACAGGGTCATAATAGTTCGGCGCGGGGACCTGACTGAAACCTGGATACCCGATTGGATGAAGAAACATATATTAATTCATGAATATATCTATAAACACGGATCATTGACGAATACTTTATTCTCCATCAAACCTTTTATTTTTACTCTTTACTACCTTTCTTTTTTTTTAAATCTTTCTATTTTCCTATATCTATATAAAAAATTAAAAAAAATGTAGAAACACATTACTTTAATCTTTTGATATTAGTACGAATATAAATATTATTAGATTTATGAGAATATTATTAATATTATTAGTACTTTTAGTTTTATATACCTTTAATTATATAAAATTACGTATTCTTTATTACGTATAATTATCCTTAATATTAGGAAGAAAAAAATGGAAATTTTATAAGTTTTATTAACTTTTTGTATCAATATTATTACTAAATTTGGCCTTATACCTAAAAAATTAGAGATAAAATGAAAAACTTACTAATAGTATAATGCTATATTATAAATGTATTATTAGTATTATGTACTTTTAATCATATAAAATATATAACTTTGGAAGTTATAATTAAGGATAATACAGCATAAATAATATTGATATTATTATTAATATATTAATAGTATGAATTAATTACTAAGACTATGTACTACTACTGTAGAAATGTAATATGTTATTTTGTTTCTATAATAAAAAAAAAATTTGAAAAAAAAAAAAAAAAAAAAAAAAAAAAAAAGTAAAGTGGATAGGTATATGGACGGGAAGGGAATGGAGGGGTATGGTCTGAGTGCAGGTAGATGGGACTAGGGGAAAACAGATGATCGGCACAGACTGGAAGGGCCGAGAGGGCCTGTTTCCGTGCTGTAACTGTTATATGGTTATATGGTTATATGGGTTGACACCCTTTTTGAGAGTCGATTAGATGAATTTGTCATAATGTTAGATACTGATATTCTGTGCCGAATGCGCCTGTTTCTGAGCTCCTGTGCAGTATGTATTATGTTAATTCGGAATGGTGAATAAACCGATCAGTTCAGCAAAGACATACTTGATGCTTTCACCATTTATAAATCATGATGTGCAAAATAGCACTTGGAATTCTAATTACATTTAGAACGACGAAAACTTTCTCCCCGTCGGGGAATTGAACCCCGTTCTCCCGCGTGACAAGCGGGGATACTAACCACTATACTAAGGAGGAATATGTTTTGCGTTGTGAAGCAGCATAATGTATGTAGGTGGAAGGGGAGGGGGCGAAGGAGAAATGGATGCGAGTCGAAGAAAAAGTGGGGAAAGTGTTGGTTGTGGGTTAGTTACATATGGTTGCAAAATTTCATGTTAATATCCTTGGATTTTCTTTGACCAAAAACGTGCAAGTTTCAGACATTCACTACTCACTGTTTGACTTGTGTGCTCTCGGCTTATCCGCGATCCGGTTATTTATTCAGATACATGCTCGTGTTGAATTATTTAATAAAGGGTCAAGTCACGTCAAGTCACTTTTATTTATTTAGCACATTTACAAAACAATTCTCGTTGGCTAAACAACAGTGGTTCATCGATTAAATACAAACACCACTACATACAAATAGCCACGCTCAGAGGACGTCAAGAAAAGCTTGGGAGTAGAGATGAGTTTTAAGTCCCGACTTAAAGGAGTCGATCGATGGGGCAGTTCTAATGGGAAGAGAGATGCTCTTCCACTGTCTGGGAGCTGCAACCGTAAAGGCGCGGTCGCCTCTGAGATTATGCCTAGACCGCGGGATGACTAGCAACCCAAGTCGGCCGATCTGAGGGACCTGGAGGTGGTGTGGTGGGTAAGAAGAATTTTGATGTACGTGGGGGCAAGCCCATTGAGGGTTTTGTAGCGATAATGGAGGATCTTTTAATGTATTCGGAACCGCACAGTGGAGAGAGGCCAGGATCGGGGTGATGTGGTTCCTATTTCAGGTGACCGTCAGGAGTCTCGCTGCGGCGTTTTGGTCCACTTGCAGGCGGGACAGGGAAGATTGGCTGATGCCAGTGTAGAGGGAGTTGCAGTAATCTAGGCGGGAGGAGATAAATGTGTGGATAATCTTTTCGACGTCATCAAACTGAAATAATTGCTTTATTTTAGCTATCATCCGAAGTTGGAAGAAGCTAGCTTTCACCACGGCATTGACTTGTTTGTCAAACTTCAGCGCTGAGTTAAATATCACGCCAAGGTTTTTGACGTGAGGTTTGAGTCGTGGGGCAAGGCTTCCAATGCTGCCTGCTATCATTTTGATCGAGACCGACGGGCCGGGAAGGATGATCTCAGACTTACTGTCGTTTAGTTGGAGAAAGTTCTGGCCATCCAACACTTTATATCCTCGAGGCAGTGGATAAGGTTAAGCAGATTTGATCAGATTTTGGGCTTCAGGGCGAGGTACAGTGGTGTATCGTCTGCGTAGCAATGGAAGGAACTGCCGTGCCTTCCAATGACTTGGCATAAGGGGAACATATACAGGGAGAAGAGAATGTGGGAAGGATGGATCCTTGTGGAACCCCACACAGAGGCTAGCTGGGGAGGAGAAAGAGTTGCCTAAGTTAGTAGAGAAATTCCTACCTTTGAGGTAGGAGATGAACCAGCTCAGGGCAGTGCTATCAATACAGGCACGTGCCGTGAGTAATTACTCAGGGGAGGCAGGCGGCTTTAAAGAAAAATCCTAAACCTCGCATGCGCAGATTGTTCTCACCTTAAAAATAAAAAATAAAAATAAGTAACAATTAAATTCTGCCAAGAGCCTCTAAATCTCCTTCATTTTTTAATGACTGAATGGGTGGGGGATGGAGGCTCAAGTCAGGTGGAGAGATGGTGGGAAAAGGCGGGCACATCGGGACGTTGAATCAGTTTTCATCTTATTGAATGACAATACTAATTCAAGGGTCCAATCGGAGGGGAAGTTACTTTCACAGCGAGTGGAGAGTCTTTGCCAGGGATTACATTTACGGGGAGGACAGGAGTGTTGAGAAGGAGGGGTTCGGGGATCATATCAGTCTCACTCACCGCAGCGCTCGGGGCACGGACAGCAGAACTGGCCGCTACTCCGGGGAGGGAAGCCGCTCGGGTGGCTGCGAGCGGCCGCCGGGACCCGACAGCAGAACCGGCTGCCACTTCAGCGCCTTCTGCCAGCCCGCCCACCTCTGGCAATGCTCTCCGTCTGAACACCTCTCACCTGCCACTCACCGGACTGAGTGAGGCCGGCGAGCGGCAGGGGAGGGGTTTTCAGACGGAGAGCACTGCCACAGTTGTGCGGGGACCGGCAGAATGGGCTGTCCAGCCACGGCGGCCACCCGCACCCACCCAAGCTACTTCACTCTCCGGCCACAATGCGGTAGCTCGGTGCCCAGAGCGTCGCAAGTGGATTACTTGCCCCGTCCCCCTCCTTCACAACACTCCTGCCCTCCCCGGAACTTTAACCCGGGCCGGACTCCCCAAACACTTTGAAAGGAGCTCCCCCCCCACCCCGGGGAATATAGTATTTAAAAACATGAAGCACCAAGATATAAACTTACCACATTATCGGTACACGAATTCCATTCTTATCTCTTTGCTTCCTAACATACCCTTCAAATAATGGCAATCCATATTTGAAAAACCCGCTGACGCTACGTGGTTGCACAGTCCTTCAAGGGTTGCAAGCGCTGCGGTTGAAAGGGACGGAGAATTATGCCTACATAAGAGATCGACCTCTTAGATAGGCATAATTCTCCCATGCCTTTACTATTTATATTTAATGATTACCATGCCATAGTTTTAGTCACGGTAGGCAGTGCCTACCCTGCCTACCCTGACGGCACGTGCCTGCATCAATACCATTGGCGCTTTCATTTTCTAAACGCATGTAACCGGAACTGCGAGTCGTCTACTGTGTTTGCTGTCACAAGCAGCAGCGCGATTGTGCTCGAGGCGCAGAGTCACACTGCACTAGCGACAGTTCTATTTCCCACTCGCCGATGGAATAGTGTGGCCTGCCTTCTGTCTGGTTTACACCCAGTGCCGAAGATGGACACAAAATGTTGGAGTGACGTAGCGGCACAGGCAGCATCTCTGGAGAGAAGGAATGGGTGACCGAATGGAGAAGACTGAAGGAAGGCACTCGACCCGAAACGTCACCCATTACTTCTCTCCAGAAATACTGCCTGTCCCACTGAGATACTGCAGCTTTTTGCTTCTATCACCGGTCTAAAAGCGAAAGCGACTTCGCTGCTCCCGCTGCTAAAGCCCCGGGCACCGATCCTCGATGTTAGGCCAAGGGGGAGGCGACATGCAAAAAACCGACAGAAACGGCTTCCCCCTTAACCCCCCCCCCCCCCACCCCCCACAAGACACACAGAGAGACATTAAAAACACACATTAAGACAAACTAAAAAAAAGTTGAAAAACTAACTCTGTGCTGGCAGGGCTGCCGGCTCGCAGCGCCCCCATGGACCAGTGGATATTATGCAGCAGATAATATTATGAATTAATTGATCAAAGGCCGAGCACAACGGGGACCATGGTGTCACCGACGGATTCTACAATAAAACTCATAAAATGCAATGAAGCGAAGCCTTTTGTTGAAATAGGAATTTCCTCGAATGCAGCGAAATATACGTTGTGAGCGCGTGTGCACGGAGAGTATTTTCTCAAAAGTAACCATTGATAGAATAGCAGAGGATGATTTCGATCCATCTATCTCTTGGTTATTGGGCCCAGCATGTTTCCGCTGCGCCACTCTGCACTGACAGAAATATTCTTAGCGTATGTGCTCCTTTTTGCTAATTTCGTTGTTTTCATCTCTTACCCACTTCAAAATCTACCATTTTATTTTCCATCTTACTTTCTTTATTTCTTACTCTCTGCCCCATCCGTTGTTATGACTGTGCCGTATGTCCCGGTCGGATACACCGTTCGAGAGGTTTTCGCAATGAATTTTAAATTAAAATACCCTATTCCAGCAGCCCTGTTGCTGAATATTCTGTTTATCTTGATCCGTGTCTCTCCCACCTTCATTCGGGCCGATCTTCCGATCACCCACACCCGGTTGTTTATTTTGTCCAATCCCCAGATCCCATTAATTTCCCAATCCGGTCAATGCGATTAACTGAATATCAGATTCCTTCAGTGTTGAAGGACCAGTAGTTCACATTGACTCTTTGCGGAACTTATCCGGTGCCTTCACAAGTTCACTTCAAGTGCAACACATCCGTCTACCCGGTTGCACACTTGGCGACCTGACGGCTGCTGTAAAGTCCGGAGCAACAAAGCGGGAGCAGGTGGTGACAATGGGCAGCAGCGGAGTACCGCAGGACCCAGGGAATCTGCCGGCTAAAGAGTGACGGCGATCAGCAAGACTGTTCTCCCAGCTGAGACTCGCCCGTTGCATCCCCGGAGATAGACAAAAAATGAATTGAATTGAAGGAATTTTATTAGCCAAGTATATATACATACAGGAATTCGCCTTGTTGCTTTCTTCGCAATTTCTAACACGAAACACAGTAGACAATTAATATTAAAATGCTGGAGTAACTCAGCAGGACAGGGAGTATCTCTGGGGAGTAGGAATGGATGACATTTCCGGACGAGACACTTGTTCGGATTGATGCCAGGGAAGGAGATCTTGTTCGGATTGATGCCAGGGAAGGCACAAAAAGGTGGAGTACCTTAACGGGACAGGCAGCATCTCCGGAGAGAATGAATGGGTGAAGGGTACAGTAGATGAAGTTGGAGGAGGTGCAAATTAGCCTTTGCCGCACCTGAAAAGACTGGCGGGGTCCTTGGACGGCGTCGAGGTGAGGGGGATGGGGGGGGAGGCATTGGGTCAGGTGAAAGTAACTGGGAAGGGGGAAGTTGGAGTGGGAAGAAAGTTGTGAGGAATTGAGAAAGAGTGAGTTGAAGAAAGAGGTGGAGATTGGACCAGGGAGTTGTTCAGTGAATGGCATCTGCGGAAAGGGCTGGAAATAGTTATTTAGACTGCAAATCGGTGGGGAGGAGGGTGGGGGGTGAATATTCTGTTTATCTTGATCCGTGGGTTTTCCTCTTCTCTCACAGAGAAGAGCCTCACAACTCAGTGTCCCGTAGTTCAGCTCTTACTTTCTGTTCGTCCCGTCGCAACCAAGACAGTTTCCCTGATCCTCACTTTTAACCCCACCAGACTCCAGCCAACACATTATCCTTACATTCCCGTCACCTCCTGAGGGATTTCACCACGAATCACAGCTTCTCATCTCAACCCATTTCCGACTTCTCCAGGGACTGCTCCCACCAAATTCACTCATCTCTTCCCTCTCACTTCAAGGTCGATGAGGGGAACCGGGTGGTCCTGCCTTCAGCGCCCTCGTGGTCGGCAGCGGGAGGTGTCCCAGCGGGGGAACTATGGCTGAAGAGGGCAGGAGTGGAGAGGGATACCGGATTACGGGACAACCAGAATTATGGACCTGTGTCACCAGCTGCAATTGCGACTGTAAAATGGCACCAAAAAGGCACCTTTTGCATATCTACTCGGTGGGTTGTTCTGTGTATACAGTACTGACTAGGGTGATTATGCATATTTACGGGGATAGCATTGCTAAGCTGTATTAAATAATCCATTGAACCTATCCCCTTCCCAGATCCATTCATTGCAACCATAATAGATGCTTTTAAAACATGGGGATGGACAACAATGAGGTCTGACATCAAGGGAAGGTGTCGGCAAACTACGGCTCGCAACGCAAAATCATCCGGCCCGCAGAGGTTTTTTTCAATTCGTTTTCGCGACATGGGATCTGCATCCATTCCCGGGGCTCGCAGGCGATTTGGGAACTGCAGCCAGTCGTAGTACACGAAGGCGACCTGGGAAGTGCTTCCACTGGCTGTAGCTCCCATGTCACAAAATATGGGGGAGATTGTCCCCCACCTCTCAAAACTGCCTTCGACAAGGAATGGGTAGGTGAAATATCAAAGCTGTTATAAGGCAACTGACCCGTCCTCTCACCACCTGTAGAGCGTTCCTGACCTTCCATTTACCTCATTGGAGACCTTCGAACTATCTTTAATCGGACTTTACTGGAGGTTTTCTATACTCATTTTAACCATTAAGTTATATGTTTATGTCTGAAGAAGGGTCACGACCCGAAACGTCACCCATTCCTTCTCTCCAAAGATGCTGCCTGTCCCGCATTCTGTTACTCTCTTCGGTTCAAACCAGCATCTGCTTTTAAAATATTTTCCCTCTACCGATGGCCCGACCTTTTCCCTGTTCGCTCTCCGTTGTCGTTGGGGCATTGCAGCGTGGAGCGGCCTCCAACCGCAAAGACCTGGGGGCTCCAGTCCCGGGGCCTGCGGAGCCGCGGACTTACCATCGTGGGGCTGGCCGGCTTCGGAGCGTGGAGAGCCGTAGTGGCGCGCTGCTGCGGCCCGACCCCGGAGATTCGGAGGCTGCAGCCGCGGGTCTGGTTGGACGGTGACATCGGGAGGTCGCGGGTCCCTGCTGGGAGATCGCTTTAGGAACTCCCGCGGCGGCAACTTATCCCGCCCGTGTTCCGGGTTTGAAAATGACCCGGAGCAGGGCCTTACATCGCCCGGCGCGATTTTAATGGCCGCGGGACTTGCTAGCGCCCGCCGGGGGCTCCAACATCAAGACCCGGAGCGCGGCCTTGCATCGCCCGGCGCAGCCGCGGTACTTACTTACCATCGCCGCCGGGGGGGGGGGGGGGGGGGGGGTTTGACTTTGACATCGGGAGGAGAATGGGGTGTGCAGGGGAGAGATAAGAATTTGCCTTCCATCACAGTGAAGATGAGATTCACTGTGATGGATGCTTGTGTAAATTGTGTTGTGTCTTGCTTCTTGTTCTTGTTTGTATGACTGCAGAAGGCACATTTCGATTGGACGTCAGTGAGGTTCAAATGACAATAAATAAATTGTATTGTATTGTATTGAATTGTAAAACGCATTGAGCTCGTCAGGGAGTGATGTTTCGCCAACATTCGAACTGCCTCCTGATTTCGGCTTGTAGGAGGTGATTGCATTCAGGCCCCGCCACAGCTGCCGAACATATGTCTCATGTTCCAGCTTCGAGCAGTGGTCCATTTTGGCCCTTTTGATGGCCATACCATGGTCGTATCTGGACTTCTTGTAGACCACTGTATCATCAGACATGAATGCCCGGTGTCTGGTCTTCAGAAGAGTGCGGATCTCAAAGTTCATCCAAGGTTTCTGATTGGGCAACACTCGGAAGGTTTTTGTAGGGATGCAGTCCTCCACACATTTCTTAGTGAAGTCTGTGAAGAGTGTGACATATTCATTCAGGTCCGTTGGCGAGTCCCTGAACAGTCTACATACTCCAAACAGTCCTGGAGTTGTTCCTCTGCCCCCCCCCCCCCCCCCCCTCCAACCAGCTCTGTACAGTCCTCACCTCTGGGGTTGCGCTCTTTAATTGCTGCCTGTAAGCAATTAGGTGTGGTCGGATTTGCCGAATTGAGGGCGAGGGATAGAGCGATAGGCACCCTTAATGGTGGTGTAGCAATGGTCGAGGGTGTTTGGTCCTCAGGTGCAGCAGGAGACATGTTAGTGAAAGGTATGGAGTGATTTCATCAGGTTGCCTTTCTTGAAGTCCCCAGCTATGGTGGTAAACGCCTCGGGGTAAAACGTCTGGTGTTTGTTGACCACGGCGTGCAGCTCCTCCAGTGCCATATGGATGTCTGCCTGAGGTGGGATGTACACCGCGGTCAGAATGATGGAGATGAATTCCCTTGGATGGTAGAAGTTGCGGCACTTCACCGCCAGATAATTTAGGTGTGGCGAGCAGGAGTATGACAGGACTGCCACACCTGAGCACCACGCAGAGGTGACCATGAGGCAGATGCCCCCACCTCACCCTTTCCCAGATGCCTGCCGTACTGTCCATACGGTGGATGGAGAAACCTTCAGGCTAGACTGCTGAGTCTGGGGAGTGGTGGGTGAGCCATATCTCTGTGAAACAGAACACAGAGCATTCCTTCAGCTCCCGATCAAACCAATGGGAAACCCTCTTCTGATTGCCTCTGTCCCTGAAGTTGCAACGTTTACAGGGCGTGTGGTTCAGTGACCTGACTAGTCTTCGTCGGTCAAGGACTGAGGTGGAAGATGGCGAGAATTCTCTGTTTCTCTTCTCTGGTGAGATTTGTATTCGGAAATGACAAAAATGTTCAGCAGCGGGATTACCACATCTGATGAACAGGGTGCGTTATATAAAATAGGCGGAGAATTAGGTGAACGACTACGCCCGGATTGGAAGTGGACTAAGTTTCCTTCAGCAGTGTAAAGTAGCCGAAATAGCTCAGTTGGGAGAGAGTTAGACTAAAGATCCAAAGGTCCATGGTTCAAACACGGGTTTCGGCAATGAGACTTTAAAATATAAATCATCGTTTATAGATGTATGATTTATACCAACGCTTTTGTTCGTGAAGCAACCGTCGGTGCTGCTCAATCAAGGTTCAACGTTAACCTCCGGTGTTCTTTTGTGTCTGCCTTCCTGCATGTGACATTGAATTTCCAGCAGGTAACCCGGTTCCACTCATATATCACAGACATGCTGTCTGCAAAATAAATTGGCATGTAGCTCACCCTTCAGAACGGGGCTGTGTCGTGCATGATATACGGCGGGATATAGCTCAGCTACATAAATACGAGACGATTCGACGATAAAACTTAAACGGAAAATGTGTGAGATGTTGCGCTTGGTTGCTTTTATGGGGGAGGGGTCGTGCGGGGTAGGGGTGGGTGTGGGAGGGGGTGTCTGGGTGTGGGGGTGTGGCGCAGTGGGTGGGGGTGGCGGGTGTGGAAGACGGGGGGGGGGGGGGGGTTGGGGAAGGGGTGGTGGGTAGAGCGGAGTTGTGTGCGATGGGGGTGTGGGGAGGGGGAATCTTCAAATACTTCATAACTTTTGTACTATTTCACCGATCGGAACAAAACTTATTTGACTTGCAACAGGAGAGAATGGTGACGAATAATCGCAGAGCTATGGGGGATGATTTGTGCGCAAATCTAATTACAACGCAGACAGGAAGTGGTCAAGATGAGAGTTTTAGTAATATATAAATAGACGTGTGGGATGGAGAGAGGTGGGTGCCTAGAATGCGCATCTAGGAGTGGTGGTGGAAGCAGACACGATAGTGCGTTTAAGAATATTTCAAATTAGATTAGATTAAAGGGGAAATTGTAAGAGTACAGAATCGTTATGTCCCTGTTAGATTGAAAGGAAATAGTAAATATTGGAAAGAGCCATGGTTTTCAAGGGAAATTGGACATTTGTTTCGAAAAAAGAGAGATATCTACAATAATTATAGGAGGCATGGAGTAAATGAGGTGCTAGAGGAGTATAAAGAATGTAAAAAGAATCTTAAGAAAGAAATTAGGAAGGCTAAAAGAAGATATGAGGTTGCTTTGGCAAGAAAGGTGACAGTAAACCCAAAGGGTTTCTACAGCTATATTTATAGCAAAAGGATAACGAGGGATAAATTGGACCATTAGAGAACCAGAATGGACAGCTATCTGCAGAGCCAAAAGAGATGGGGGAGATATTGAACAATTTATTTTCTTCGGTATTCACCAAGGAGAAGGATATTGAACTCGGTGAGTTAAGGGGAAAGAGTAGAGCAGCTATGGAAACTATGAGATTCAAAGAGGAGGAAGTACTGACACTTTTGAAAAATATAAAAGTGGATAAGTCTCCAGGTCCTGACAGGATATTCCCTAGGACACCGAGGAAGTTAGTGTAGAAATAGCAGGAGCTATGACAGAAATATTTCAAATGTCATTAGAAACGGGGATAGTGCCGGAGGATTGGCGTACTGCGCATGTTGTTCCATTGTTTAAAAAGGGTTCAAAGAATAAACCTAGCAATTATAGACCCTTTAGTTTGACGTCAGTGGTGGGCAAATTAATGGAAAGGATACTTAGAGATAATACATATAAGCATCTGGATAAACAGGGTCTGATCAGGAACAGTCAACATGGATTTGTGCCTGGAAGGTCATGTTTGACAAACCTTCTTGAATTTTTTGAAGCGGTAACTAGGGAAATTGATGAGGGTAAAGCAGTGGATGTTGTCTATATGGATTTCAGTAAGGCCTTTGACAAGGTTCCCCATGGAAGGTTGGTTAAGAAGGTTCAATCTTTGGGTGTTAATGGCGGAGTAGCAAGATGGATTCAACAGTGGCTGAATAGGGGATGTCAGAGAGTAATGGTGGATGGCTGTTGTCAGGTTGGAAGCCGGTGGCCAGTGGGGTGCCTCAGGGATCTGTGTTGGGTCCACTGTTGTTTGTCATGTACATCAATGACCTGGATGATGGGGTGGAAAATTGGATAAGTAAGTATGCAGATGATACTAAGATAGGTGGTGTTGTGGATAATGAAGTAGATTTTCAAAGTCTACAGAGAGATTTGGGCCATTTGGAAAAGTGGGCTGAAAGATGGCAGATGGAGATTAATGCTGATAAGTGTGAAGTGCTACATCTTGGCAGGACAAATCAAAATAGGACGTACATGGTAAATGGTAGGGAATTGAGGAATGCTGTGGAACAGAGGGATCTAGGAATAACTGTGCATAGTTCCCTGAAGGTGGAATCGCATGTGGATAGGGTGGTAAAGAAAGCCTTTGGTGTGCTGGCCTTTATAAATCAGAGCATTGAATATAGGAGTAGGGAAGTAATGTTAAAATTGTACAAGGCATTGGTAAGACCAATTCTGGAGTATGGTGTACAATTTTGGTCGCCTAGTTATAGGAAGGATGTCAACAAAATAGAGAGAGTACAGATGAGATTTACTAGAATGTTGCCAGGGTTCCAGCAACTATGTTACAGAGAAAGGTTGAACAAGTTAGGTCTTTATTCTTTGGAGCGCAGAAGGTTAAGGGGGGACTTGAATGAGGTCTTTAAAATGATGAAAGGGATAGACAGAGTTGACGTGGATACGTTTTTCCCATTGAGGGTAGGGAAGATTCAAACAAGAGGGCATGACATGAGAATTAAGGGACAGAGGTTTCGGGGTAACGTGAGGGGGAACTTCTTTACTCAGAGGGTGGTGGCTGTGTGGAATCAGCTTCCAGCAGAAGTGGTGGAGGCAGGATCGATTTTAACATTTAAGAGTAATGTGGATAGGTATATGGACGTGAAGGGAATGGAGGGGTATGGTCTGAGTGCAGGTAGATGGGACTAGGGGAAAACAAATGGTCGGCACGGACTGGAAGGGCCGAGAGGGCCTGTTTCCGTGCTGTAATTGTTATATGGTTATATGGTTATTAAAGATGATAGACACATAAAGTTGGAGTAACTCACCGGGGCATGCAGCATTTCTGGAGAGAAGAAATGGGTGACGTTTCGGATTGACTCTCCTCTTCAGAGTTAATTAGATTAATTTGGCATTATGTTAGACACTGATTTTGTGGGCCGAAGGGCCTGTTTCTGAGCTCCTGTACTATGTATTATGTTAATTAACATATTTGTTGATGTAGTACCGGCACCTGATGGTGCCCGCAGGTAATCGAACCCTGCGTTTGGGCGTTAGCCATTCAGTCGGTCTGGACCACAGTTGTGGCTGTGTATTGGCTGTGTTGAGTTGTGTCGTTGTTTGCATCATTATATTAATAAAACTGTTTTGGAAAATCAACACTCATCTCATCCGCCAAATTGGACGACACAATGCAGGACAACTATCTTCCCGCCGCCCATCAAAACGCCGCCAGCCTGAAAGTGCCCGTGTTTTGGCCAGATAAACCCCAGGTGTGGATCGCACACATTGAGGCGCAGTTTCATCTGCACCGCATCGTTATAGACGAAACGAGGTACTTCCATGTTGTGTGAGCCCTGCCGCAGGAGACCGCCTCCCATCTAAAGCCATATCTGCGGGACCCTCCCGGCCGCTAAATATGACGGCCTCAAGGCTCTCCTTCTGCACACCTTTGGACTCAGCCGCTGGGACCGTGTTGCCCGCATCCTTCAAATGGGCGATTTGGGAGATCGCCAGCCATCCGTACTAATGGCAAGATGCTCGCGCTCATGGACGGCCATTGCCCATGACTGTAGTTTGAACAGGCGTTCCTTGAGCAGATGCCTGACGATGTCTGCCTGATGCTCGCCGGCGTAGTTTTCACCGGTCCCCTGCAGCTCGTGGAGTGGGCCAACGAACTATGGATGACAAGACACAAGATATCTGCGCCATCAGCCATGTGCCCGCACCAACGCGCCTTTCGCCTCGGTGGCTTCGTGCGGAAGGAACGCCCACGTCTGCCACCGAGGAACCACAGCAGCGTCCCGAGAACAGTGGTAGGCACTGTTAGTGTTATTATCACCTCCGCTTTGGTGCGGAGGCTCGACGCTGCTGCCGACCCTGCAGGTTTCAGGGAAATGCCTCAGCCGATCATCTGTAGAGGTGATCGCGATCGGCCCAAACAAACGCCATTTCCTAGTGGACTCCCACGTGATTATCAGCATCCTTCCCCCGACTGGCCATGACATGCGTGCTGGTAAGATGTGCCCCGTTCTCTCGGCCGTTAACGGGAGCGATATCCGAACATACAGTATGCGCACCCTTGCCCTTACTTTCGTCTTACTTTCGGAACGTTGCCCACCCGCACTTGGGATCCGATTACCACCGCGCTTTCACCCTCACCGTCGATTTACGGGGCGGTCGCTTGATTCCGCGGTCGGCCATCGTCCCCTCTGCACCGCACAACCTGCCCTCACCCGTCCCATTGCTTAATGCCATACGCCGCCCTGCTCGCTGAGCTTCCCGAGCTCTTTACGCCCCGTTTCAGCGGGGCGGCTCCCCGGCACGTGTCGTGCACCACATCCCCACAGATAGCCACCCGGTGCATGCCCGGGCGCGCCGCCTCCCGCCGGACAAGCTGCGCATCGCCAGCGATGAATACCAGGCTTCCCTGCTACATATGGTCCCGAAAGCATCTGGGGGTGGAGACTGTGCGTTGATTACAGGAACCTTAACGCTGTAACCACGGCAGACCATTGTCCGCTGACTCATATCCAGGATTTCTCCGCGCACTTCGAAGGTGCCGCGTTCTTCTCTAACATGGACCTTGTCCGGGGCTACAACCAAATCCCTGTCCACCACGATGACGTTCCGAAAACCTCCACCATCACACCATCACACCATTGGGCCTGTTCGAGTGTTCAGATGCCTTTCAGTGGGTATGTTACAAAACTTACCTTAGAGGTGCTGCAGTTCGGTCACTGGCCGTGTGCGCGACTTTGGCGCCTTTGAGGGGGGGGGGGGGGGGGGGGGGGGGTGGGCGCGGGGTTAAAATGCGGTTTTCCCCTTGCCATCCGGAGCTTTATTTTCTCGGAGTGCGAGCTATTTCTGGAGATTCGTTTCGACTGCCGGTAATTGATTTTTTTTTATAGCCCGACTATTTCAGCGCTGGAGTAAAATAAAAATTAGCTCCGAATGCCGTGAACGCCGACAACAGGGACGGATTTTAGGTTGGGGACAGGTAAGTGAAAGCCGTTTATTTTTACATATAAACCTGCTTTTTTAGATGACCTTAATCAACATTTAATGTTGCGAAACGGTGATTTAGTCCCCATACGAACCGGCAGAATTTTTCCTGCCGGTATGGGGTGTAAATTCACCGCAACCGCAACGTTCCAATCCATAGCGTTCCAGAAAATCCCACTCGCAAGCTGATTTAAATGGCCATTAATCTATTAATCTACACGCACTAAGCACACAATTCCTTCAATTTTGCCTAAAAATCAATGACAATTAGATTTAAAAATCTTGTTATATTGCGAATTATTAATGTTATTTTTTTCTTAAGAAATAGATAGATGTTTAGAATTGAATTGCATTGAATTTGAATTGAATTTTGAAATTGAATTTTGTAATTAGCTACAATTTGGTAACTAACTAATTATATGATTTAATTTCAGGTCTTCCAAGTAAGATTGTTTCATATTTGTTTCAGAATACTTCAATCTATAATAACTGAAATGATATTTCAGTTCTCTTAATTTTTAAGAACGTTATGGGCTTTTGACTGTCCTCGATCACAACTTTGGTCAATAGAAAAGCAATAGGAAACAATTTGCTAATTTCCGAGTCTGAAAATAGCCATACCTTTTTTAATACTGAAAATATGAAAGTGAATTAGGTGTCAAATTAAATTTATGCTTTATCTGATGGGATAAATTGCAGACTTGATTTTTATCATCTCAAAGCTTTGTAACATTGCTACTTTCAGCCTAAAGATACTCATGGACTAGGTCGATCGGGGCCTGCCTTTTGTTTCAATTTATTTGGACGACATTCTTGCCGCCAGCGTTTCCCAGATGAAACACGTCACCCACATCTTTTATTTCAGCAGCGCCGCCACGAACACAACATGGTAATTAACCCCGCGAAGTGCCAGTTTGGCGTGCATTTCTGGGACACCGTGTTACCCATGCGAAAGTTGAGGCCATCCGCAAGTTTCCCCGGACGCTCACCGTCAAGGGTGAATTTGAATCACCGTTTCGTGC
Organism: Okamejei kenojei; assembly: GCA_035221665.1. Lineage (NCBI taxonomy): Eukaryota > Metazoa > Chordata > Chondrichthyes > Rajiformes > Rajidae > Okamejei > Okamejei kenojei. Next base: position 8,357,928 of record CM069165.1, read on the forward strand.
CAGTGGCTGCTGCCGTCATGCACGGAGGCGGACACGGCGTTTGAGGGTGCTAAGGAAGCCTTGACGAACGCCACCATGCCTGTGCACCCCGCGCATCTGCTCCCACAGCACTCACCGTCGATGCCTCGTTGCTGCCGTGTGTGCAGTCTTGCAGCGGTCCGTTGACGGCCGTTGGCAGCTGTTGGCATTTTCAGCTGGCAGCTGCGGGCCCCTGAGTGCAAATACAGCGCTTTTGATCGCGAGCTCCTAGCTGTCAGGCATTTAGGTATTTCCTCGAGGGCCGCGTGTTCACCGCGTTCACGGACCACAAACCCCTTACTTTCGCCCTCAGTAAGATCGCGGATCCGTGGTCTGCCCGACAGCAGTGACACCTTGCCTACGTCCCGGAAGTCACGACTGATATCGGACACCTAGCTGGGAAGCTTAACGTCGTCGCCGACGCCTTGTCCCGCTCCGCCATTCCCTTTGTTTTGGCCCTGGACCACTGCGTTGAATAAGGCGAGGTGGCAGCAGCGCAGCGGGTGGATACCAGTATGGCAGCCTACCGCACCGCCAAAACTGGCCTTCGGCCGAAGTTCCTTGCGGCGCAGCCAAAACAAAAGTCCTGTGCAACGTCTCTACTGGTCGCGCCCGTCCGGTCATCCCCATTAGTTGCAGACGGCAAATTGTCATCGCACTCCATGGCCTGGCCCATCCGTCCATACGCACGACGTCCGGCAGCCAAGTTTGTCTGGCACGGACAGCGTAAGCATGTAGCTTCCTGGGCCCGCGCCTGCATCCCATGCGAAACTTCCAAGGTCCAGCGACACGTACGGCCTCCGGTGCAGGATTTTGCTGTCCCCGAACGCAGGTTCCTGCAGGTGCACGTTCACGTGGACCTCGTTGGTCACTTGCCGCAGTCGCGGGCGTCACGCACTGCTCACCGTCATGGAACGTTTCACGCGGTGGCCAGAGGCGATCCCAGTTACCGATACCTCCGCCGTAGCTTGCGTGCGGGCTTTGGCGGCCCACTGGATCGCCCCGTTCGAGGCACCCTCTGACATCATCACGAATCGGGGTGCCCAATTCACCGTTCCTTGTGGTCCGCCCTGACACAGCTCTACGGCGCCAAGTTACAGTATACTACCGCCTATCGCCCGCAGGCTAATGTGCTGGTTGAGAGGTTCCATCGACAACTTTAGTCGGCGCGGAAGGCCCGGCGTACAGGTCCGGACTGGCTGGACCAGCTGCGCTGGGTCCTCATAGGTATCCGTACTACCCCTAAGGAGGATTTAGCTGCTTCTTTAGCTGAGCTCGTCTGTGGTTCGGCCTTGCAGCTGCCTGGTGAATTCCTGACCACCGCACGCAGACAGGATGTTTCAGGCCCGGTGTTGTTGGCCGGCCTTCGTGAACGGGTACGCACGTTTGCTTCCGTTCGCACTTCCAGGCATGGGCTGTGTGCGGTGCATGTGCCCGCGGTGTTACAGCAGTTTGCCTATTCTGACTTTCTGGTAGGCAGGTTTGCTCGGGCTACACGTGCGGGTTTTAACTAAATAGTGGGGGGGGTAGGGATTGACAAATTGGGAGTATCAAGTTGTAGTTGAAGGGGAAGTGACTACAGGAAAAATTCCAAAAGATTCTAAAATTGATGGGAAGGAAAGTTAGGGAAGGGACAACAGAGTAAGGACAGGGCAAATTGCGAGCGGTGCGAGGGGGGAAGTGAATACGGAGGTCAAAGTGCTGTATGAATGCGCGAAGTAAAACGAATAAAGTGGACGAGCTTGAGGCTCAGTTAGAAAGTGGCAAGTATGATGGTGTGGGAATTACCGAGACATGGCTGCGAGGGACAGAGCTGGGAACTGAATATTCAAAGGTATACGTCCAATCGAAAAGACAGACAGGTGGGCTGGTGGGCTGGGGTTGCCCTGTTGGTGAGGAATGAAATTCAGTCCCTTGCAAGGGTGACATTGAGATAGGAGATGTGGGCAGTATGGATAGAACTAAGTAATAGTAAGTGTAAAAAAGACCCTAATGGGACTAATCTACAGCCCCCTAAACAGTAGCTTGGACATAGGGCGCAAGTTGAATCAGGAGTTAGAATTGGCATGTAGCAAAAGTAATGCTGTGGTTGTTATGGAAGTTTTCAACATTCAGGTAGCTGTGGAAATCAGGTAAGGTACTGGACCCAAAGAAAGGGACTTTGTAGAGTGCCTTCGTCATGTATTTTTAGAACAACTTGTATTGGAACGTACCAGGGAGAAGGCAATTCTGGATTTAGTGTTATGTAATGAACCGGATTTGATAAAGGACCTCGAGGTTAATGAGCCATTATGAGTCAGTGACCATTACATGGTCAGGTTTAATCTACAATTGGAGAGGGAGCATGGTAGATCGGAGGTGTCAGTGTTGCAGTTGAATAAAGGGGATTATGGGGCATTGAGGGATGAGCTGGCCAACGTTGACTGGAAAGATACACTAGCAGGGATGACAGAGGAACAACAACGCCAGGTGTTTCGAGGAATAATACAGAAGGTGCAGAATCAGTTCATTCCAAGGAGGAAGAAAGATTCCAAGGGGAGAAATGGACGACCATGGCTGACAAGGGACAGTATAAACATTTAAGCGAAGATGTAAAACGTAGCAAAGATGAGCGGGATGCAAGAGGATTGGGTAACGTTTAAAGAACAACAGAAGATAACCGAAAATACAATACGGGGAGTAAAGATGAGGTGGGAAGATAAGCTAGCCATGGATATAGAGCACGATAGTAAAAGCTTCTTTAGGTATGTGAAGAGGAAACAAATAGTTAAGACCAAAGTTGGACCATTGAAGACCGAAAAGGGTGAATTTATTATTGGGAACAATGAAATGGCAGATGAATTGAACAGGTAATTTGGATCTGTCTTCACTAACACAAACAATCTTCCTGATATAGTAGTGGCCGGAGGATCTGGGGTGACGGAGGAACTGAAGGAAATCCACATTAAGCAGGAAATGGTGTTGGATAGACTGATGGGAATGAAGGCTGATAAATCCCCAGGGCCTAATCTGCATCCCAGGGTACTTAAGGAAGTGGCTCTAGAAATCATGGAGGCATTGGTGATAATTTTCCAATGTTCTATAGACTCAGGGTACGTTCCGGTGGATCAGAGGGTAGCTAATGTTATCCCACTTTTTAAGAAAGGCGGGAGAGGGAAAAGAGGGAATTATAGACCAGTTAGCCTGACCTCGGTGGTGGGGAAGATGCTGGAGTTAATTATAAAAGATGAGATAGCCGAACATTTGGATAGCAGCAACAGGATCGGTCCGAGTCAGCATGGATTTACGAAGGGGAAATCCACTGGCTCACCATTGTCTATTATCCTGGTTACATCTTCAAAAAATTCCAGAAGATTAGTCAAGCATGCGGATGTAGTGCACCTGGCCTTTCAGAAAGCATTTGATAAGGTCCCACATAGGAGATTAGTGGGCAAAATTAGCGCACATGGTGTTGGGGGTAGAGTGCTGACATGGATAGAGAAGTGGTTGACAGACAGGATACAAAGAGTAGGAATTAACGGGTCCCTTTTAGAGTGGCGGGCAGTGACTAGTGGGGTACCACAAGCCTCGGTGCTCGGACCGCAGCTATTTACAATACACATCAATGGTTTGGATGAAGCGATTCAAAGTATCCTTAGCACATTTGCACATGACACAAAGCTGGGTGGCAGTGTGAACTGTGAGGAGGATGCTATGAGAATGCGGGGTGACTTGGACAGGTTGGGGGAGTGGGCAGATGCATGGCAGATGAAGTTTAATGCGGATAAATGTGAGGTTATGCATTTTGGTAGCAAAACCAGGAAGGCAGATTACTATCTAAATGGCGTTAAATTGGGAAAATGGAAAATACAAGGGGATCTGCGGGTCCTTGTACATTAGTCTGTTATAGTAAGCATGCAGGTACAGCAGGCAGTGAAGAAAGCGAGTGGCATGTTGGACTTTATAACAAGATGATTCGAATACAGGAGCAAAGACATCCTTCTGCAGTTGTATAGATCTCTCGTGAGACCACACCTGGAGTATTGTGTGCAGTTTTAGTCCCCTAATTTGAGGAAGGACATTCTTGCTATTGAGGGAGTGCAGCGTAGGTTTACAAGGTTAATTCCAGGGATGGCGGGGCTGTCATATGCTGAGAGATTGGAGCAGCTGGGCTTGTACACTCCAGCATTTAGAAGGATGAGAGGGTTTCTCATTGAAACATACAAGATTGTTGACGGTTTGTGCACGATAGAAGCAGGTAACATGTTCCCGATGTTGGATGAGTCCAGTACTAGGGGGCCTCAGTTTAAGAATAAGGAGTAAGCCATTTAGAACGGAGAGGAGGGAACTCTTTCTCACAGAGAGTTGAGTCTGTGGAATTCTCTGCCTCAGAGGGCTATGGAGGTGGGTTCTCTGGATGCTTTAATGAGAGAGCTAGGGCTCATATAAATAGTGGAGTCAGGAAATATGGGGAGAAGATATGAACCGGGCATTGATTGGGGATGATCAGCCAAGATCCAATTGAATGATGGTGCTAGCTCGAAGGGCCGAATGGCCTACTCCTGCACCTACTTTCTATTGTCCATTGTCTATATTTTCATGCGCAGGGATGCTCACCGCTCGCCATTGCAGCGGGTCTTTGAAGGGCCTTTCAGGGTGTTGCGAGCCGGATCGGAACCCCCGATCTATTGCGTGACAGCCGAACCCCTCCCACGTTGTTGGACGTGGGTGGCCGGGAGGGGTTCAGCTCCGTCAGCCGTCTTTAGCCCGCCCACGTGGATGTGGACAGGTCGTAGTCCCACCGCGCCGGCTGTGTCGTCCGCCGGCTGTTTCGCCGCTTACTTCTTAGTTCGACTGTTTCTGCAACTGTTTCCGGTTTTGTTCCGCCGGCCCCACTTGTTACGTCCGTCCCACTTTCGCTCCTCGCGCCCTACCGGCACTATTTTGCCGGTCCCTCCTGTTACGCCCGCACCACCTTCGAGGGAGCACGCATTCCGGACGTCTCGTCCGGGTCCCTGCTCGGATCCGTACCTCCGGTTCTGTGGGGGGGGGGGGGGGGGGGGGCTTGTAGCGGCACCTGCTGGTGCCCGCAGGTAATTGAACACTGCGGTAGGGTGCCTCGGACATCTGACTCTGGGGAGGGGTTGTGTTTCGTGTGCTTTGTGGGGTTCGCCCTTCGGTCGTTATGGACCACCGTTGTGGCTGGATCTGTGTATTGGTTGTGTTCAGTTATTTCGTTGATTGCATCGTTTTATTCATTAAAAACTCATCCGCTAAACTGTCACCATTTATAAATCAAGATGTGCAAATTACGACTTGGATTTCTATTTGAATTTAGAAAGAAGAAAACCTTCTCGTAGGGGAATTGAACCCCCGATCTACTGCGTGACAGGCGGCGATACTAACCACTACACTAACGAGGAACAGTCGTATGTGTGACATTGTGAAGCAGCATAATGTAGGTTGGGAGGGGGTAAGGGTGAAATGGCTGCGAATCGAAGAGGAAAGTGGGGAAAAGTGTTGTTTCTGGGTTAGTTGCATAAGGTTGGAGAATTTCATGTTAATAGCTTTAGATTTTCTTTAATTAAAAACCTACAAGTTTCAGACATTCACTTCTCTCTCCTTGACTTGTGCTTCTTTTGCGATCCGGTTAATTATACAAGTACATGCTCGTGTTGAATTATTTCATAATGACACGCTTTCATTTTATAAACGCATGTAACCGGAACTCCGAGACGTATTCTGTGTTTGCTGTCACAAGCAGCAGCGGGACTGTGCTCGAGTCACAGAGTCACACTGCAATGGAGACAGTTCCGTTCCCCACTCGCCGATGGAATAGTGTGGGCTGCCTTCTGTCTGGTTTACACCGAGTGCCGAAGATAGACACAAAAAGCTGCAGTAACTCAGCGGGACAGCCAGCATCTCTGGAGAGAAAGAATTGGTGACTGAATGGCTAAGTCTGAAGGAGGGACCCGACCCGAAACGTCACCCATTGAATCTCTCCAGAGATACTGCCTGTCCCACCGTGTTCCTGCAGCTTTGCAGTTTAAACCAGAATCTGCAGTTCCTTCTTACACCCAATGCCGTGAGATACCTGTCAATGTCTTAGTGGAGTCTCTCTCCTCACTCTCCCTCCACCCCGACAAGGACTTCCACCAGAACAAAAACCCTTCGGCCCACCATTTCCATGCCGACCAGATATTGTCCATCTACTCGCACCGCATTTTCCACCACCAGCCCCCTACACTACTTCCCTTCAATGGTTATCAGAGATATCACCCTTGTTCTACCCATTTCTCTGCTCCCCCACTCTCTCTGCTACTGAACATGAACGTGTTTATCTCTGTATCACAGTTGCAATTAAGAACACAGGAGCTGAACCATTGGCGCCACCATTTCCTTTTCTATACCATGGTGAGATGTTATGAGGGGAAAGCAGGAGAATGGGGTTAGGAGGGAGAGATAGATCAGCCGTGATTGGATAGCTGTGTAGTCTTGATGGGCCGAATGGCATGATTCTATTCCTATCACTTATGACCAGAACGCAGCTTCATGCAGCAGAGAATATTATGAATTAATTGGTTAACGTCCGAGCACAACGGGTGCATGGTGTCACCCACGGATTCTCCAATAAAACTCAAGAAATGATGCAATGAAGTGAAGCATTTGTTTGAAATAGGAATTTTCCTGAATGAAACGAAATACATGTTGTGCACTCGTGTGAGCGGACGGTACTTTCTCAAAAGTATCCATTGATTGAATAGCAGAGGATGGTTTCGATCAATCGACCTCTGGGTTATGGGCACAGCACGCTTCCGCTGCGCCACTTTGCTCTCAAAGAAACATTCTTAGTGTGTGTGCTCCTTTTTCCTAATTTTGTTAAGCACATCGTTTGCGCGCTTTGCTTCCATTTCTCGCGTACCCACTTCTATCTTCCATTTTTTCTCCATCTTACTTTCTTTATTTCTTACTCTCTACCCCATCCGGCTGCTATGACTGTGTTGTCTGTCCCTCTCGGATACACCGTTCCAGAGGTTTTCGCAATGAATTTTAAATTATTTAAATTACGCTATTCGAGCAGCCCTGTTGCTGAATATTTCGTTTATCTTGTTCGGTGTCTCACGCACACCCGGCTGTTTATTTTGTCCAATCCTCAGATCACGTTAATTTCCCAATCCCGTCAATGCGATTAACTGAATATCAGATTCCTTCAGTGTTGCAGGGCCAACAGCTCACGTTGACTCTTTGCGGAACTTATCCGGTGCCTTCACAAGTTTACTTCAAGGGCAACGCATCCGTCTACCGGGTTTCACACTTGGCGACCTAACGGCTGTTGTAAACTCCGGAGCATCAAGGCGGGAGCAGGTAGTGATAATGTGCAGCAGCGGAGTACCGCAGTGCCCGGGGAATCTGCCGGCTAAAGAGTAACGGCGATCAGTAAGACTGTTCTCCCGCCTGACATTCGCTCGTTGTACCCCCGGAGATAGACACAACATGAATTGAATTGAAATGAATGTAATACATTTTATTCGCCAAGTAAGTATACATATAAAGAATTAGCCTTGTTGCTTTGTTCGCAAGTAACAACACGATACACATTAGGCAATTAAGATTAAAAGCTGGAGTAACTCAGCAGGACAGACTGCATCTCTGGAGACAATGAATGGGTGACGGATACAGTAGATTAAGTTAGAGGTGCTGTAGGTGAACCTCTGCCGCACTTGAAAATACTGTAGGGGTCGTTGGACGGAGTCGAGGTGGGGTGGGGGGGGGGGGGGGGCATCGGGGCAGGTGTTGCATCTCAAGTAACTGGGAAGGGGAAGGTTTGAGTGGGAAGCGTCGAGTTGACCAGGGAGTTGCGGAGGGAACGTTCTCTGCAGAAAGGGGTGGAGATGGGACCAGGGTATTGTGCACGGAACGGCTTCTGCGGAAAGCAGAAAGGGCTGGAGATGATTCCTTAAACTGCTAATCGGTGGGGAGAATGGGAGGTGTCCCATACGCGGATGGTTGAGATTTCCTTATTCAAGGAACATGGGTTTCCATCTTCTCTCATAGAGGAGATCCTCACACCGCAACGTCCCGTAGATCTGCTCTTGCTTACTGTTAGCCCAGTCGCAAAAAGGACAAATCCCCCTGATCCTCACTTTTCAACACACCAGACTCGCATCCCACACATTATCCCACACGTCCGTCATCCCCTGAGGGATGCCACCTCTAATCACATATTCACATCTCCACCCCTTTCCGCCTTGTCCAGGGACTGCTTCCTCCACAATTCACGAATCTTCTATGATTATTTTCTTCCTCTGGAGGCAAATGGAGCCATTAGCAATCGACCAAAGCATGACCATAACATTTTGGACATCATTGTTCATGGGTACATGACGTAGGGGAGGTCACTTTGGAGTGGCTAGGCAGACTGCCAAGGCATGACATGAATATCGCCAAGTCTTGAGGCCCGAGTTATGAGGATATGTTTAATAGGTTTGAAATGTTTTCTTGGACCAGTAAAGCTGAGAGGTGAATTCGCAGAGGTACATACATTTGTGAAAGGCAGATAAAGAGTAGATAGACAATGTCAGTTTCCCACTTTGTGGTTTGTGCAGAACTTGTGGTTAAGAGGGACGGGAATAAACATGTTTTGATCAAATAGCGAAGCAAACTCGATGGACCGAATCGTCTAATAATGCTCCCATGTCTTATGAATTTCTAAGGCAATATTAGGGCTGTGCTCAGTGTGTGGGTTTCCTCATCAACTGAACCAATGCCGTGACCGGACACACCAGTGCGACCTTTAACTGCTGCCTGAACATAGACAGAGTCACCGCGTAAATAAACGTGTTCGTACAGCAATTGAGGATGCTCAAAAAACTCCAAACATGTAAAAGATCCTTTCAGATTCCGTGTACACAAGTTCCGTTCCAGTAATCTGAATATAGATGAAATCTACCACATGCAACAGCCACAGGAGGACGAAGGTTCCGGAGAGGGTGAAGAGTAAAATCACCGACCTCTTCCTGCTCTCCATCTCTGGGTCACTTCGGTTTCCCCCATTGCTCTGACCCCTCAACCCTTTACGGGCCCGACTGGCCACTAAAATGCGCCGGACTGTCAGAGTGTTGAGCAATAGGATTATAGTGAATGGGAGCAACGGAGTCACGATCTTATGGATCGTGTCAAATATTATCCACCCGGGGTGAGTGACATAACTACTCTTCCCCAGACAGAAGAATGGTACATTGTCGATGATGTCCGTTGGGTTATACGCGAAACGGAAGGGGACGTTTTTCAGAAAGAGCAGAACGCCAATTGTTGGAAGAAACAAAGCCGCTGTTTTTCCCGTGCAATATTTTGTTTGCAGTTTTTGACAACAAATGGCGACAAATCGATCAAAAGTGAACATGACAGTGAACCAGACAGAACAGTTTTTGGCTGTACGAGCCAATACGTTAACACTACAACACACGGGCGGGAAATTCACCGGGAAAAGATAACGATTGATGCGATAACAGATGACATCAATAATAATAACTAGCAGATCCGCTGCAGGCATGGCCACCAGGTAGCGAGTGGTGCGGGTGGAGAGGCCGCACTTTCCACGGGAAAGGATCACAATCGCCACGGAGTTCACTGCAGAAAAAGGAGAGAATTGAAACTGGGGATCAATGCATACATAGTCAGTCGGTGCGACTAATGTGTCGTTTTGCATTTCCCGAATGAAAACCTCTCAATCACGGATCCAACCTTGTTCTGCGACAGGGATGGCGTCAGCGAACTGCGTGGAGAGAACGAGCAGTTCAGCCATTCAATATGTTTAAATATGACTCTGATAGTTGCAGATTTAATTATTGCCAGCGTATGGAAACTTAGCAGTTGATTAGATCCGTGGAGCACAGCTGAGTGTGGAGGGGAGAGGGGGGACGGGGGAGGGGCAGGCACTGTGATAAATGACAACAGAAAACTGCTCTTACTGAGCGCAACAATAAAGTTGTCCATTTTCAGAACTTCCGTCTCTACAGCCCGGAGACCGATTTGCATTGGCATTATTATTAGAGTTGTCGTTATTCAAGAGATTGAAAGTTTCAAATAATATTCCTAAATTGATAACGAGCAACGATTGGATATTAGCCCAAACGAAGCAACGCCAACTCACAGACTGGTGGAAGCATAAAAATAAAACGTAAGAATCGCCCTTGGAGCCATCATTCCTGATTGCCCTGACTATAAGATCATGGCGAAACACCTCTCAACACCACGTTTCGACTATGTCCCCTTGATGCGTTTGATGCGTTTCTGTCAGAGAAAGCGATGAGAATCATCTTTCAATATTGTTCAATTACTTGGCTTCCACTGCCGATGTAGAGATAATTTCACGCGGTCATTTTCCACTGAATTACTAATCTTTTCTCAAGCAAGTCCTGAAAGTATCATTCCACATCCAAACACTGTAGCCGTTGGTTTGTAATATACCAAGTCAAAACATTCTCCCTGATCCTTGCTCCAACCACCTCACACATTGCACAGTTAAAGAGACCTCATAACATGGATGATGAACTCAGAATTATCGATTTAGTTCCCCAATTCTTTAAATGCTCAAGTATTTTCGTGCTAAGGACGCATATATTTGCATCAACATTTATCTGCTTCTGCACTCAGCAATACTTACAGCGATGGCCAGCATGTAATTTGCTTTTGAAGATAATTGCTGCGTATGAATCATTGTTTACAGTAACTGCTGCATTATCACTATCTAAACAATGTTCTAAATTTTATTTTTCCTTTCTAAAATGGTTCACGTCACGTTTAGCACTGTTACAGGGATCAGCCTATGATCACATTTACTCGATCTGTATGCATCCTTCTGCATATTCCTCAGAATTCGCAATTTCATTAGGATCGTCAGCGACTGAGATTTATTTTGGTTCCCTCGTACAAAATCATCAATGGAGATTGTAACCGATGTATCCTAACTGTGTTTCCCACGTTATCGCCGTCTCTGCAACTGGATCCTTGCCTTCCTGACCAACAGACCACAATCAGTGAGAATAGGGGACAAATCATCATCTACGAGAATCATCAGTACTCCGCAAGGATGCAGACGTAGCCGAATTCTTGACTCGTTATTCACCCACGACTGAACAGTCAAATACGAATCCAAATTACTTTACAAGTTCGTGGATGACGCCATATTTTTCGGCAAAGTATCAAACAATGACGAGGCGGAGTACAGGAAGAAGATTGAGAACCTCTTTACCTGGCGTAAATACAACAACGTTTCTCTCAATGTCAGCAAGACAATGGAGATAGTGATTAACTTCAGGAAGCGGAGTGGTACACATACCCCGGTATACATTGGCGGCCCCAGTAGAAATGGTTGAAAGCTTCAAGTTGCTCGGAGTAAATATCACCTTTACATTGACTAGCTTTATCGATGTTACGGCCAAGAGAGCACACCAACCCCCTCCACTTCCTTATGAAGGTCGATATGTCCCCAACACCTCCCACCTTATCTGGAGTTGCGTGCATTTGTTTTTCGGGATGTATCACGGCATGGTTTGGAAACAGCTCCATCCAAGGCCCCTAGAAACTGCAGAGAATTAAGGACGCAGCCCACCAACACACAAACCAACAACCCTTCAAATACGCTTCACGCTGCCTCGGAAGGGCCACCAGCATAATCCAGAAGGGGTTTCACACCCAAACACCCACTTCTCTCCCCTCTCCCATCGGGCAAGAGGAACAGAAGGTGAAAACACATGCCTCCTGATTCAGAAACCGTTTCTTCCCTGCTCTTAACAGGCAACTGGCCCATCTTAACAACAACTAGGGAGCAATCCTGAGCTACTCTCAAACTTGCTAGAGTCCTTCTGACTATACTTAATCGGGCCTCGCTGGAATATATTTTGCACTAAACATTCATCACTGTATCGTGTATCTGTGCACTGCAGACGGTTCGATTGCAATCTTGTGTAGTCTTCCGTGGGCTGGTAAGCATGCAATAAAAAACATTTCACTGTACCTCGGTACACGATACAATAAACTAAACTACACAAAGTGAAATACTGCCTCGCATTAATCAACATGCCTCTACATGCCTCTATTATGTCTATAGCTTTGTTCCCTGTGATAGTGACAATCAGCTCCCTTGCATCCCAGAATGTATATAACCGCTCTCCTACTTGTGAGGTTAAACATGCAGCACTTCCAAGAGAACCAGACCCCCTTACCTCCATGGTTACCGTCGGGCGTGACGTTCTGGTTCCTGTTGTTCCGTTGAATTGTGTTGAGGTGCTGCCGGCGTGTAGGTCCTTACTGGTCTTTCAGCTGGCCCGCGAGGTCTAGCATATGGTGTTTGTCTGCGCACTGCTGGCCTGCTGGAGGGAGATGGGCTCATCAACCCATCTGCCTTCGCCTCCTGATCCAGGTCCTAGACCTGTTTGGGCAGGTCCTCACTGAACAACTGTCTCGGTGGTGGCGTCGCATATGCCTAGTACAACTCCGCAAATATGGGGTTTGGAGTTGGTTTGATGGGGAAGTGTTAACTTCATGACTAATATTGCAAGAGCATCCTCCTGTTCTGCCGTCATTTCCATGCCATCAACCGACCTGGCAAAGGCAGTAATCCCAGACGTCAGCAATTTCAGGATATTTCAACTCCTGATCCCCGGACTGATGTTGCCCCAGATGGGCGTGTTGACTGTCGGTACATTCAACGATATGCAGTTGTTTGGGCCTGGAATATGTTGATCGTCTCGGTAAAGACCTGTTCCTGCAGCTGGTGTGTGGTGAGGTAGTCTATGCTGGCCCCTGGTTTGGGCTGAAAAGGCTGACCTGAGTGCATTGGCTGGGCGAACTTGGAGACCACATTCAGCAGTTCTTCCTGGGTATTCTCAGGTACTGTAGGTTCCTGCTCCAGCCCGTCTACGTGTCAGCCAGCCGCTGATCCGTGGCATTCCCCACCGCTGACGTGGACATGCTGGGTGGCTCAGCCACATGTCTCCTGGACTGGAGGATATCTGGTCCGGGTGCAGAGATTGTGCTCTAAGATACGCTCCATCCGAACCATGTGACCTCCGCCGCATCTGTGGATGACAAGTCGACTTCCTCAGGTTCTGGAGAATCTCTGAGGCTTCTGTCATCGCCCCCCACCTCGTCGAAGGGTGCCTAGACAGGATGTCGCTGCCTGCCGCTTATGCGTGGCTAAGCGATTCCCGCGCGGACCGGCCGCTGGCCCGCCGTCTTCCAGGCAGAGGCGGCCCGCTTGTCTGATAAGACATGAGCGGTGATGAGTCGGTCCCTGCCGCCGAAGCGTGGTACCCCGACGTCCGCGCGGGCTTGCCACCTGTCCCAACGTTCGGTAACGTCCTGCCTCTAAAGGAGGGTGCAGTGACCGAGATGAGACTACACGGGCCTGCAATCTGCCAGGCTCCCCCGGCGGCACGTCTGTGCCGGCCGCACATGCGGGCTTGCAGGCACAGGCCTCAATCCTTCACCGGTCCGTGAACTGGCAGCTGCTCCGGTGGAAAGTCGACCCTGGCTCCTCTCGCGGGGCTTCACCGACTGTTGTGCGATTCTTCCCCTGGTCCTCTCTCTGGTGACCTGCATAGCTGGGGAGAGAGAACGTGCCGCCTGGCGAGTAACACGTTTACGCACCTTTGCTCCACTGTCCCTATGCTTAGGTGACAGTGGTAGGGAGTCAGGGTCTTGCCTACCGTGATCCTGTGTGGTGCTCCTACCACTGTACGGCTCCACAGCCAGGCTTGGTGGAGAATCGGGTCCTGGCTGCTGCAGGGCTCCCCGGTTTCTGCATTCTTATCTCGGCCCACAGAGCGGGCGCTGCCAGCGTTGCTGGCAGCTCCGGGAATAATGGGTGCTGACTCCCATCCAAAGTCCAATGGCCCTTGGAGGCATACTTCGATGCCTTCATTCTGGTCTCCCATCATTGTTTCTGTAAGCAAAGTCTAGTACTGAAGCTAACAACTCAAGGTTAGTATCTTACCTGAGGGTCTTTATGAGCTTCCGGTAGAAGAGCGCACTCTTTACCCCCCCCCCCCCCACCCCCCCAGCTCCAATGGTGACCAGACTTTCATGCCGGACATAGACTGCCGCGAACGGCAGGGGTCCCGCCTGTGTGTGAGTCGGGACCCCGGCTCTGTCTACTACCTCTATAGGGTAGCATAGTAGATAGTCCGCGGAATTCCTACGGCCTGCGACATTGAGTCGGATCTCCTGCTCTGCCTTCGCTGCCCGCGAATGACAGCCTCCGAGCCCGGGCCCTCCTGGTCCACTGGCTTGCCCGACTTCCGGGTAGCGTAGCCGTCAGCCCGTGGTGATCCTGCGGGCTGCGGGTATAGATTCGGGCTGCCGCTCTGCCGTCGCTGCGCGAACGGCGATTGTGAGCCCGGCCCCTACCGGGTCAACGACCTGCCCAACCTGCCCGGTGTAAAAATAAAGTCGGGACAACGGCGTAAGTAAAGCCGTCAGCCCACAGCCATTTCCTGCAAGCCCCATTACCTGTGTTAATGCCGTCGGTCCGCAGTCAGTGCCGAAGCTGCCTGGAGTACTCTGTGAAACAGAGTCTATGAAATGAAAGAAGGATCGCAGGTTAGTTTTTCTTACCTGTAGGTCCCTGCAGTAGAGGAACAACGCTCCTCACTGCCTGTCGCTCACATGCGGTCGACGATACGTCGCGCATGCGTGCCTGGCGGGGTCTTCATGAAGTCACTCACGTGACTCCGAAGTTAAATCAGTATCGCGTTCCTGTTTTTCTGAACATCCCTTCATTCCTTTAGCCCAAAGAGCTAAATCTAACTTTCTCTTGATAACATCCAGTGAAAGTGGCAAAGAATTCCACAGGTTCACAACTCTCTCGGTGAAAACGTTTTTCCTCATCTCAGTCCAAAATGGCCTACCCATATTTTTAAACCGTGACCCCTGGTTCTGGACTCCCCCAACATCGGGTACATTTTTCCTACATCAACTAGATTAATCGACTTTGTGCGGAGTCCACTGTTGTGCTTCAATAAAACTCACCACGAAGGACGTTCAGGTGCAAGGTTAGGAATGACTTCGACAAGGAATAGGTAAACGAGAGCTGTTGCAAGGCAACTGATCCGTCTTCTCACCAGCTGTAGAGCGGTCCTGACCTTCCATCTACCTCATTGGAGACCTTCGAACTACCTTTAATCGGACTTTGCTAAACGTTATCCACATTAAGTTTAACCATTAAGTAATACGTTTAAGTCTGAAGAAGTGTCACGACCCGAAACGTCGCCCATTCCTTCTCTCCAGAGATGATGCCTGTCCCGCTGAGTTACTGTAACATTCTTTGTCTCTCCTCGGTTCAAAACAGCATCTGCATTTCCTTCCTGCACGTTACTTTATCTGTACACTGTGAACAACTTGATTACAATCATGTAAAGTCCTTTCTTTGACAGTTTAGCACAGAACATACAGTTTTTCATTGTATCTCGCTGCACGATGTAATGGTAAATTAATGTTAGCTAAATTAAACAGATATATACATATTGTTTGTGACCAGAGATAGACACAAAATGCTGGAGTAACTCAGTAGGACAGGCCACATCTCTGGAGAGAAGGTATGGGTGACGATTCGGGTCGAGACCCTTCTTCAGATCTGCAGAACTGTCCTACACACATTGTTTGTGACCACGTTGCACGGGATAGTGATGGGCTAGAAAGGTGTCACAAGTGACATTCAATGATTGCGCATACTTTCGACGGAACATATTCGAGGGTCGAAAGACCTCCTCCAATCGCTGTGATTCTGTTCTGTTTTAACAAGTTGTGATCTAGGATTTGAGTATCGCTCAGACCGATGAGAAAACCTCCTTTGCTCCGCCTCTGTCACTGAAGTTGCAACGTTTACAGAGCGTGTGGTTCATTGACCTGACCACAGTCATCGTCGGTCAAGTGCTGAGGTGGAAGTTGGCGAGACTCTCTATTTCTCTTGTCTGGTGGACTATCCATCTACAGGACATCACAGCTTCCCGTATGTGTTGTTAATACACGAAACGCGTACTTTCCTCCATGTTAAAAGCCGCCAAAATTGTGATTTTTTTGCGCTGTAAAACATTTTGGAAGTCGGTGTAAGCGTAAGGGACATGTACCCAACTTCAGAATTCCAAAAATGAAGCGAAATGAAGGTAATGAGAAGCGAGAGCTGGGGGGACAACACAGCTAAAGTGCTTGGCGAAAATTGGCCGTGCAGATATCGACATTGAACATAATTGGAATTATCGCGTTTTCTCACTGCATTTCATCAACAGTAAGGCATTATTTGTGCTTTTTCTTGATTCCTTTGGGGTCAAAATCTCAGACGTGATAAATCTGTAAATGTTTTAAATCGCCCATGTTTCTGGTGGGGTTTTACATACAAAAAGAAAACGCTTCTGAAACTAGATTTATCATTAAAAAATCTCCAGACTTACGAGTGGTGTGTGAAAAAGTAAATCTTCTATCGTTGTGCTATTGAGATGTATATTTTGGCAAATGATAAAATGTCTTGCCAGCTTAAACACCCACTTCCTTTCAATGGGACATTGTAAATTTGATGAGGTTGATTATGTCCAATTAACAGCTAACAATTATGCCATTCCTTGGCTTGCATCTGAGTAAAATGTAATTCAAAACCCACGTATGGTTTGCGATTTTCTAATGATACATTTTGCTTCAGAGGCGTTTACTTTTTGTATATAAAAACGCACTTGAGAACCATGGGCTATTAAAAAAATATAGTCAGATTTATCACTTCTGAAACGTTTTAAATGCCAAAGGAATCAAGAAAAACACAAATGATGCCATACTGTTGATGAAGTGCACTGAGCAAACGGCCAATGTTCGCCAAGCACTTTGGCTGTTGTCGTCCCTTCAGCTCTCGCCTCATTCTACCATCATTTCTCCTCCCTTTTGAAATTCTGAAGTAGGATAAATGTCTGTCACACTAATCCCGATTTCCATGATGATTTACAGCGCGAAAATTGGCCATTTCCGGCGGGGGGGGGGGGGGGGTGTTAACGGGCCCGCTACGCTGGACAAAAATGGTAAGTGCTTACCTGCAGTTCATCGCTTGTACTCCAGTTGACGTAGCGTAGCAACAGTACGGGTCACGGGTCCCAATAGAGAGGTTGCAAACGGCACTGGGTGCAAGAAGGAACTCCAGATGCTTGTTTAAATCGAAGATAGACACACAAAGCTGCAGTATCTCTGGAGAGAAGGAATGGGTGACGTTTCGGGTTGAGACCCTTCTTCAGACATTCCCATTCAGTCACCCATTCCTTCGCTCCCTGTGCCGCTGAGTTACTCCAGCTTGTTGCATCTATCTTCGGCACTCGGTGTCAACCAGACAGAAGGCAGGCAACACTATTCCATCGGCGAGTGGGGAGCGGAACCGTCTCAAGAGCAGTGTGACTCTGTGACTCGAGCACAGTCCCGTTGCTGCTTGTGATAGCAAATACATAATACGACTCGCAGTTCCGGTTACATGCGTTTAGAAAATGAAAGCGCCTCATTATTAAATAATTCAACACGAGCATGTACTAGAATAAGTAACCGAATCGGGGAAGAAGCCGAGAGCACACGAGTCAAACAGTGAGAAGTGAATGTCTGAAAGTTGCAGGTTTTTGGTCAAAGGAAGTCTATTTTTTAACATGAAATTCTGCAACCTTATGTAACTTTCCCCACTTTCCTCTTCGACTCGCATCCATTTCTACTTCTCCCCCTCCCTTTCCACCTACATACATTATGCTGCTTCACAACGCAAAACATATGTGCTTCCTCGTTAGTATAGTGGTTAGTATTCTGCAACCTTATGTAACTAACCCAAAAGCAACACTTTCCCCACTTTCTTCTTCGACTAGCATCCATTTCTCCTTCTCCCCCTCCCCTTCCACCTACATACATTATGCTGCTTCACAACGCAAAACATATGTGCTTCCTCGTTAGTATAGTGGTTAGTATCCCCGCCTGTCACGCGGAAGACCGGGGTTGAATTCCCCGACGGGGGGAGAAAGTTTTCATCGTTTTAAATTGAACTGGAACTCCACGTCGTATTTTGCTAATTAGATTTAAAAATGGTGACATCAACAATTATGATTTTGCTGATGATCGGTTTATTGAACATTCCGGAATAACATAATACATACAGTAAAGGGGTTCAGTACCAGGCCCTTCGGCCCGCAATATCAGTGTCTGACATAATGTCAAATTAATCTAATCTAATCTGAAGAAGGGTGTCAACCCGAAACGTCACCCATTCCTTCTCTGCAGCGATGTTGCCTGTCCCGCTGAGTGACTCCAGCTTTTTGTGTCTGTCATCTTTAATCTATTCTACTTACCAACTTGCGATCACTACCGCCCCCACACCCCCCCCCCCCCCCATTCCAATTTTATGCAGTGCATTTTTGAAATATTCTTTAATGTCACTTTCGTATATGCTTGCACCACCACTCCTAGCAACGCATTCCAGGGACCCACCTCTCCCTATCCCACACATCTCCTTTATACTTTACTGGTCTCACGTTAAAGCTATGGCCTCGATTGAGATTTCCACCCTGGGATAAAGATTCTCAGTCTATCCGAAATAAATATCTCAAAACTTTATATACACCTGGCCTCAATTTCTGAACCAGAGAAAACAAAGTCAGTCAAGCCTCTCTTTGTACCAACTGGGCCCTATCTCAGGCATAGCATGGATGTTTTCATTCGGTTAAACCTCTTCTGCACCCTCACCGAAGCCTCCACACATTTCCTGTAATAGGGAGAACAGAGTTGAATGCAAGACCAAATGCAATTTGACAACAGTCAGAGAGAGCTGCATCGTGACATCCTGGCTTGGAGAACCGTTAGGCCCCTCTGATACACTGGCGGGAAGTAACCAAGGAGGTCATCAGATGTAGAACGGGTAATCGAAATGTCTCCAGATGTAGAAGGAGTAACCAAGGAGGTCACCAGATATAGAAGCGAAATATGAGGTGCTGTTCCTCCAATTTGTGCTGGGCCTCACTCTGGCAGTGGCGGAGTCCCAGGACAGAAAGGTTGGATTCGGAAAGGGAGGGGGAGTTGAAGTGCTGAGGCACCGGGAGATCAGGTTGGTGGGTTGCGCGCACTCAGCCATTGTCGTTTTATTTCACGATAAAGAAAACACATCTTGCAGTTAATTGTCTCCAATAAATGTAGCCGAAGGGTTTAAAAGGTATAAAATCCTTAGATCCCCCAAAATGCAGACTATTCCTGAACTATTCGCTGGCTAGACATAGGTTCGCTATTGATAATGGTTAAAGAATGTGTCGCATAACGTGGGCTCGAACCCACGACTAAGAGTCTCTAATGTTCTGCCGGGCAGCTCGGAGTACTTTTGTTACTTATTGTATATTGTCTATTGCCATATGTGAAGTCAATGGCACAACAGCATGCTTACTTGGAGTAACATTATAAACCTGAAAAGACAATACTCAGATAACAATAACAAAATTAACTAATACCCCAAAATTGGTTTCAAAAAGCCAGAATCCGAATGTAGCCAACATAGCCCATAGTTATTTGTTGTTTTGTAGAGTTTGGTAGCCTGATGGGTGTTGGGAAGAAGCTGTCACGGTGGGGGGAGGCGGTGTCGGATTCCACTGCGTTTCAGTCTTATTCGTAAAGCACCCCATTCACTAGGTTTCCGGGCACGATGAAGACTTCCCCAGTATATTCACTGTAAGCGCGATCCTGCGGTGGGGGACTCCCCTGCCATCGCCGATTTTCTTACCGTATCTAACTGCGTTACCAACGATTGACCAGAACACAGAGTTCCACAGGGATCTGTGATCCACTGTTTATAATATACAGTGGCTTGCAAAAGTATTCATACCCCTTGAACTTTTCCACATTTTGTCACGTTACAACCACAAATGTAAATGTATTTTATTGAGATTTTATGTGATAGACCAACACAGAGTGGCGCATAATTGTGAAGTGGAAGGAAAATGATACATGGTTTTCAATTTTTTTTACAAATAAAAAAGTGAAAAGTGTGGCGTGCAAAAGTATTCAGCCCCCTTTACTCTGATACCCCTAAATAAAATCCAGTGCAACTAATTGCCTTCAGAAGTCACATAGTTAGTAAATAGAGTCCACGTGTATAATTTAATCTCAGTATAAATACAGCTGTTCTGTGAAGGCCTCGGAGGTTTGTTAGAGAACATGACTGAACAGACAATGTTCCTTGGGCATCATGAAGCCCAAGGAACACACCAGACAGGTCAGGGATACAGTTGTGGAGAGGTTTAAAGCAGGGTTGGGTTATAAAAAAATATCCCAAGCTTTGAACATCTCACAGAGCACTGTTCAATCCATCATCCGAAAATGGAAAGAGTATGGCACAACTGCAAACCTACCAAGACATGGCCGTCCACCTAAACTGATAGGCTGGGCAAGGAGAGCATTGATCAGAGAAGCAGCCAAAGAGGCCCATGGTAACTCTGGAGGAGCTGCAGAGATTCACAACTCAGGTGGAAGGATCTGTCCACAGGACAGCTTTTTGTGTACCCTCGATTCTCCAGCATCTGCAGTTCCTTCTTTAAAACTGTGTCTACTCCTCTGTCCACAGGACAACTATTAGTCGTGCACTCCACATATCGGGCCTTTATGGAAGTGTGGCACGAAGAAAGCCATTGTTGAAACAAAGCCATAAGATGTCCCGTTTGCAGTTTGCCACAAGCCATGTGGGGGACACAGCAAACATGTGGAAGAAGGTGCTCTGGTCTGATGAGACCAAAATTGATTTTTTTTTTGGCCTGAATGCAAAACGCTATATGTGGCGGAAAACTAACACTGCACATCGCCCTGAACACACCATCCCCAATGTGAAACATGGTGGTGGCAGCATCATGCTGTGGGGATGCTTTTCTTCAGCTGGGACAGGGAAGTTGGTCAGAGTTGATGGGAAGATGGATGGAGCCAAATACAGGGCAAATTTGGAAGAAAACATGTTAGAGTCTGCAAAAGACTTGAGACTGGGGCGGAGGTTCACCTTCCAGCACGGCAACGACCCTAAACATACAGCCAGAGCTACAATGGAATGGTTTATATCAAAGCATTATCATGTGTTAGAATGGCCCAGTCAAAGTCCAGACATAAATCCAATTGAGAATCTCTGGCAAGACTTGAAAATGGCTGTTCACTGACCCTCTCCATCCAATCTGACTGAGCTTGAGCTATTTTGCAAAGAAGAATGGGCAAAAATTTCAGACTCTAGATGTGAAAAGCTGGTAGAGACATACCCCAAAAGACTTGCAGCTGTAATTGCAGCGAAAGATGGTTCTACAAAGTATTGACTCAGGGAGGCTGAATACTTTTGCACGCCACACTTTTCAGTTTTTTATTTGTAATAAAATTTGGAAACCATGTATCATTTTCCTTCCACTTCATAATTATGCACCACTTTGTGTTGGTTTATCACATACAATCCCAATAAAATACATTTATGTTTGTGGTTGTAATGTGAAAAAATGTGGAAAAGTTCAAGGGGTATGAATACTTTTGCAAGCCACTGTATATTTCTATATATATGACTCGGACATATGTGGACGGTTTGCCGTTGACAACAAGATTGCTGGGATCATAGATTGTGTGTAAGACTTTCAACGTATACAGTGAGCTATAGATCAGTTACATAATTGAATTAACGAATGAACAAACTAACGAATGAATGAGTGAATGAATGAATGAATGAATGAATGATGAATTAATTAATTAATTCATTCATGAAAGAAAGAAAGAAAGAATGAATGAAAGAATGATACTTTATTGTCACATATACCTAGGATACTTAGGTGAAGTGAAATACTTTGTTTTGCATACAACCTATGCAGTACACAACTGTCTCTATGTGTTGGCGCCGACAAAGTAACAAAAGTACCCAACAGTCTTATCTTTTGCCTGCTGTTCACCAAAATTATCTCCGAAATTAGTCAAAAATGTTGGAGAAACTCAGCGGGCGAGGCTGCATCTATGGTGAGAAGGAATGGGCGACGTTTCGGGTCGAGACCCTTCTTTAGAACAGTATCTTGCTTCAGACTAATGTGGGGGCGGGCTAATGAAAGGAAAAGGCGGAGACAGTCGGCTTGTGGGAGAGCTGGGAAGGGGAGGGGAACGAGGGTGAAACCAAGGACTATCTGAAATTGGTGAAGTCAATGTTCACACCGCTGGGGTGAATCCAGGCATATGTCCATCTGGCACTGGGGGAGCTGCACGCCGTGATCAACAAGCAGCAGATTGCTTACCCAGAGACGTTTACCACCATAACCTGGGATTTCAACAAAGCCAACCTGAAGAAATTGCTCCCTAACTTCTACCAACATGTCGCCTGCAGCACCAGAGGACCAAACACCCTCGACCATTGCTGCACAACCATCAAAGATGCCTATCGCTCTATCCCTCGTCCTCACTTCGGTTAATCCGATCATACTGCGGTGCTGCATCTTCCTGCAGCAATTGAAATGAGCACCCTCAGAGGTGAGGACTGTACAGAGCAGGTCGGGGGTGGGGGTGGCAGAGGAACAACTCCAGGAGAGCTTGGAGTCTGTAGACTGGGGGTAATCTTCTGGGACTCGGCAATGGACCTGAATGAATACGCCACAGTCGTTACAGACTTGGTAGCGAATTGAGGAATGCAGTTGACCAGAGGGATCTAGGAATAACTGTGCATAGTTCGCTGTAGGTAGAATCTCATATCGATAGGGTGGTAAAGAAAGCTTTTGGTGTGCTGGCCTTTATAAATCAGATCGTTGAGTATTGAAGGTGGGATGTAATGTTAAAATTGTACAAGGCATAGGTGAAACCAATTCTGGAGTATGGTGTACAGTTTTAGTCGCCAAATTATGGGAAAGATGTCAACAACATAGAGAGAGTACAGACGATATTTACTAGAAGGTCTTTATTCTTTGGAGCGCAGAAGGTTAAGGGGGGACTTGACTGAGGTCTTTAAAATGATGAAAGGGATAGACAGAGTTGACGTGGATACGCTTTTTCCATTAAGGGTAGGGAAGATTCAAACAAGAGGATATGATTTGAGAATTAAGAGACAGAAATTTAACCATATAACCATATAACAATTACAGCACGGAAACAGGCCCTCTCGGCCCTTCCAGTCCGTGCTGACCATTTGTTTTCCCCTAGTCCCATCTACCTGCACTCAGACCATACCCCTCCATTCCCTTTACGTCCATATACCTATCCACTTTACTTTTAAATGTTAAAATCGATCCTGCCTCCACCACTTCTGCTGGAAGCTCATTCCACACAGCCACCACCCTCTGAGTAAAGAAGTTCCCCCTCATGTTACCGCCTGGTCTGAGTGCAGGTAGATGGGACTAGGTGAGGATAAATGTTAGGCACGGACTAGAAGGATCGAGATGTCCTGTTTCCGTGCCGTAATTGCTATATGGTTATATCATAATACGACGTGTAGAGGACTACGTCCCAATAAAAACCTTCAGAGCGTTTCCTAACCAGAAGCTTTGGATGAACCATGAGATCTGCATTCTTCTGAAGACCAGATCTAGATTTCAGGTCTGGAGCTGCAGAGGTTATCAAGAAGTCCAGATACGGCCTCGGTAAGGCCAGCAACAAGGCCAAAAGGGACTTCTGCTCCAAGCTGGAGAATGAGATGGATGTACGGCAAGCATTGCGGGGTATGAATGCCATCACCTCCTAAAAGGCGAAATCAGGTGGCAGCTCCAATGTCGGCGAAGCATCACTCCTTGTCGAATCAATGATTTCATAGTCAGAACACTGATGTGCCTTCCCGAGCCCCCATTCGTCATGATGGTATTTATGTCACAGTCACCGTCACAGAGGCCGACATCAGAAGATGCTTCAGGTGGGTGAACCATCGGAAAGCGTCTGGACCTGATGGTATAGCCGGTTGTGTTCTCAAAACCTGTGCAGACCAACTGGCTGGAGTTTTTACGGATATTTTCAAACTCTCACTTCTGAGGTCTTAGAAACATAGAAACATAGAAATTAGGTGCAGGAGTAGGCCATTCAGCCCTTCGAGCCTGCACCGCCATTCAATATGATCATGGCTGATCATCCAACTCAGTATCCCGTACCTGCCTTCTCTCCATACCCTCTGATCCCCTTAGCCACAAGGGCCACATCCAACTCACTCTTAAATATAGCCAATGAACTGGCCTCAACTACCCTCTGTGGCAGAGAGTTCCAGAGACTCACCACTCTCTGTGTGAAAAAGTCTTTCTCATCTCGGTCTTAAAGGATTTCCCCCTTATCCTTAAGCTGTGACCCCTTGTCCTGGACTTCCCCAACATCGGGAACAATCTTCCTGCATCTAGCCTGTCCAACCCCTTAAGAATTTTGTAAGTCTGATTTTAAGAATTCTAAGAATTTTAAGGTCTGAGGTACTCACCTGCTTTAAAAGGGCATCAATAATACAGCTGACCAAGAAGACAAAGGTGACGTGCCTCAATGACTATCGACCAGTGGCACAAACATCTGTGGTGATGAAGTTCTTTGAGAGGTTGATTGTGGCGCATATCAACACCTACATCGACAAGAACCTCGTCCCACTGTAGTTCGCTTACCGCCACAACAGGTCAACGGTGGATGCGAACTCATTGGCTCTCCACTCCGCTCTGGACCACTTGGACAACGAAAACTCGTACGTCAGGCTACTGCAGCTCGGCGATTAATACCATCATCCCCTCCAAGCTGGTTACCAAGCTCATAGATCTGGGTCTCTGCGCATCCCTCTGCAATTGGATCATCATCCACAGACCACAGTCTGTCCGTATTGATGGACATGTGTCATCCTCGATAGCAATCAGCACGGGAGCACCTCAAGGCTGCGTGCTCAACCCCGTGCTGTACTCACACTATACTCATTACTAGAGCCAGGATGTTTAGGCACTAAAAAACTCTGAAGTAGGCAGGCAAAAAGGCATAATAAAATTACAAAGAAGGCATGGTAAATGTATTTATTGACAACGAAAGGCATTAAAAGGCATGTATTTCCACTACCATAATGTTGTTAAAGATGATAATATAAAGGTATACTACATTAAATGAGCAAAGTTGCCTGGTAAATCGCATAATTACTCGCATATTTTTCAACTTATCTGGTGTTAAACTATGCTGTCTGTCAGACAGAATATGCTTCAGTTGTGAAAAATGTATTTCTACCTCAGCTGAGGTCACTGGTGCATACCCGAAACAAACTACCGAAACTATATTCCTGTCGATATCTTGTGCTTTACAGCTACCTTTGAGAACTTTAGCTATGTTTTGTATTTCTTCAAGTTCGCTAAAATCACTCTCACAATTTATTTGCATGTATTTACCTACATCGCCAGGAACTTTACAATTATAATCAGTTGCTTTGTTGAAAACCTGCAAGTTACATTAATGTTTTGCCACGTTTCTCAAGGGAAGTGATAGTTTGCGGGATGTTTGCAAAATCGGAAGCAATAAACACAAGATCGCGGTGGAAGGACATTTTCTGCATGATTTCACTGACGATCCTGACTGCAGCACATTCTGCTACTTCAAAACAGTTGATGATTTATTTTATCTTTTCAAAATGTGCAGCCTAGTAGAGTGAAGCAGAGAGCCATGTACCCCACCTAGTTAAAATGGGCTGAGGAACATAGCGGAATCTCGAGTGCCATTTCCTTGAACAACTGCACATGAGACAGTGCTTTGAAGAAGATTTTCTTGACATTGGAAACTAGGCGATCGACATTTAGAAACAAGCTACGTCTGAGCTTTGTGATTCTATGAAGTCCTTGAGCTAAGCATGTCAAATGCGACATTTTGGGGAATATAACTTTAAGAGCACGAGCAGTTTTTTTTCATGTACTGAGCTGCATCAGTCTCAAACAGAAGAACATTATCATGCTTTATACCTTCTGGCCAAAGTACAGCAAATGAAGATGTAAACAACTGAGCAATAGTTGAGCTGTTTGACATCCAATACTTCCGATATCATCAAATACTTCTTTGATGTTTCACCTGCCTTCATTGTACCGATGACAACATTGGCAACATATCTCCCCGCAGCATCTGTTGTCTCATCTATTGAGATCCATATTTTGTTGCATGCAATTTCAACTCTAATTTTCAGCACAACAATGTTGACATTGCTGTCAACATAATTTTTCTGTAATGATGACTCGCTTGGTATATGTTCCTCTGTGCATTTCTCTAAAAAACCTCTGAGAGATTTGTTTTCACAGTGGAATTCCAGCATCAATGAGTGCCTTGCACAGATCATTCCAACTCAGATTTACGACTGGAGCCAGCTGTAAGTGTACTGAGGAGACAAACTTGGGTATTTTGCTTGGGTAGTCTACACCCCAGTAGTATCAACATTGACTTTTCTAATTTTAGATAGCCCTTGTCTTCCCCCTCCTCCCCTTCCCCCTTCCCTGCTCTCCTTCTAGTTCTACTCTCTACGCCTCTTCCTTTCTTTTTCCCGTCCCCCTCCCCCACATCAGTCTGAAGACCCGGAACGTTACCTATTCATTCTCTCCATAGATGCTGACTCACCGCTGAGTTTCTCCAGCATTTTTTGTCTACCTTCGATGTTTCCAGCATCTGCAGTTATTTCTTAAATAGATCTTAGAGGAGACTGAACCAGCGGGCAGAAGCACGAACTAATGAACGACTTACGGTGGCGCCCCCGGTTTCGCCCGGGTGGTGGAAATTTTCGTTTAACATACCATGTTATACTAAGTTATATTAGCTATATTATTGTAGCTATGATAAATGCTATATTAAGTTATACCAATAATAACATTAATATTAACGTGTTAACATAGAAAACGTCATAAAAACATAGAAAACATGGTACAACGAGAAAATAACACGACCTTTTAGCAAAACGGCTTTAGGCACTCGATCGTGAAAAATTGCATTATCTTGGTGTAATCGTGATAAAAGGCGTGAAAAGGCACATGGCATTAATGTCGAAATCCTGGCTATACACGTGACTTTGTAGCTGGACATAGTGCAATCTCCATTATCATTCGCCGACACCACTGTTGTGGGACGAATTACTGATGGTTATGATTCATAGTATAGAAGTAAGTTCGACCGATTGACCAAAGGGTGCCAGCACAACAACCTGGCTCTGAACACTAACAAAACCAAGGATCTGATTGTGGACTTTGGAAGGGGTAGGATAGGGACCCACAAAGTGGAAAAAGTCAAAAACTTTAAATTCCTGGGCGTGCATATTTCCGAAGACCTTTCCTGGTCCCAGCGCACTGATGCAATAATAAAGAAGGCACATCAGCGCCTCCACTTCCTGAGAAGATTATGGAGAGTCTGTATGTCAAAGAGAACTCTCTTAAACTTCTACAGGTGCACAGTAGAGAGCATACGGACTGGTTGCATCGTGGCTTGGTTCGGCAACTTGAATTCCAGGAGCAGGAAAAATGAAAGTTGTGACCACTGCCAAGTCCATCATCGGCTCTGACCTCTCCACAATCGACGTAATCTATTGCAGTCGCTGCCTCAAAAAGGCTGCCAACATCATCAAACACCCATACCATCCTGTCCACACACTAATCTCTCCGTTGCCATCGGGAAAAAGGTACAGGAACTTGAAATCTGGAACATCTCTGTTCACGAACAGCTGCTCCCCGACAGCTAGCATGCTATGAAACACGAAATCAAACAGGCTCTGAACAATAACAGCCTATTATAACAATATAACCATATAACCATATAACAATTACAGCACGGAAACCAGCCCTCTCGGTCCTTCCAGTCCGTGCCGACCATTTGATTTCCCCTACTCCCATCTACCTGCACTCAGACCACACCCCTCCATTCCCTTCACGTCCATATAACTATCCACTTTACTTTTAAATGTTAAAATCGATCCTGCCTCCACCACTTCTGCTGGAAGCTCATTCCACACAGCCACCACCCTCTGAGTAAAGAAGTCCCCCCTCATGTTACCCCTAAACTTATGTCCCTTAATTCTCATGTCATGCGCTCTTGTTTGAATCTTCCCTACCCTCAATGGGAAAAACGTATCCACGTCAACTATGTCTATCCCTTTCATAATTTTAAAGACCTCAATCAAGTCCCCCCTTAACCTTCTGCGCTCCAAAGCATAAAGACCTAACTTGTTCAACCTTTTTCTGTAACATAGTTGCTGAACCCTGACAACATTCTAGTAAATCTCCTCTGTACTCTCTCTATTTTGTTGACATCCTTCCTATAATTAGGCGACCAAAATTGTACACCATACTCCAGAATTGGTCTTACCAATGCCTTGTACAATTTTAACATTAACTCCCTGCTCCTATATTCAATGCTCTGATTTATAAAGGCCAGCACACCAAAGGCTTTCTTTACCACCCTATCTACATGCGATTCCACCTTCAGGGAACTATGCACAGTTATTCCTAGATCCCTCTGTTCCACAGCATTCCTCAATTCCCGACCATTTACCATGTACGTCCTATTTTGATATGTCCTGCCAAGATGTAGCACTTCACACTTAACAGCATTAAACTCCATCTGCCATCTTTCAGCCCACTTTTCCAAATGGCCCAAATCTCTCTGTAGACTTTGAAAATCTACTTCATTATCCACAACACCACCTATCTTAGTATCATCTGCATACTTACTTATCCAATTTTCCACCCCATCATCCAGATCATTAATGTGCATGACAAACAACAGTGGACCCAACACAGATCCCTCAGGCACCCCACTGGTCACCGGCTTCCAACCTGACAAACAGCCATCCACCATTACTCTCTGACATCTCCCATTCAGCCACTGTTGAATACTCCTTGCTACTCCGCTATTAACACCCAAAGATTGAACCTTCTTAACCAACCTTCCATGGGGAACCTTGTCAAAGGCCTTACTGAAATCCATATAGACAACAGCCACTGCTTTACCATCATCAATTTCCCTAGATACCGCTTCAAAAAATTCAAGAAGGTTTGTCAAACATGAAATACCAGGCACAAATCCATGTTGACTGTTCCTGATCAGACCCTGTTTATCCAGATGCTTATATATATTATCTCTAAAGTATCCTTTCCATTAATTTGCCCACCACTGACGTCAAACTAATAGGTCTATAATTGCTAGGTTTATTCTTTGAACCCTTTTTAAACAATGGAAACAACATGCGCAGTACGCCAATCCTCCGGCACTATTCCCGTTTC
Organism: Okamejei kenojei; assembly: GCA_035221665.1. NCBI lineage: Eukaryota > Metazoa > Chordata > Chondrichthyes > Rajiformes > Rajidae > Okamejei > Okamejei kenojei. The sequence continues at coordinate 8,387,141 of CM069165.1, forward strand.
TAATGACATTTGAAATATTTCTGTCATAGCTCCTGCTATTTCTACACTAACTTCCCTCAATGTCCTAGGGAATAATCCTGTCAGGACCTGGAGACTTATCCACTTTTATATATTTTTCAAAAGTGTCAGTACTTCCTCCTCTTTGAATCTCATAGTTTCCATAGCTACCCTACCTTTTCCCCTTAACTCACCGAGTTCAATATCCTTCTCCTTGGTGAATACCGAAGAAAAGAAATTGTTCAATATCTCCCCCATCTCTTTTGGCTCTGCAGATAGCTGTCCATTCTGGTTCTCTAATAGTCCAATTTTATCCCTCGTTATCCTTTTGCTATTAATATAACTGTAGAAACCCTTTGGGTTTACTTTCACCTTTCTTGCCAAAGCAACCTCATATCTTCTTTTAGCCTTCCTAATTTCTTTCTTAAGATTCTTTTTACATTCTTTATACTCCTCTAGAACCTCATTTACTCCATGCCTCCTATAATTATTGTAGATATCTCTTTTTTCGAAACAAGTGTCCAATTTCCCTTGAAAACCATGGCTCCTTCCAATTTTTTACTATTTCCTTTCAACCTAACAGGGACATAAAAATTCTGTACTCTTACAATTTCCCCTTTAAATGTCCTCCATTTCTCTTCTACATCCTTCCCATGAAACAAAGTGTCCCAATGCACTCCTTTAAAATCCTTACGCATTCCCTCAAAGTTAGCCTTTCTCCAATCAAAAATCTCCACCCTAGGTCCAGTTCTGACTCTCTCCATAATTATATTGAAACTAATGGTATTGTGATCACTGGTCCCGAAGTGCTCACCAACGCATACCTCCGTCCCCTGACCTGCCTCATTTCCTAACAGGAGGTCCAGCACTGCCCCTTCTCTGGTCGATACCTCTATGTACTGCTGCAAAAAACTATCCTGCACACATTTTACAAACTCCACACCATCCAGCCCATTTACAGAATGTGTTTCCCAGTCTATTTTTGGAACATTGAAATCTCCCACAATCACTACCTTGTGCTTACGACTAATATCTGCTATCTCCTTACATATTTGCTCTTCCAATTCTCGCTCCCCATTTGGCGGTCTATAATACACCCCTAAAAGTTTTGCTAAACTATTGCACATCATCTGTTTATTTATTGTGCATATATATGGTCTTTGTTATATGGACCCGCTAAACTTTTATTTCCTGTTCTGTATTATGTTTACATATTCTGTTGTGCCGCAGCAAGTCATATCTGGGACACATGACAATAAAGCTCTCTTGAGTTGACTTGAGATGCTATTGATAATGGTTAAAGTAAGTGTGGCCCAACGTGGGGCTCGAAACCACGACCCTGAGATTAAGAGTCTCATGCACTACCGACTGAGCTAGCCGGGCATTGCTCTGAGTATTGGAGTGTCAAATGTCATGGAAATCATCCTGTCAGTACATCTGGGATCTGCCTCTGTTAAGAATTTTTGTCTGCCGGTGCAGATGATAATCACAAGCGAGACGTTAATCAAACTGTCGTTCGGCCCAAGCGCAACATCTCACACTTTCTCCGTTTAAATGTTATCATCCATTCCTCTCCTTTTTGATTTGACTTGACTTGACTTCTTTACCTGCACGAAACAGCCACGTTAGGAAGGGTGAGCAAAATGGCCAATTTATTTTCCGACCGCATGTCTGTGGGATTTGAGTGGAAACTGGGTTACCTGCAGGAAATTCAATGTCACATACAGGCAGAAAGGCAGTTAAGAACATCGGAGGTTAATGTTGAACCTTGATTGAGCGGCACTGACGGTTGCGTCACGAGCAAACGCGTTGAAATAAATCGTACATATATGAACGATGATTTAAAGTAATAAATACAACTGCCGAAACCCTGGATTGAACCAGAGAACTCAAATAGAAACATAGAAACATAGAAATTAGGTGCAGGAGTAGGCCATTCAGCCCTTCGAGCCTGCACCGCCATTCAATATGATCATGGCTGATCATCCAACTCAGTATCCCGTACCTGCCTTCTCTCCATACCCTCTGATCCCCTTAGCCACAAGGGCCACATCCAACTCACTCTTAAATATAGCCAATGAACTGGCCTCAACTACCCTCTGTGGCAGAGAGTTCCAGAGACTCACCACTCTCTGTGTGAAAAAAGTCTTTCTCATCTCGGTCTTAAAGAATTTCCCCCTTATCCTTAAGCTGTGACCCCTTGTCCTGGACTTCCCCAACATCTGGAACAATCTTCCTGCATCTAGCCTGTCCAACCCCTTAAGAATGTTGTAAGTTTCTATAAGATCCCCTCTCAATCTCCTAAATTCCAGAGAGTATAAACCGAGTCTATCCAGTCTTTCTTCATAAGACAGTCCTGACATCCCAGGAATCAGTCTGGTGAACCTTCTCTGCTCTCCCTCAACGGCATCAACGGCACACCCTCAACGACATCAACGGAACACTCCCGGCTACCTCGGTAACCATTCATTACTTGCTCACCTCGAATAGACCTGTCTTTACCCGGGGACAAGAACATGTTCTGCCTTCGTCACCCCTGAGGAGGAATGACCCAAAGACTCAGAGAACATAATCATCGCCGCCATAGAATTGCTCTAATTTTCCGAGGAACATATAATAAAGCAGCACAGATCCCTCTTCTCTTCCTCTCTCTCTCTCTCTCCATTCTTCCTACTGTCACTCTTTCTGAAGAGTCATTTTCTCTCCTAAATTCGATATCATTCATCTCCGCGTCCCCATTTCAGTCAATCTCTCTCCATTTAGCCCTCCCTCCCCGCCTACTGCATCTCTCCCTCCGGTTCTCTGTGACACTCTGACCTTTCTTCCTTTTTTCCAACCCACTTGTTCTGAACTCTCTTCATTTTGTCATTCTCACTTTAATAGTTCAGTTTCACTCAATTTCTTCCCCTTTCCCCTATCTCTCCCTTTCATCTTTGCACTCCCTAGCTCTCTCTCTCTCTTCCCCTCCCCCCCTTCTCGCCCTCACTTCTTTCTCCAGCGGCATGCATGGGAAGTGCGTTAAAACAGCCAGTCACCATGGGAAGTCACAGCTGTCCACGTACCCCTTCCATCACACTCCAGCAACCCTTCCAGGTGAGACAGATGTTCACCTGCACCTCCTTTAATCTCACCTACTGCATGCGGCGTTCTCGATTTGACCGTCACATCGGCGTGGTCAAGCATAGGCTCGGCGAATGCTTCGCCGAAAATGTACCCTCGTTCCGGCAAGGCTTGCCTGATCTCTCCTATGGTAACCATTGTAATTCCCCTACCCACACTGGCCTTTCTGTCCTGGGCCTCCTCCTTTGCCGGACTGAGGATACATGCAAACTGAAAGAACGCCACTTCATACTCCACGTTGGTATCTTACAGCCTAATGGTATGAAACATTAATTAATATCAAAATGGCGCCAAGTTGGGAAACGGGAAGGTACAACGGGATCCTGGGGTCTTTGTACATCAGTCTATGAAAGTAAGCATGCAGGTAGAGCAGGCAGTGAAAAAGCGAATGGCATGTCGCCCTTTATAACAAGAGGAATCGAATATAGGAGCAAAGACGTCCTACTGCAGTTGTACAGAGCCCTAGTGAGACCACACCTGGAGTATATTGTGCAGTTTTGGTCCCCTAATTGGAGGAAGGACGTTCTTGCTATTGAGGGAATGCATCGTAGGTTTACAAGGTTAATCCCGGGATGGCGGGAATATCATATGCTGAGAGAATGGAGCAGCTGGGCTTGTACACTCTAGAGTTTAGAAGGATGGGAGGGGATCTTATTGAAACATATAAGATTGTTAAGGGTTTGGACACGCTGGAGGCAGGAAATATGTTCCCGATGATGGGGGAGTCCATAAGCAGGGGGCACAGTTTAAGAGTAAGGAGTAAGCCATTTAGAACGGAGACGAACCACTTTTTCTCACAGAGAGTGGTGAGCCTGTGGAATTCTCTGCCTCGTAGGGAGGTGGAGGCAGGTTCTCTGGATGCTTTCAAGAGAGAGCTAGAAAGGGTTCTTAAAAATGGCGGAGTCAGGTGATATGGGGAGAAGGCAGGAACGGGGTACTGATTGGGGATGATCAGCCATGATCACATTGAATGGCGATGCTGGCTCGAAGGGCCAAATGGCCTACTCCTACAACTATTGTTTATTGGCTATTGAATTATCCAATGTTAGGTAACTAACATTCAAAATTCCGTTTCCCCCTCGTTCTTCCTCGTGTCTCACCCGGGCTCCCAACTATTCATTTCCTCTACCTCCCCTTCCACCGATATTCCCTCCTCTCTCTTTATAATTCCATCCTCTTCAATCCTTATCTCACGCCTTTCATCTTTTAATCTCTGGTCTCAACCACCTGACTATGAAAACGCTATTCACCTGCATCCACTCTTCATTCAACTCGCTTTGTCCTGCTTCCCTCTGTTCCAGCCTTCTCCCCCTTCGCACCACAATCAGTCGGCTGGAATGTCACACTGTGTTGTATTTGCGGTGGAGTGACACACTGTGGGGCAAAGCTTATGGAGTGACAGATTGTGGAGTAGTACTTATAGAGTGACATTCGGTGTGGTAGTACTTACACAATGACGCAAGTTCATGTTCAAGTTACATTTATTGTCACATACACCAATTGGCGCAGTGAAATTTGAGTTACCATGCAGCCACACAAATAAAATAAAATGAACACACTACAGAATTTATCAGCGGAATCAACTTTCCCAGTGTGAGGGAAGGCAATACATTTCGGTCATCTTCCTCTTTGTTCACCGGTGATCGGGGCCTATTGAGCCCTCCAGTCACCGCGATGGCGGCACGACGTTTCAGGCCCTCTCGTCGGGAAGATCGAAGCACCGGCGTCGGAACGGAAGAGCACTCTCAGCGGCATGGAGTTCCGAATCGGCCACTTCTTACCGGAGACCGCAGCAGGCACGTGCCGTGAGTAATTACTCAGGGTAGGCACTCAGTCCGCTAAAAAAAATAATTAAACCACGCATGGGCAGATTGTTTGCGCCGTTAAATAAATTAATAAATAAAAACCGTGACATTTCAATTTGCCCAAGGCTTCCTAGTCATATAACCATATAACCATATAACAATTACAGCACGGAAACAGGCCCTCTCGGCCCTTCCAGTCCGTGTCGACCATTTGTGTTCCCCTCGTCCCATCTACCTGCACTCAGACCATACCATATAACAATTACAGCACGGAAATAGGCCCTCTCGGCCCTTCCAGTCCATACCCCTCCATTCCCTTCACGTCCATATACCTATCCACTTTACTCTTAAATATTAAAATCGATCCTACCTCCACCACTTCTGCTGGAAGCTCATTACACACAGCCACGACCCTCTGAGTAAAGAAGTTCCCCCTCACGTTACCCCGAAACTTCTGTCCCTTAATTTTCATGTCATGCCCTCTTGTTTGAATCTTCCCTGCCCTCAATGGGAAAAACGTATCCACGTCAACTCTGTCTATCCCTTTCATCATTTTAAAGACCTCAATCAAGTCCCTGCTTAACCTTCTGCGCTCCAAAGAATAAAGACCTAACTTGTTCAACCTTTCTCTGTAACATAGTTGCTGGAACCCTGGCAACATTCTAGTAAATCTCCTCTGTACTCTCTCTATTTTGTTGACATCCTTCCTATAACTAGGCGACCAAAATTGTACACCATACTCCAGAATTGGTCTTACCAATGCCTTGTACAATTTTAACATTACTTCCCTACTCTTATATTCAATGCTCTGATTTATAAAGGCCAGCACACCAAAGGCTTTCTTTACCACCCTATCTACATGTGATTCCACCTTCAGGGAACTATGCACAGTTATTCCTAGATCCCTCTGTTCCACAGCATTCCTCAATTCCCTACCATTTACCATGTACTTCCTATTTTGATTTGGCCTGCCAAGATGTAGCACCTCACACTTATCAGCATTAAACACCATCTGCCATCTTTCAGCCCACTTTTCCAAATGGCCCAAATCTCTCTGTAGACTTTGAACATCTACTTCATTATCCACAACACCACCTATATTAGTATCATCTGCATACTTACTTATCCAATTTTCCACCTCATCATCCAGATCATTGATGTACATGACAAACAACAGTGGACCCAACACAGATCCCTGAGGCACCCCACTGGTCACCGGCTTCCAACCTGAAAAACAGCCATCCACCATTACTCTCTGACATCTCCCATTCAGCCACTGTTGAATCCATCTTGCTACTCCGCCATTAACACACAAAGATTGAACCATCTTAACCAACCTTCCATGGGGAACCTTGTCAAAGGCCTTACTGAAATCCATATAGACAACATCCACTGCTTTACCCTCATCAATTTCCATAGTTACCGCTTCAAAAAAAATTAAGAAGGTTTGTCAAACATGACCTTCCAGGCACAAATCCATGTTGACTGTTCCTGATCAGACCCTGTTTATCCAGATGCTTATATTTATTATCTCTAATTATCCTTTCCATTAATTTGCCCACCACTGACATCAAACCAATAGGTCTATAATTGCTAGGTTTATTCTTTGAACCCTTTTTAAACAATAGAACAACATGCGCAGTACGCCAATCCTCCGGCACTATTCCCATTTCTAATGCCATTTGAAATATTTCTGTCATAGCTCCTGCTATTTCTACACTAACTTCCCTCATAACTATCCACTTTTATATTTTTCAAAAGTGTCAGGACTTTCTCCTCTTTGAATCTCATAGTTTCCATAGCTACTCTACTTTTTCCCCTTACCTCACAGTTCAATATCCTTCTCCTTGGTGAATACCGAAGAAAATAAATTGTTCATAATCACCCCCATCTCTTTTGGCTCTCCAGATAGCTGTCCATTCTGGTACTCTTTTTTTTTTTTTTTTTTTTTGTTTGTTTATTTTTGTTAGAAGTAAGTACAGTAGTCTGGTACTTAAGTACCTAATACATAATACATAAATACATATTTTCATTCTTGTACAACTTCATATTTTTGGTGCAATAATAAAAGAACAGTGAGAGAAAAGAGAAATAAAGAGTGTCGAATAGATAGACAAGCAAGTAGAAACAGAAAGTAAAAAAAAATAAAGGACAGAGGTGAGAAGTTTAAAAGATTGAAAAAAAAGGAAAAAGTAATAAGAAATGAAAGATTAGGAGAGATCTACCTATCTCATATTTTTGCCCATTCGTCACCCAGTTCTGAACCATTTAATTTCTAAGGTTATGTTATGTTGCACCATATGCTTGTATAAAGTTGATAAACGGAGACCAAATCTTTAAGAATTGGTCTACTTTGCCTAGTAAGAGGAATCTTCATTTCTTCAAGCTGTAGCGTTTCAGACATATTTGAGATCCACATTTTTGAATGTTGGCGTAGGTGCGTTTTTTCCAAAATTTAAGTATAAGTTTTTTCGCTGTTTATTAGACCATAATTAAGAAAGGCTTCTTGGGATATAGTTAGTTTTCCATTGATCCAAAGATAATCAATTCAGTATTGGGGTTCAATTTTGTGTTAAATAGTTTTGTAAAAATTCCAAAAATTTCATTCCAAAATGTATACAGTTTTGTACAAGAGACAAAGGAATGTGCTATAGTGGCATTTTGAGTTAGACATTTGTCGCAGATGGGGGAAACATTTGAAAATATTTTATTCAGTCTTGTTTTCGAATAATATAATCTATGTAAAATTTTAAATTGAATTAGGTTATGTCTTACATTCATTGAACATTTGTTTACATATAATAGATTTTTATCCCATCTATCGTTCGGAATTTTTATCAATAACTCTTGTTCCCAGTCTCTTCTAATTGCTTCTGTCGTTGGTGTTTCTATATTTAGAATTATATTATATAAGTAAGATATTAAATTGCTTGATTCTGCCTTTCTATTCATTCCTTCCTCCAGTAGATCTGGGGTTAAAGTTTGATATCCTTGTATATACTTTTTCAAATAATCTTGAATTTGAAGGTATTTGAAATATTGATTACTTTTCAAATTATATTTTAGTTGTAATTGTTGGAATGATAAAAGTTTTCCCATTTCATACATATCTCCCATCATTTTAATTCCTATTCTTTCCCAATGGGTAAACTTTTTATCAATAATGGATGGTTTGAATGAGGGATTATTAGCTATTGGAGAAAGAAGCGATAATTTTCTTAATTTTAAAGTTAATTTTATTTGTTTCCAATTCGTATTTATACTATGAATAATTGGATTCTTCTTGTATATTACATTGTTCAGTTTTAATCGGGGAAAGAAGGATCGCTCCTATATTATAAGGGGAACAATCCTCTTTCTCCATTCTTATCCAATCTACCTGTTGGGCAGAACTGGCCAACCAGTAGATTATATTTTTAATATTCACTGCCCAATAATAATACAATAAGTTAGGGAGTGTCAGTCCCCCTGATTCTTTAGATTTACACAAGTGTTTTTTTTTTATTCTGTGTGATTTATAATCCCATATAAAGTTTATAATATCAGAATCTAATTTTTTGAAGAATTTTTTAGGTATGTATATTGGTATTGATTGAAATAGGTACAATATTTGTGGTAAGAAGATCATTTTTATCGCGTTTATTCTGCCTATTAATGACATCGGCAGTGTCTTCCAAAATTTAATCAGCCCATTTAATTTAGTTAATAAAGGCATATAGTTTGCGTTGAGTAATGATTTATAGTTCCTAGTAATTTGGATGCCCAAATATTTAAATTTTTCTGTTGTAATTCTAAAAGGGAATTTCAACAGATGTGTCGACTCTTGAGGTTTTATCGTCATAATTTCGCTTTTGTTCCAATTTATTCTATATCCTGAAAAAGAACCAAATTCCTCTATTAAATTTAGTATATTTGGTATGCTAATTTGCGAATTTGTAAATATATAATAATATGTCATCCTGCATATAATGAAATTTTATTATTTGAGTGTTTGGTAATATACCCATGAATGTTCGGATGGCTTCTTATACTTTCAGCTAAAGGCTCTATCACTAGTGCAAAAGCAGGGGCGATAACGCGCACCCTGCCTATTGCCCCTTGTTAAGTGGAATTTCAGGGATAATATATTATTAGTCAGTATTCTAGCCGTCGGCTTATCATATAATAGTTTTACCCATGAAAAAAATTATCTCCCATATTAAATTTTTCCAATACTTTGAATAAATATTGCCATTCTACTTGATCAAAAGCTTTTTCTGCATCCAATGAAATAATTGCTAGTTCTTCTTCAGTATTATGTGAGTACATTATATTAGACAAACCGTCTCAAATTGTTAAAATGAGTATCTCTTTTGGTATGAACCCTGTTTGGTCCGGATTTATTAGTTTACTAACATATTTACTCAATCTTCTCGCTAGGGTCTTCGTTAATATTTTTTGGTCTGTATTTAGGAGTGCAATAGCTCTATATGAGCCTGGGTCTTCTAGATCTTTATCCTTTTTTTGGTATAAGTGTAATAGTTGATTCAGTTAGTGTTTCTGGTAGTTTATTTTCTTTTAAAAATGTATATATATAAATCTTGCAAACCGTGAGAAATTATTTCGTAGAATCTTTTATAGAATTCATTACTGAAGCCATCTGGTCCTGGGGTTTTTGCCGTTCTTCAACGAACTAAATTGTTTCTTCTATTTCCTGTAGTGTAATCTGAGCTCCTAATGCCTCTTGTTCCACCATATTAATTTTGGAAGATTACAATTATCTAAGAAATTTGCAATTTGAGTATTATTTGCAGAGGTTTTCGATGTATATAAGTTTTGATAAAATTGAGCAAATCTTTTATTAATATCTTTAGGTAGTGTTAGTAATTCCCCTTTGTCTGATTTAATTTTAGTAATTGTATTTTCTGTGTCCCTTTTTTTCAGTTGGCGTGCTAGGAGTTTATGAGGTTTATCACCAAATTCAAAATTTTTCTTGTTTTGTAAATTGAAATAATCTCATTATTCTGGCCGATAAAATTTTATTTTAGTTTATATTTTAGTATTATTATCTTATTATGTTTTATCTATAGTTGGTTCTTTGGCATTTTCTGAATCAATTGTCTAAATTTCTTGTTCTAACTGCAATTGTTCAGTATTATTCTTTTTATTTTGGAAAGCTTGATATGAGATTATAATTCCTCTAATAAATGCCTTAAAAGTTTCCCATAATAAAGAGGGTGAAATATCTGGTGTATCATTTGTCTCAAAGAAGAATCTCATCTGCTCTTTTAAATATGTGCAACCTTGTGAGTTATTTAAAATTTGGGGGTTAAACCTCCAAAACGAATTTTTATCGGGCATTCCTTCTAATTTTAAAAGAAAAAAGTTAACGGGGAATGATCAGAAATGATACCATTATGATATTTAGAATTATATGTATATGGAATTAGTTTTGTGTCCAGTAAGAAATAATCAATACGTGAATATGTTTTATGTACTGTTGAATAAAATGAATATTCCCTACTTACTGGGTTAGCGATCCTCCATACATCTGTTATATTAGAATTTTTCATGTATGTATTTAGGAGTTCCTCTCGTTTTAGATTTTATGTTAGTCCTTTTTTGTTTTTGCTGATTTATCCAAATATGGATCTAAAACACAAATTCAAATCTCCCCCTATTATCACATTTTGATGATTAAGTTCTGAAATTATATCCAAAATTTTACTAAAAAATTGGGGGTTGTCAAAATTAGGAGCATAAATATTTATCAAAGTAAGTGGAGTAGAATAAATTTCTCCCGTAACTATGACGTACCTCCCCTCTTTATCTGCTATAGTATTCTTTAATTTAAATGGTATACCTTTACGAATGATAATAGCCGTGCCTCTAGATTTAGAAGTAAATGAAGAGTAGTATGTTTGCCCAATCCAATTTGCCTTCAATCTTATCTGTGTTTGATATTCAGATGCGTCTCTTGTAAGAAAATAATGTCACTTTTTAAGGCTTTTAATTGGGCAAAGATCTTACCCCTTTTAATTGGTTCATTAGCGCCCCTTATATTCCAACTACAAAACGTGATTCCTCCAGTTTTATTTTGTTTATCGTCTTGCATTATGGATCATGTTAATACCTTTACTTCATATGGTGCAACCAAGAACCTTATAACTCCAGATAAAGGATGATCATCCCCAGCTGTTAAGTTTTGTTGGCATCTCTCCTTCAGAATAAACCTTGAAAAAGACCAGAAAGTGTAGAGTCGTGAAAAGATAATTAACAAACAAAAAGTGATATTATAATATCCAAAAATAAAGATATTATAATTAAAAACAAGCCACCAACAGGTGGTAGAAAAATTGTTATTGACTTCCGTAGATGTTTTTATATGTTTCGCTCTGCCCCCTTGACCAATTATTATTAATTGGAAGAGAGAGAGCGATACAAAGTTCAAAAATTATATATATATATAATATATAATAAAACATACTCCAATAGCTAGATTAGAAATTTATCTTCCAGGAGGAAAAACAAAATAAAAGAGTAGTTTCCAAATTAATTATATATTTAAATATAACAGTAATTATGTTAATTATATATATCCATATCTATCAATATGCCTAGATTTATTACAATTAAGTCTCAAAACTTTTGTATCAGTACAACACAGGTCCCAAGGGGTTAACCAAATTCAGACCCTTGGATAATTTCCAAGTATCTGAATCTCACCTCCCCCCTTTACGCACGATCTAGATTAAGTCTACTGTATCTATAAAATGTGTTAGTATGTTATTAATACTACCCAATTTTATTAATTTATTTTATGTTAGTATGTAATTATATGTTTCTTAAATCGTATTCTATATACACTATATTCTCAATTTATTTTCCCCGCCACAGTTTCTCTTCTTTGTCAGTCCTTTGTTGAAATGAAAACTTAAAAATCCGACCTTGAATTAACATTCCACAGATAAATTCTGGTTTCTCTAATGGTTCCAATTTTATCCCTCGTTATCCTTTTGCTATTAATATAGCTGTAGAAACCCTTTCGATTTACTTTCACCTTTCTTGCCAAAGCAACCTCATATCTTCTTTTAGCCTTCCTAATTTATTCTTAAGATTGTTTTTACATTCTTTATACTCCTCTAGCACCTCATTTACTCCATGCCTCCTATAATTATTGTAGATATCTCTCTTTTTTCGAAACGAGTGTCCAATTTCCCTTGAAAACCATGCCTCTTTCCAATTTTTACAATTTCCTTTCAACCTAACAGGGACATAAAGTTTCTGTACTCTTACAATTTCCCCTTTAAATGTCTCCATTTCGCTTCTACATCCTTCCCATGAAACAATTCACTCACAATTCACACAATTCACAAGTGTCCCAATTCACTCCTTTAAAATCCTTACGCATTCCCTCAAAGTTAGCCTTTCTCCAATCAAAAATCTCCACCCTAGGTCAAGTTGTGACTCTCTCCATAATTATATTGAAACTAATGGTATTGTGATCACTGGTCCCGAAGTGCTCACCAACGCATACCTCCGTCCCCTGACCTGCCTCATTTCCTAACAGGAGGTCCATCACTGCCCCTTCTCTGGTCGATACCTCTATGTACTGCTGCAAAAAACGATGCTGCACACATTTTACAAACTCCAAACAATCCAGCCCATTTACAGAATGTGTTTCCCAGTCTATTTTTGGAAAATTGAAATCTCCCACAATGACTACCTTGTGCTTACTACTAATATCTCCGTACATATTTGCTCTTCCAATTCTCGCTCCGCATTTGGCGGTCTATAGTACACCCCTAAAAGTGTTGCTACACCGTTCCCACTTCTCAGTTCCACCCAAATAGCCTCTCTAGACGAGCCCTCTAATCTATCCTGCCAAAGCACTGCTGTAACATCCTCTCTGACAAGCAATGCAACAACTCCCCCTCTGCTCCCTCCAATTTTATCACACCTGAAGCAACGAAATCATGGAATATTTAGTTTCCATTCATAGCCCTCCTGCAACCATGTTTCACTGATTGCCACAACATCATATTTCCAGGTGTCAATCCAGGCTCTATGTTCATCCACCTTACTTACAATGCTCCTAGCATTAAAATATACACATTTTAGAAACCCACCATCCCTTATTCTCTGTCTATTATCTTTATTCATCTTTCTCGCCTACATTTAGGTTCCGAGTGCTTCCCCTCTCTGCCCTCTTCTTGCCCCACACCCTGACTCCTAGCCCGCTCTAACCCGAGTCCCTCCCCCAGCCTTTCTAGTTTAAAGTCTCCCCAGGAGCCTTTGCAAATCTCCCTGCCAGGATATTGCTCCCCCTCGGGTTCAAGTGCAACCCGTCCTTTGTGTACAGATCATGCCTTCCCCAAAAGAGGTCCCATGATCAAGAAACTTGAATCCCTGCCCACTGCACCAGACCCTCAGCCACGCATTTATCCTCCACCTCATTTCATTCCTACTCTCACTGTCACGCGGCACGGGCAGTAATCCTGAAAATCGTTTACCCTTTTGGTCCTTTTCCCTTAACTTTCCCCCCAACTCCATAAATTCTCCCTTCAGGACCTCGTCACTTTTTCTGCCTATGTCATTGGTACCTATGTGTACCACAACATCACGCTCCTCTCCCTCCCGTATCAGAATCTTTTGGACACGTTCTGACACATGCGAGACCCTGGCATCAGGGAGGCAAACTACCATCCGGGTCTCCCGACTGCGTCCACAGAATCGACTATCCGACCCCCCTAACTATAGAGTCCCCTATTTCAATTACCCTCCTCTTTTTGCTACCCTTCTGAGCATCAGGGCTGGTCTCTTTGCTGGAGGCCCGGCCGCTGTTGCTGCCCCCAGCTAGGCTATCCCCTCCAATCGTACTCAAGTAGTACACACAGCCCAGTTTACTACACAAAGTAGTAAACACAGCCCAGTCGGCTCTGACCTTCCTTCCATCGTGAGGATCGACCACAGTCACTGCCTCAAAAAGGCTGGCAGCATCATCAAGGACCCACACCATCCTGGCCACACACCCATCTCCCTGCTACCTTCGGGTAGAAGGTACAGGAGACTGAGAACTGCAACAACCCGGTTCAGGAATAGCTACTTCCCCACCGCCATCAAGCTATTAAACCTGGCTCGGACAAAACTATGAACAAAAAAACCCCTCCATATGATATTTGCACTTTATTAATTTATTAATTAATGTGTGTATTTAAGAATATAATTGTAGTCAATGCCTACTATGTTCTGAAAATAATTTCATTGTCCTGTCAGGGACAATAAACTCTTTTGACTTAAACTTGACCCACACACACCCCCCTCACACACACACCCACGCACACCCACACCCACCACACCACACACACCCCACCCACACACCCCCCCATCCACCCACCCACCCACACCACCCCCCCCGCACACAACACACCCCCACGACACCACAGACCCCTTCACCCACGACCACACACGACCCACACACCCCCTTCACCCACACACCCTCTCACCCACACAACCCCCCCTCAACCCTCTCACACCCCAACCCACCTTCACCCTCACACCCACGTAAAACGGCCACACCCCACTCACCACACACAACCCCCCTCCACGCACACCCCCTCCGTAACCCACAACCCCCCTCACCCACACACCCCCTCACTCACACACCCCACTCAACGCCACACCCACTCCCTCAAACACACACACCCACACACACCCCCTCACCCACGCACGTGTCCGCCTCATCCACGACACACGACCCTCCACCCACACCCACACACACCAAGGCCGCCTCACCTTAACCACACACCCCCCACACAACCCACACACGCCCCCTCACAGTTCCCACACAGGGGCCCGCCACCCACACACCCTCCTCTCACCCACGACACCCCCCCTCACCCACACACGCCCACTCACCCAACATCCACCCTCCTTACCCACCACATCCCCTTCCGACGCGACACACAACCACATATCACACTCACACCACCCGACCCACCCCACACCCACAGTACCACCACATCCAGACCCAGATACCCCCCCTCATCCACTCTCGCCCTCACTCCCAACCGCACAACCCCTCACCCACGGACCGCCCCTCACCCTCACCCCCCCACCCCCCCCCCCCTCACCCACACATGGCCCCCACACAACCCCTCACGAGGCCACACCCCCCCGTCACCCACAACACCCCCTCACCCACACACCCCTCCTTACCCACACACCTCGGTCCCCTCATACCACACACCCCCCCTCACCAACACACCCCCTCACCCACACACCACCCTCAACGACACACCCACACCGGCAGGGGGGGGCGGGACCCCTCCTACACACTCCCCTCACCCTCGGCTAGACCCATACAACCCCCTCACGCCACAAAGCCCCCTCCCTCCCACATCCCCACACAACCCACCCATACAGCCCCCACCCTCACACCCCCGTCTCCCACCCGCCACACCCACCCACACCCACAAACACCCCCCACCCAACCACCCCACACCCCCCTACCCATCCACACACCCGCCCTCTCCCACACAGGATACCCTGCTCATCCCACACCCCCTCACCCACACACCCAAACACACCCCCGGTTCACCCACACACGTTTCTCTCACCCACACACCCCCTCACCCACACACCCCCTCACACACACACGCCTCACGGCACCACACACCCGCCTATCACCCACACACCCACCACTTCACCCACATAATCATCATCATATCACACAGTTATTCCCCCCCATTCACCCACACCCCCCATCTCACACACATTCCAAACACACACCCCCCCTCACCCACACACCCCACCACCACGCAGCCTCCCTCATCCACCACACATACCCTCACCCCACACACCGCCTCACCCCACACACACCCCTCACCCACACAACCCCATCAAACCCCTCACACCAACACACACACCGCCCCCCACCCACACAACCCCCCTCACCCACACAACCCCTCAACACACACACACCCCTCACCCACACACCCCCCTACACCTCACACACCCCCCTCACCAACACAACGCCCCTCACCCACACACCCCCTCACCCACAACACCCCCCCTCACCCACACACCCCCCCATCACCCACCACCCACCCCCTCCTCAACCACACCCCCCTCACAACACACCCCTCGCCACCCACACAACCCATTCACCCACCCACACACCCCCTCACCCATCACACACACCCTTCACCCACACGACCCCTCACCCCCCACACACCCCTCTCCCAAACACACCCCTCACCTATACACCCCCCCGACCCACACCAACCCCCTCCACCCAGACAACCCCCCTCAACCCAGAAAACCCCCTCCACCCACACACCCACGCCACACACACCCACATACCCACCCACACACCCACCCAACACACCCACCCACACATCCAACCCAGAAACAAAACCCCCCTCTCACACACACCCCCCACCTACACACCCCCTCACACCCACACAACCACCCTCCTTCACCCACACATCCCCTCACCCCAACACACCCACAAACACCCACCCACAAAACCCTGTCCACCACTCTCCTCCCCTCACCCACACAACCCCCTCATCCACACCCCCTCACCCACACCCCCCCCCCCCCCCCTCACCCACACACCCACACAACCCCTTCACCCACAAACCCCCTCACCACACACACCCCCTCACCCACACACCCTCCTACCCACACAATCCCCCCTCATCCACACACCCCCCTCAGACAACACACCCCCTCACCCACACCCCTCCCTCAACGACACACCCACACACACTCAACCTACACACCACCTCACCCTCACCCATACAACACCCTCACAACAAAAAGGCCCCCTCTCCCACAGACCCACACAACCCACGCCATACAGCCCCAACCCTCACACCCCCTGCACCCACACACCCAAAACGGCACACCCACACACCCAACCTCACACCCCCCTAATCCACACACTCCCCCTCTCCCTACACATACCCTCATCCACTCACCACCTAAACCACACACCCAAACACACCCCCTCCCCCACACACGTTCTCACACATCAAACCTCCCTCACCCACTCACCCACTAACGCCCTCACCCAAAACACCCCCTCACCACACACACCCCCTCACTCTTACACCGCCCTCACCACACACAACCCTCCACTCACCCAACACCCACACCCCCCACCCACACTCACACCCCCACGCCCCCCACCCCACCACACCCCCCTTCATCACACACCCTCCCACTCTCCTAACCACACAGCCCCACCCACACACACCCTCACCCATACACGACCCTCACCCACCAATTCCCCCCGCAAAACACCCCCCCCTCACACACACAGCCCCCTCACACCACTCAACACCCACCCACACACTCCCCTCACTCAACACACCCCACCCACACCCCGCACACACCCTCACACACACACCCCCTCACCAACAACAACTATAACTAACCCCTCACCCACACGAACCATCACCCACACACCCCCCTCCACCCACACATCCCATTCATCACTCTCCGCCCCACCCTCTCCCACACACCGTCCCTCACCCACACACCCCCTCACATCCGCACACCTCTCTCAACCACACACCCAACACACCCTCACACCACATCCCCCTCATCCACACACTCCCCTCACCTAACACCACCCCTCAACCACACACCATCTCACCCACACCCCCCCACCCAACATACCCTCACAAATACATCCCCCCTACGCCACACAGCCCCCATCCACCCCTCACACCCACACCCATACCCACACAACCACCTCCCCACACCCTTACCACACACCTCCCACACCCACACCACCCACCAACATCCATACCCAACACCCCCCACCCACACACCGCCTCCCCTCACACCCCCTCTCCACACACTCCACACCACACATCCCCCGCCCACACACACCCCTCCGCCACGCACCCACCCACACCCGCCACACCCTCACGCACACCCACCCGCACACCCACACACCCCCTCACCCACACACCAACACACCCAAACAACGACTCACCCCATCACCCACACACTCTCACACTACCCAACCCACTCACCCCCTCACCCCCTCACCCACCCACCCACCATCCCCACACCCCATCACCACACTCCCCCCACCCTCACACACCACACACCCCTACCCCTCACCCACCACACACCCCCACACCCCCTCCCACACACACCGCCCACCCCACACCCACAACACAAAGTACTCGCTGATGACCACACCCACACACTCACAACACCACACACCCACTCACACCCCTCACCACACACCCACACCCCCACCCACACACACCGGCCCACCACCACACCCACACTCACCAAATACCCACACCCCACACACTCACACACACTCACCATCACACAACACCCACACACACCCCTCACCCACGCACACTCTCACCCCCTCACCCACACGCCACACCCTCACTGGCACACCCCCTCACCACACCACCCCCTCGCACAACACGCCCTCTACGCCCACATACCCACCCACAACCCCCTCACCCACAACCCCCGCACCCACCACACTCCCTCAACCCACACACCCCCACACCCACCACACCCTCACCCTACACACCCGCAACACCCCCTCCCACACACCCCCACGCACACTCACCCAACATCCACACCATCCCTCACCACACACAACGCTCACCACAGGACCCTAACACCCCCCCCAGCCACACACCACTCCATTCCACCCCTCACCACACAGTACCCTCACCCACGCACCACCCCTCTCCCACACACCCCACCCGCTCCAACCCAAACCCTCCCTCATCCACACACTTACTCACCACTGCCTAAACCACACCAACCCACCCACTCACACCCTCACCCATACACCCCCTCACCCACACACCCTTCCATTCACCCGCCTCACCCTGACACACCCCTCACCCACTCCACACACCACCG
>CM069165.1:8406461-8696862 GCA_035221665.1 Okamejei kenojei
CATTGCGAAAACCTCTGGCACGGTGTATCCGAGCGGGACAGACACACAGTCATCACATCCGATGGGGTAGAGAGTAAGAAATAAAGAAAGGTAAGATGGAGAAAAAATGGAAGATAGAAGTGTACGCGAGAAATGAAGCAAAGCGTGCAAACGATGTCTTAACAACAGTGAAAAAGGAGCACACACACTAAAATGTTTTCTTTGAGAGCAAAGTGCGCAGCGGAAGCGTGCTGTGCCATAACCCAGAGGTTCGATGATCGAAACCATCCTCCTCTATCAACTCAAAGGATACTTTTGAGAAAGATAACCGTCCGCTCACGACGAGTGCACAACATTATTATCGTTTCATTCAGGAAAATTCCTATTTCAAACAAATGCTTCACTTCATTGCATCATTTCTTGAGTTTTATTGGAGAATCCGTGGGTTACACCATGCACCCGTTTGGTGCCGGAACGTTAACCCAATTAATTCATAATATTCTCTGCTGCATGAGCAGCGTTCTGGTCATAAGTGATAGGAATAGAATCATGATGCCATTCGGCCCATCAAGACAACACACAGCTATCCAATCCACCGGCTTGATCTATTCTCTCCCTCCAACCCCATTCTCCTTGCATTTCCCCTCATAACAGCTCACCATGGTATAGAAAAGGAAATGGTGGCGCAATGTTCAGCTTCCTGTGTTCTTAATTGCAACTGTGATACAGAGATTAACATGCGTTCATAGTCATAGCAGAGAGAGTGGTGGGGGAGCAAGATAAATGGTAGAACAAGGGTGATATCTCTGATAAACCATTGAAGGGAAGTAGTGTAGGGGGCTGGTGGTGGAAATGCGGTGCGAGTAAGATGGACAATAGCTGGTCGGCATGGGAAATGGTGGCCGAAGGGTTTTTGTTCTGGTGGAAGTCCTTGTCTGGGTGAGGGAAGAGTGAGGAAGAGACTCCACTAAGACATTGACAGGTATCTCACGCATTGGTGTAAGAAGGATCTTCAGATTCTGGTTTCAACTGAAGTATAGACACAAAGCTGCAGGAACACGGTGGGACAGGCAGTATCTCTGGATAGATGGCAAATGGTGACGTTTCGGGTCGGTATCCCTCCTCAGACTTAGCCATTTCAGTCACCAATTCTTATCTCCAGATTATGCTGGCTGTCCCCGCGAGTTACTGCTGCTTTTTGTGTCCAATCTTCGGCACTCGATGTAAACCAGACAGAAGGCAGCCCACACTATTCTCATCGGGCGAGTGGGGAAAACGGAACTGTCCTCCATTGCAGTGTGACCTGTGACACCCGAGTCACAGTCCCCCGCTGCCTGCTTGTGCGCAAAGCCAACACAGAATACGACTCGGAGTTCCGAGTACAATGCGTTTATAAAATGAAAAGCGTTGTCATTATGAAATAATTCCAACACGACATGTAACTTATTGTAATAATTAAACCGGATCGCAAAAGAAGCACAAGTTCCAAGGAAGAGAAGTGAATGTCTGAAACTTGTAGGTTTTTTAATTAAAGAAAATCTAAAGCTATTAACATAAATTCTCCAAACCTTATGCAAAACTAACCCAGAAATCAACACTTATCCCCCACTTTCCTCTTCGATCGCAGCCATTTCACCCTTCACCCCCATCCAAACCTACATTATGCTGCTTCACAATGTCCAAACATAACCGACTGTTTCCTCGTTAGTGTAGTGGTTAGTATCGCCGCCTGTCACGCAGTAGATCGGGGGTTCTAATTCCCCTACGAAGAAGGTTTTCTTCTTTCTAAATTCAAATAGAAATCCCAAAGTCGTAATTTGGCACACTTGATTTATAAATGGTGACAGTTTAAGCGATGAGTTTTCTAATGAATAAAACGATGCAATCAACGAAAATAACTCACACAACCAATACACAGATCCAGCCACCGGTGGGTCCATAACGACCGAAGGGCGAACCCCACAAAGCACACAAACCAACCCTCCCCAGAGTCAGATGTCCGAGGCACCCTAACCGCAGTGTGTTCAATTACCGGCGGGCACCCAGCAGGTGCCGCTACAAAGCCCCCCCCCCCGCCCCCCCCGCACAGAACCCGAAGGTACGGATCCGAGCAGGGACCCCGGATGAGACGTCCGGAATGCGTGCTATCCCTCTAAGGTGGTGCGGGCGTAACAGAGGAACCGCAAAATAGTGCCGGTAAAGGGCGCGAGAGCGAAAGTGGGACGGACGTACAATGGGCCGGCGAACAAAACCGAAACAGTTGCAGAAACAGTCGAACTAAGTAAGGGGCGTAAACACCGGCGCGGTGGGACTACGACAGTCCACAATCCACGTGGGCTGTCTAAAGACGCTGGAACCGGAGCTGAACCCCTCCCGCCACCCACGTCCAACGTGAAATTGGCGACTCCGGCTCGCAACACCCTGAAAGGCCCTTCAAAGACCCGCTGCAATGGCGAGCGGTGAGCATCCCTGCGCATGAAAATATAGACAATGGAACAATAGAAAATAGGTGCAGGAGTAGGCCAATTCGGCCCTTCGAGCTAGCACCATCATTCAATTGGATCTTGGCTGATCATCCCCAATCAATGCCCGGTTCATATCTTCTCCCCATATTTCCTGACTCCACTATTTATATGAGCCTAGCTTCTCTCAATTAAAGCATCCAAGAACCCACCTCCATAGCCCTCTGAGGCAGAGAATCCACAGACTCAACTCCTCTGTGATAAAGAGTTCCCTCCTTCCGTTCTAATTGCTTTTACTCCTTATTCTTAAACTGAGGCCACCCCCTAGTACTGGACTCATCCAACATCGGGAACATGATACCAATGCTCTATCGTGCACAAACCGTTCACCAATCTTGTATGTTTCAATGAGAATCCCACTCATCCTTACAAAAGCTGGAGGTACAAGCCCCAGCTGCTCCCAATCTCTCAGCATATGACAGCCCCGCCACCCTGGAATTAACCTTGTAAACCTCACGCACACTCCCACAATAGCAAGAATGTCCCCTTCCTCAAATTAGGGACTAAAACTGTCATCATAACAATACTCCAGGTGTTGGTCCTCAACGAGAGATCTGTACAAACTGCAGAAGATGTCTTTGCTCCTGTATTCGAATCCATCATGTTATAAAGTCCAACATGCCGAACCGCTTTCTTCGCTGCCTGCTGTACCTGCATGCTTTACTATAACAACTAATGGTTACTAGGACCCGCAGATCCCTTTTATTTCCCTTTTTCCCAATTTAAAACGCCATTTAGATAGTTAAATACTGCCTTCCTGGTTTTGCAACCAAAATGCATAACCTCACATTTATCCGCATTAAACTTCATCTGCCATGCATCTGCCCACTCCCCAACCTGTCCCAAGTCACCCCGCATGCTCATAGCACGTCTCCTCACAGTTCTCACTGCCACCCGCATTGTGGTCATTTGCAAATTGCTAAGGATACTTTGAATCGTCTTCATCCAAACCATAGATGTGTATTGTAAATAGCTGCGGTCCCAGCACCGAGCTTGTGGTACCCCCTAGTCACTGCCCGCCACTCTAAAAGGGACCCGTTAATTCCTACTCTTTGGTATCCAGTCTGTATCTCACTTGCTCTATCACATGTCAGCACTCTACCCCCAACACCATGTGCGCTAATTTTGCCCACTAATCTCCTATGTGGGACCTTATCAAATGCTTTCTGAAAAGGCCAGGTGCACTACATCCGCATGCTTGACTAATCTTCTGGAATTTTTTGAAGATGTAACCAGGATAATAGACAATGATGAGCCAGTTGGATTTCCCCCCCTCGTAAATCCATGCTGACTCGGACCGATCCTGTTGCTGCTATCCAAATGTTCGGCTATCTCATCTTTTATAATTAACTCCAGCATCTTCCCCACCACCGAGGTCAGGCTAACTGGTCTATAATTCCCTCTTTTCCCTCTCCCGCCTTTCTTAAAAAGTGGGATAACATTAGCTACCCTCTGATCCACCGGAACGTACCCTGAGTCTATAGAACATTGGAAAATTATCACCAATGCCTCCATGATTTCTAGAGCCACTTCCTTAAGTACCCTGGGATGCAGATTAGGCCCTGGGGATTTATCAGCCTTCATTCCCATCAGTCTATCCAACACCATTTCCTGCTTAATGTGGATTTCCTTCAGTTCCTCCGTCACCCCAGATCCTCCGGCCACTACTATATCAGGAAGATTGTTTGGGTTAGTGAAGACATATCCAAATTACCTGTTCAATTCATCTGCCATTTCATTGTTCCCAATAATAAATTCACCCTTTTCGGTCTTCAATGGTCCAACTTTGGTCTTAACTATTTGTTTCCTCTTCACATACCTAAAGAAGCTTTTACTATCGTGCTCTATATTCGTGGCTAGCTTATCTTCCCACCTCATCTTTAATCCCCGTATTGTATTTTCGGTTATCTTCTGTTGTTCTTTAAACGTTACCCAATCCTCTTGCATCCCGCTCATCTTTGCTACATTTTACATCTTCGCATAAATGTTTATACTGTTCCTGACGTCCCTTGTCAGCCATGGTCGTCCATTTCTCCCCTTGGAATCTTTCTTCCTCCTTGGAATGAACTGATTCTGCACCTTCTGTATTATTCCTCGAAACACCTGCCGTTTTTGTTCCTCTCTCATCCCTGCTAGTGTATCTTTCCAGTCAACGTTGGCCAGCTCCTCCCTCAATGCCCCATAATCCCCTTTATTCAACTGCACACTGACACAAGTCCGATCTACATGCTCCCTCTCCAATTGTAGATTAAACCTGACCATGTAATGGTCACTGACTCATAATGGCTCATTAACCTCGAGGTCCTTTATCAAATCCGGTTCATTACATAACACTAAATCCAGAATTGCCTTCTCCCTGGTACGTTCCAATACAAGTTGTTCTAAAAATACATGACGAAGGCACTCTACAAAGTCCCTTTCTTTGGGTCCAGTACCTTACCTGATTTCCACAGCTACCTGAATGTTGAAAACTCCCACAACAACCACAGCATTACTTTTGCTACATGCCAATTCTAACTCCTGATTCAACTTGCGCCCTATGTCCAAGCTACTGTTTAGGGGGCTGTAGATTAGTCCCATTAGGGTATTTTTACACTTACTATTACTTAGTTCTATCCATACTGCCCACATCTCCTATCTCAATGTCACCCTTGCAAGGGACTGAATTTCATTCCTCACCAACAGGGCAACCCCAGCCCACCAGCCCACCTGTCTGTCTTTTCGATTGGACGTATACCTTTGAATATTCAGTTCCCAGCTCTGTCCCTCGCAGCCATGTCTCGGTAATTCCCACACCATCATACTTGCCACTTTCTAACTGAGCCTCAAGCTCGTCCACTTTATTCGTTTTTACTTCGCGCATTCATACAGCACTTTGACCTCCGTATTCACTTCCACTTCCCCCCTCGCACCGCTCGCAATTTGCCCTGACCTACTCTGTTGTCCCTTCCCTAACTTTCCTTCCCATCAATTTTAGAATCTTTTGAGAATTTTTTCCTGTAGTCACTTCCCCTTCACCTCCAACTTTATACTCCCAATTTGTCAATCCCAACCCCTCCCCCCCCACCCCCCCCCCCCCCCCCCCCACTATTTAGTTAAAACCCGCACGTGTAGCCCGAGCAAACATGCCTACCCGAATGTCAGAATAGGCAAACTGCTGTAACAAACTGCACATGCACCGCACACAGCCCATGCCTGGAAGTGCGAACGGAAGCAAACGTGCGTACCCGTTTCACGAAGGCCGGTCAGCAACACCGGGCCTGAAACATCCTGTCTGCGTGCGGTGGTCAGGAATTTACCAGGCAGCTGCAAGGCCGAACCACAGACGAGCTCAGCTAAAGAAGCAGCTAAATCCTCCTTAGGGGTAGTACGGATACCTATGAGGACCCAGCGCAGCTGGTCCAGCCAGTCCGGACCTGTACGCCGGGCCTTCCGCGCCGACTAAAGT
The DNA here is from genome assembly GCA_035221665.1 of Okamejei kenojei. Classification (NCBI taxonomy): domain Eukaryota; kingdom Metazoa; phylum Chordata; class Chondrichthyes; order Rajiformes; family Rajidae; genus Okamejei; species Okamejei kenojei. Next base: position 8,412,411 of record CM069165.1, read on the forward strand.
TGTCGATGGAACCTCTCAACCAGCACATTAGCCTGCGGGCGATAGGCGGTAGTATACTGTAACTTGGCGCCGTAGAGCTGTGTCAGGGCGGACCACAAGGAACGGTGAATTGGGCACCCCGATTCGTGATGATGTCAGAGGGTGCCTCGAACCGGGCGATCCAGTGGGCCGCCAAAGCCCGCACGCAAGCTACGGCGGAGGTATCGGTAACTGGGATCGCCTCTGGCCACCGCGTGAAACGTTCCATGACGGTGAGCAGTGCGTGACGCCCGCGACTGCGGCAAGTGACCAACGAGGTCCACGTGAACGTGCACCTGCAGGAACCTGCGTTCGGGGACAGCAAAATCCTGCACCGGAGGCCGTACGTGTCGCTGGACCTTGGAAGTTTCGCATGGGATGCAGGCGTGGGCCCAGGAAGCTACATGCTTACGCTGTCCGTGCCAGACAAACTTGGCTGCCAACAGGGCGGACGTCGTGCGTATGGACGGGTGGGCCAGGCCATGGACTGCGATGAAAATTTGCCGTCTCCAACTAATGGGGATGACCGGGCAGGCGCGACCAGTGGAGACGTTGCACAGGACTTTTGTACTGGCTGCGCCGCAAGGAACTTCGGCCGAAGGCCAGTTTTGGCGGTGCGGTAGGCTGCCATACTGGTATCCACCCGCTGCGCTGCTGCCACCTCGCCTTATTCAACGCAGTGGTCCAGGGCCAAAACAAAGGGAATGGCGGAGCGGGACAAGGCGTCGGCGACGACGTTAAGCTTCCCAGCTAGGTGTCCGATATCAGTCGTGACTTCCGGGACGTAGGCAAGGTGTCACTGCTGTCGTCAGACCCACGGATCCGCGATCTTACTGAGGGCGAAAGTAAGGGGTTTGTGGTCCGTGAACGCGGTGAACACGCGGCCCTCGAGGAAATACCTAAATGCCTGACAGCTAGGAGCTCGCGATCAAAAGCGCTGTATTTGCACTCAGGGGCCCGCAGCTGCCAGCTGAAAATGCCAACAGCTGCCAACGGCCGTCAACGGACCGCTGCAAGACTGCACACACGGCAGCAACGAGGCATCGACGGTGAGTGCTGTGGGAGCAGATGCGCGGGGTGCACAGGCATGGTGGCGTTCGTCAAGGCTTCCTTAGCACCCTCAAACGCCGTGTCCGCCTCCGTGCATGACGGCAGCAGCCACTGGCACGAAACGGTGATTCAAATTCACCCTTGACGGTGAGCGTCCGGGGAAACTGCCGATGGCCTCAACTTTCGCATGGGTAACACAGTGTCCCAGGAATGCACGCCAAACTGGCACTTCGCGGGGTTAATTACCATGTTGTGTTCGTGGCGGCGCTGCTGAAATAAAATATGTGGGTGACGTGCTCCATCTGGGAAACGCTGGCGGCAAGAATGTCGTCCAAATAAATTGAAACAAAAGGCAGGCCCCGATCGACCTAGTCCATGAGTATCTTTAGGCTGAAAGTAGCAATGTTACAAAGTTTTGAGATTATAAAAATCAAGTCTGCAATTTATCCCATCAGATAAAGCATAAGTTTAATTTGACACCTAATTCACTGCCATATTTTCAGTATTAAAAAAAGGTATTTTCAGACTCGGAAATTAGCAACTTGTTTCCTATTGCTTTTCTATTGACCAAACACAAAAGTTGGGATCGAGGACAGTCAAAAGCCCATAACGTTCTTAAAAATTAAGAGAACTGAAATATAATTTCAGTTATTATAGATTGAAGTATTCTGAAACAAATATGAAACAATCTTACTTGGATGACCTGAAATTAAAGCATATAATTAGTTAGTAACCAAATTGTAGCTAATTACAAAGTTCAATTTCAAAATTCAATTCAAATTCAATGCAATTCAATTCTAAACATCTATCCATTTCTTAAGAAAAAATTAACATTAATAATTCATAATATAACAAGATTTTTAAATCTAATTGTCATTGGTTTTTAGGCCAAATTGAAGGAATTGTGTGCTTAGTGCGTGTAGATTAATAGATTAATGGCCATTTAAATCAGCTTGCGAGTGGGATTTTCTGGAACGCTATGGATTGGAACGTTGCGGTTGCGGTGAATTTACACCCCATACCGGCAGGAAAAATTCTGCCGGTTCGTATGGGGACTAAATCACCGTTTCGCAACATTAAATGTTGATTAAGGTCATCTAAAAAAGCAGGTTTATATGTAAAAATAAACGGCTTTCACTTACCTGTCCCCAACCTAAAATCCGTCCCTGTTGTCGGCGTTCACGGCATTCGGAGCTAATTTTTATTTTACTCCAGCGCTGAAATAGTCGGGCTATAAAAAAAAATCAATTACCGGCAGTCGAAACGAATCTCCAGAAATAGCTCGCACTCCGAGAAAATAAGGCTCCGGATGGCAAGGGGAAAACCGCATTTTTAACCCCGCCCCCCCCCCCCCCCCCCCCCCCCTCAAAGGCACCAAAGTCGCGCACACGGCCAGTGACAGAACTGCAGCACCTCTAAAGGTAAGTTTTGTAACATGCCCACTGAAAGGCATCTGAAGCCACTCGAACAGGCCCAATGGTGTGATGGTGGAGGTTTTCGGAATGTCATCGTGGTGGACAGGGATTTGGTTGTAGCCCGGACAAGGTCCATCTTAGAGAAGAACGCGGCGCCTTCGAAGTGCGCGGAGAAATCCTGGATATGAGTCAGCGGACAATGGTCTGCCGTGGTTACAGCGTTAAGATGCCTGTAATCAACGCAAAGTCTCCACCCCCAGATGCTTTCGGGACCATATGTAGCAGGGAAGCCTGGTATTCATCGCTGGCGATGCACAGCTTGTCCGGCGGGAGGCGGCGCGCCCGGGCATGCAACGGGTGGCCATCTGTGGGGATGTGGTGCACGACACGTGCCGGGGAGCCTCCCCGCTGAAACGGGGCGTAAAGAGCTCGGGAATCTCAGCGAGCACGGCGGCGTATGGCATTAAGCAGTGGGACGGGTGAGGGCGGGTTGTGCGGTGCCGAGGGGACGATGGCCGACCGCGGAATCAAGCGACCGCCCCGTAAATCGACGGTGAGGGTGAAAGCGCGGTGGAAATCGTATCCCAAGTGCGGGTCGGCAACGTTCCGAAAGTAAGACGAAAGTAAGGGCAAGGGTGCGCATACTGTATGTTCGGATATCGCTCCCGTTAACGGCCGAGAGAACGGGGCACTTCTTACCAGCACGCATGTCATGGCCAGTCGGGGGAAGGATGCTGATAATCACGTGGGAGTCCACTGGGAAATGGCGTTTGTTTTGGCCGATCGCGATCACGTCTACAGATGATCGGCTGAGGCATTTCCCTGAAACGTGCAGGGTCGGCAGCAGCGTCGAGCCTCCGCACCAAAGCGGAGGTGATAATAACACCAACAGTGCCTACCACTGTTCTCGGGACGGTGCTGTGGTTCCTCGGTGGCAGACGTGGGCGTTCCTTCCTCAAGAAGCCACCGAGGCGAAAGGCGCGTTGGTGCGGGCACATGGCTGATGGCGCAGATATCTTGTGTCTGGTCATCCATAGTTCGTTGGCCCACTCCACGAGCTGCAGGGGACCGGTGAAATCCACGCCGGCGAGCATCAGGCAGACATCGTCAGGCATCTGCTCAAGTTATATATGATTACCTGCGGGCACCATCAGGTGCCGGTACTACATCAACAAATATGTTAATTAACATAATGCCCCGGTGAGTTACTCCAACTTTTTGTGTCTATCATCTTTAATCTAATCTAATTTGAAATATTCTTAAATGCCACTATCGTGTCTGCTTCCACCACCACTCCTAGCAGCGCATTCTAGGCACCCACCTCTCTCCAATCCACATGTCTATTTATATATTACTAAAACTCTCATCTTGACCACTTCCTGTCTGCGTTGTAATTAGATTTGCGCACAAATCACCCCCCATAACTCTGCGATTATTCGCCACCTTACTCACCATTCTCTCCTGTTGCAAGTCAAATAAGTTTTGTTCCGATCGGTGAAATAGTACAAAAGTTATGAAGTGTTTGAAGATTCCCCCTCCCCACACCCCATCGCCACACAACTCCGCTCTACCCTCCACCCCTTCCCCACCCCCCGTCTTCCACACCCGCCACCCACACTCACTGCGCCACACCCCCACACCCCCACACCCCCTCCCACACCCACCCCCTACCCCGCACGACCCCTCCCCCACAAAAGCAACCAAGCGCAACATCTTAGTTGCGTTTAAATTTCCGTTTTCGTTTAAATTTTATCGTCGATTCCTCTCCTATTTAAGCAGCTGAGCTATATCCCGCCGTATATCATGCACGAAACAGCCCCATTCTGAAGGGTGAGCTACATGCCAATTTATTTTGCAGACAGCATGTCTGTGGTATATGAGTGGAACCGGGGTACCTGCTGGAAATTCAATGTCACATGCAGGCAGGAAGAAACCAAAGAACACCGGAGGTTAACGTTGAACCTTGATTGAGCGGCACCGACGGTTGCTTCACGAACAAAAGCGTTGGAATAAATCATACATCTATAAACGCTGATTTATATTTTAAAGTCTCATTGCCGAAACCCGTGTTTGAACCATGGACCTTTGGATCTTTAGTCCAACGCTCTCCCAACTGAGCTATTTCGGCTACTTTACACTGCTGAAGGAAACTCAGTTCACTTCCAATCCGGGCGTAGTAGTTCACCTAATTCTCCGCCTATTTTATATAACGCACCCTGTTCATCAGATGTGGTAATCCCGCTGCTGAACATTTTTGTCATTTCCGAATACAAATCTCACCAGAGAAGAGAAACAGAGAATTCTCGCCATCTTCCACCTCAGTCCTTGACCGACGAAGACTGGTCAGGTCACTGAACCACACGCCCTGTAAACGTTGCAACTTCAGGGACAGAGGCAGATCAGAAGAGGGTTTCCCATTGGTTTGATAGGGAGCTGAAGGAATGCTCTGTGTTCTGTTTCACAGAGATATGGCTCACCCACCACTCCCCAGACTCAGCAGTCTAGCCTGAAGGTTTCTCCATCCACCGTATTGACAGTACGCAGGCATCTGGGAAAGGGTGAGGTGGGGGCATCTGCCTCATGGTCAACTCTGCGTGGTGCTCAGGTGTGGCAGTCCTGTCATACTCCTGCTCGCCACACCTAAATCATCTGGCGGTGAAGTGCCGCAACTTCTACCTTCCAAGGGAATTCATCTCCATCATCCTGACCGCGGTGTACATCCCACCTCAGGCAGACATCCATATGGCACTGGAGGAGCTGCACGGCGTGGTCAACAAACCCCAGACGTTTTACCCCGAGGCGTTTACCACCGTAGCTGGGGACTTCAAGAAAGGCAACCTGATGAAATCACTCCATAACTTTCACCAACATGTCTCCTGCAGCACCTGAGGACCAAACACCCTCGACCATTGCTACACCACCATTAAGGGTGCCTATCGCTCTATCCCTCGCCCTCAATTCGGCAAATCCGACCACACCTGCCTACCGACAGCAATTAAAGAGCGCAACCCCAGAGGTGAGGACTGTACAGAGCTGGTTGGAGGGGGGGGGGGGGGGGCAGAGGAACAACTCCAGGACTGTTTGGAGTATGTAGACTGTTCAGGGACTCGCCAACGGACCGGAATGAATATGCCACACTCGTCACAGACTTCACTAAGAAATGTGTGGAGGACTGCATCCCTACAAAAACCTTCCGAGTGTTGCCCAATCAGAAACCTTGGATGAACTTTGAGATCCGCACTCTTCTGAAGACCAGACACCGGGCATTCATGTCTGATGACACAGTGGTCTACAAGAAGTCCAGATACGACCATGGTATGGCCATCAAAAGGGCCAAAAGGGACCACTACTCGAAGCTGGAGCATGAGACATATGTTCGGCAGCTGTGGCGGGGCCTGAATGCAATCACCTCCTACAAGCTAAAATCAGGAGGCAGTTCGAATGTTGGCGAAACATCACTCCCTGACGAACTCAATGCGTTTTACAATTCAATACAATACAATACAATTTATTTATTGTCATTTGAACCTCACTGACGTCCAATCGAAATTTGCCTTCTAAAGTCATACAAACAAGAACAAGAACCAAGACACAACACAATTTACACAAGCATCCATCACAGTGAATCTCCTCTTCACTGTGACGGAAGGCAAATTCTTATCTCTCCCCTGCACACCCCATTCTCCTCCCGATGTCAAAGTTAAAGCCCCCCGGCGGCGATGGTAAGTAAGTACCGCGGCCATTCAGGCTGCGCCGGGCGATGCAAGGCAACGCTCCGGGTCTTGATGTTGGAGCCCCCGGCGGGCGCTAGCAAGTCCCGCGGCCATTAAAATCGCGCCTGGCGATGTAAGGCCCTGCTCCGGGTCATTTTCAAACCCGGAACACGGGCGGGATAAGTTGCCGCCGCGGGAGCTCCTAAAGCGGTCTCCCAGCAGGGACCCGCGAGCTCCCGATGTCACCGTCCACCAGACCCGCGGCTGAAGCCTCCGAATCTCCGGGGTCGGGCCGCAGCAGCGCGCCACCACGGCTCTCCACGCTCCGAATCCGGCCAGCCCCACGATGGTAAGTCCGCAGCTCCGCAGGCCCCGGGACTGGAGCCCCCAGGTCTTTCCGGTTGGAGGCCGCTCCACGGTGCAATGCCCCAACGACAACGGAGAGCGAACAGGGAAAAGGTCGGGCCATCGGTAGAGTGAAAATATTTTAAAAGCAGATGCTGGTTTGAACCGAAGAGAGTAACAGAATGCGGGACAGGCAGCATCTTTGGAGAGAAGGATGGGTGACGTTTCGGGTCGTGACCCTTCTTCAGACTTAAACGTATAACTTAATGGTTAAAATGAGTATAGAAATCCTCCAGTAAAGTCCGATTAAAGATAGTTCGAAGGTCTCCACTGAGGTAAATGGAAGGTCAGGAACGCTCTACAGGTGGTGAGAGGACGGGTCAGTTGCCTTATAACAGCTTTGATATTTCACCCACCCATTCCTTGTCGAAGGCTGTTTTGAGAGGTGGGGGACAATCTCCCCCATGTTTTGTGACATGGGAGCTACAGCCAGTGGCAACACTTCCCAGTTCGCCTTCGTGTCCCAGGACTGGCTGCAGTTCCCAAATCGCCTGCGAGCCCCGGGAATGGCTGCAGATCCCATGTCGCGAAAACGAATTGAAAAAAACCTCTGCGGGCCGGATGATTTTGGGTTGCGAGCCGTAGTTTGCCGACACCTATCCTTGATGTCAGGCCTCATTGTTGTCCCTCCCCATGTTTTAAAAGCATCTATTATGGTTGATGGGAATGGATCTAGGAAGGGGATGGGTTCAATGGATTATTTAATACAGCTTAGCAATGCTATCCCCGTAAATATGCATAATCACCCTAGTCAGTACTGTATACACAGAACAACCCACCGAGTAGATATGCAAAAGGTGCCATTTTGGTGCCATTTTACAGTCGCAATTGCAGCTGGTGACACAGGTCCATAATTCTGGTTGTCCCGTAATCCGGTATCCCTCTCCACTCCTGCCCTCTTCAGCCATAGTTCCCCCGCTGGGACACCTCCCGCTGCCGACCACGAGGGCGCTGAAGGCAGGACCACCCGGTTCCCCTCATCGACCTTGAAGTGAGAGGGAAGAGATGAGTGAATTTGGTGGGAGCAGTCCCTGGAGAATTCGGAAATGGGTTGAGATGAGAAGATGTGGTCAAATCCCTCAGGAGGTGACGGGAATGTAAGGATAATGTGTTGGCTGGAGTCTGGTGGGGTGAAAAGTGAGGATCAGGGGAACTGTCTTGGTTGCGACTGGACGAACAGAAAGTAAGAGCTGAACTACGGGACACTGAGTTGTGAGGCTCTTCTCTGTGAGAGAAGAGGAAAACCCATGTTCCTTGAATAAGGAAATCTCACCTATCCGAGTATGGGACACCCCCCCTCCTCCCCACCGATTTGCAGTCTAAAGAACTATTTCCAGCCCTTTCCGCAGATGCCATTCACTGAACAACTCCCTGGTCCAATCTCCACCTCTTTCTTCAACTCACTCTTTCTCAACTCCTCACAACTTTCTTCCCACTCCAACTTCCCCCTTCCCAGTTACTTTCACCTGACCCAATGCCCCCCCCCCCCCCCCCATCCCCCCCACCTCGACGCCGTCCAAGGACCCCGCCAGTCTTTTCAGGTGCGGCAAAGGTTCATTTGCACCTCCTCCAACTTCATCTACTGCACCCTTCACCCATTCATTCTCTCCGGAGATGCTGCCTGTCCCGTTAAGGTACTCCACCTTTTTATGCCTATCTCCTTCCCTGGCATCAATCCGAACAAGAGTCTCGTCCGGAAATGTCATCCATTCCTACTCCCCAGAGATACTCCCTGTCCTGCTGAGTTACTCCAGCATTTTATTATTAATTGTCTACTGTGTTTCGTGTTATAACTTGCGAAGAAAGCAACAAGGCGAATTCCTTGTATGTATATATACTTGGCTAATAAAATTCCTTCAATTCAATTCATTTTTTGTCTATCTCCGGGGAAGCAACTGGCGAGTCTCAGCCGGGAGAGCAGTCTTGCTGATCGCCGTCACTCTTTAGCCGGCAGATTCCCTGGGTCCTGCGGTACTCCGCTGCTGCCCATTGTCACCACCTGCTCCCGCTTTGTTGCTCCGGACTTTACAGCAGCCGTTAGGTCGCCAAGTGTGCAACCCGGTAGACGGATGTGTTGCACTTGAAGTGAAATAGTGAAGGCACCGGATAAGTTCCGCAAAGAGTCAATGTGAACTACTGGCCCTTCAACACTGAAGGAATCTGATATTCAGTTAATCGCATTGACGAGATTGGGAAATTAATTGGATCTGGGGATTGGACAAAATAAACAGCCGGGTGTGGGTGATCGGAAGATCGGCCCGAATGAAGGTGGGAGAGACACGGATCAAGATAAACAGAATATTCAGCAACAGGGCTGCTGGAATAGGGTATTTTAATTTAAAATTCATTGCGAAAACCTCTGGAACGGTGTATCCGACCGGGACATACGGCACAGTCATAACAACGGATGGGACAGAGAGTAAGAAATAAGGAAAGTAAGATGGAGAATAAAATGGTAGATTTTGAAGTGGGTAAGAGATGAAAACAACCAAATTAGAAAAAAAAGGAGCACACACGCTAAGAATATTTCTGTCAGTGCAGAGTGGCGCAGCGGAAACATGCTGGGCCCAATAACCAAGAGGTCGATGGATCGAAACCATCCTCTGCTATTCTATCAATGGTTACTTTTGAGAAAATACTCTCCGTGCACACGCGCTCACAACGTATATTTCGCTGCATTCGAGGAAATTCCTATTTCAACAAAAGGCTTCGCTTCATTGCATTTTATGAGTTTTATTGGAGAATCCGTCGGTGACAGCATGGTCCCCGTTGTGCTCGGCCTTTGATCAATTAATTCATAATATTATCTGCTGCATAATATCCACTGGTCCATGGGGGCGCTGCGAGCCGGCAGCCCTGCCAGCACAGAGTTAGTTTTTCAACTTTTTTTTAGTTTGTCTTAATGTGTGTTTTTAATCTCTCTGTGTGTGTCTTGTGGGGGGGGGGGGGGGGGGGGGGGGGGTTAAGGGGGAAGCCGTTTCTGTCGCTTTTTTGCATGTCGCCTCCCCCGTGGCCTAACATCGAGGATCGGTTCCCGGGGCTTTAGCAGCGGCCGCAGCGAAGTCGCTTTCGCTTTTAGACCGGAGATAGACGCAAAAAGCTGCAGTATCTCAGTGGGACAGGCAGTATCTCTGGAGAGAAGTAATGGGTGACGTTTCGGGTCGAGTCCCTCCTTCAGACTTCCCCATTCGGTCACCCATTCCTTCTCTCCAGAGATGCTGCCTGTACCGCTACGTTACTCCAACATTTTGTGTCCATCTTCGGCACTGGGTGTAAACCAGACAGAAGGCAGGCCACACTATTCCATCGGCGAGTGGGAAACGGAACTGTCGCTAATGCACTGTGACTCTGCGCCTCGAGCACAGTCGCGCTGCTGCTTGTGACAGCAAACACAGTTCCGGTTACATGCGTTTAGAAAATGAAAGCGCCAATGGTATTGATGCAGGCACGTGCCGTCAGGGTAGGCATGGTAGGCACTGCCTACCGTGACTAAAACTATGGCATGGTAATCATTAAATATAAATGGTAAAGGCATGGGAGAATTATGCCTATCTAAGAGGTCGATCTCTTATGTACGCATAATTCTCCGTCCCTTTCAACCGCAGCGCTTGCAACCCTTGAATGACTGTGCAACCACGTGGCGTCAGCGGGTTTTTCAAATATGGATTGCCATTATTTGAAGGGTATGTTAGGAAGCAAAGAGATAAGAATGGAGTTCGTGTACCGATAATGTGGTAAGTTTATATCTTGGTGCTTCATGTTTTTAAATACTATATTCCCCGGGGTGGGGGATAGCTCCTTTCAAAGTGTTTGGGGAGTCCGGCCCGGGTTAAAGTTCCGGGGAGGGCAGGAGTGTTGTGAAGGAGGGGGACGGGGCCAGTAATCCACTTGCGACGCTCTGGGCACCGAGCTACCGCATTGTGGCCGGAGAGTGAATTAGCTTTGGTGGCTGCGGGTGGCCGCCGTGGCCGGACAGCCCATTCTGCCGGTCCCCGCACAACTGTGGCAGTGCTCTCCGTCTGAAAACCCCTCCCCTGCCGCTCGCCGGCCTTACTCAGTCCGGTGAGTGGCAGGTGAGAGGTGTTCAGACGGAGAGCATTGCCAGAGGTTAGCGGGCTGGCAGAAGGCGCTGAAGAGGCAGCCGGTTCTGCTGTCGGGTCCCAGCGGCCGCTCGCAGCCACCCGAGCTGCTTCCCTCCCCGGAAGTGGCGGCCAGTTCTGCTGTCCGTGCCCCGAGCGCTGCGGTGAGTGAGACTGATATGATCCCCGAACCCCCCCTTCTCAACACTCCTGCCCTCCCCGTAAATTTAATCCCTGGCAAAGACTCTCCACACGCTGTGTAAGTAACTTTCCCTCCAATTGGACCCTTGAATTAGTGTTGTCATTCAATAAGATGACAACTGATTCAACGTCCCGATGTGCCCGCCTTTTCCCACCATCTCTCCACATGCCTTGAGCCACAATCCCCCACCATTCATTCATTAAAAAATGAAGGAGATTTAGAGGCTCTTGGCAAATTTAATTGTTACTTATTTTTATTTTTTATGTTTAAGGTGAGAACAATCTGCGCATGCGAGGTTTAGGATTTTTCTTTAAAGCCGCCTGCCTCCCATGAGTAATTACTCACGGCACGTGCCTGTATTGATAGCACTGCCCTGAGCTGGTTCATCTCCTACCTCAAAGGTAGGAATTTCTCTACTAACATAGGCAACTCTTTCTCCTCCCCAGCTAGCTTGTGGAACCCCATCTCTGTGTGGGGTTCCACAAGGATCCATCCTTGGCCCCATTCTCTTCTCCCTGTATATGTTCCCCTTATGCCAAGTCATTGGAAGGCACGGCAGTTCCTTCCATTGCTACGCAGACGATACACCACTGTACCTCGCCCTGAAGCCCAAAATCTGATCAAATCTGCTTAACCTTATCCACTGCCTCGAGGATATAAAGTGTTGGATGGCCAGAACTTTCTCCAACTAAACGACAGTAAGTCTGAGATCATCCTTCCCGGCCCGTCGGTCTCGATCAAAATGATAGCAGGCAGCCTTGGAAGCCTTACCCCACGACTCAAACCTCACGTCGAAAACCTTGGCGTGATATTTGACTCAGCGCTGAAGTTTGACAAACAAGTCAATGCCGTGGTGAAAGCTAGCTTTTTCCAGCTTCGGATGATAGCTAAAATAAAGCAATTATTTCAGTTTGATGACGTCGAAAAGATCATTCACATATTTATCTCCTCCCGCCTAGATTACTGCAACTTCCTCTGCACTGGCATCAGCCAATCTTCCCTGTCCCGCCTGCAAGTGGACCAAAACGCGGCAGCGAGACTCCTGACGGTCACCTGAAATAGGGACCACATCACCCCGATCCTGGCCTCTCTCCACAGGCTCCCTGTGCGGTTCCGAATACATTTAAAGATCCTCCATTATCGCTACAAAACCCTCAATGGGCTTGCCCCCACGTACATCAAAATTCTTCTTACCCACCACACCACCTCCAGGTCCCTCAGAACGGCCGACTTGGGGTTGCTAGTCATCCCGCGGTCTAGGCATAATCTTAGAGGCGACCGCGCCTTTACGGTTGCAGCTCCCAGACAGTGGAAGAGCATCTCTCTTCCCAGTACAACTGCCCCATCCATCGACTCCTTTAAGTCGCGACTTAAAACTCATCTCTACTCCCAAGCTTTTCTTGACGTCCTCTGAGCGTGGCTATTTGTATGTAGTGGTGTTTGTATTTAATCGATGAACCACTGTTGTTTGGCCAACGAGAATTGTTTTTTAAATGTGCTAAATAAATAAAAGTGACTTGACGTGACTTGACCCTTTATTAAAGAATTCAACACGAGCATGTATCTGAACAAATAACCGGATCGCGCATAAGCCGAGAGCACACAAATCAAACAGTGAGGAGTGAATGTCTGAAACTTGCACGTTATTGGTCAAAGAAAATCCAAGGATATTAGCATGAAATTTTGCAACCACATGTAACTAACCCACAAACAGCACTTTCCCCACTTTTTCTTAGACTCGCATCCATGTCTCCTTCGCCCCCTCCCCTTCCACCTACATACATTATGCTGCTTCACAACGCAAAACATATTCCTCCTTAGTATAGTGGTTAGTATCCCCGCTTGTCACGCGGGAGACCGGGGTTCAATTCCCCGACGGGGAGAAAGTTTTCGTCGTTCTAAATGTAACTAGAATTCCAAGTGCTATTTTGCACATCTTGATTTATAAATGGTGAAAACATCAAGTATGTGTTTGCTGAACTGATCGGTTTATTCACCATTCAGAATTAACATAATACATACTGCACAGGAGCTCAGAAACAGGCGCATTCGGCCCAGAATATCAGTATTTAACATTATGCCAAATTCATCTAATCGACTCTCAAAAAGGGTGTCAACCCATATAACCATATAACTATATAACAGTTACAGCATGGAAACAGGCCCTCTCGGCCCTTCCAGTCCGTGCCGATCATCTGTTTTCCCCTAGTCCCATCTACCTGCACTCAGACCATACCCCTACATTCCCTTCCCGTCCATATACCTATCCACTTTACTTTTAAATGTTAAAATCGATCCTGCCTCCACCACTTCTGCTGGAAGCTCATTCCACACAGCCACCACCCTCTGAGTAAAGAAGTTCCCCCTCACGTTACCCCTAAACTTCCGTCCCTTAATTCGCATATCATGCCCTCTTGTTTGAATCTTCCCTACCCTTAATGGGAAAAGCTTATCCACGTCAACTCTGTCTATCCCTTTCATCATTTTAAAGACCTCAATCAAGTCCCCCCTTAACCTTCTGCGCTCCCAAGAATAAAGACCTAACTTGTTCAACCTTTCTCTGTAACATAGTTGCTGGAACCCTGGCAACATTCTAGTAAATCTCCTCTGTACTCTCTCTATTTTGTTGACATCCTTCCTATAACTAGGCGACCAAAATTGTACACCATACTCCAGAATTGGTCTGACCAATGCCTTGTACAATTTTAACATTACTTCCCTGCTCCTATATTCAATGCTCTGATTTATAAAGGACAGTACACCAAAGACTTTCTTTACCACCCCATCTACATGCGATTCCACCTTCAGGGAAATATGCACAGTTATTCCTAGATCTCTCCGTTCCACAACATTCCTCAATTCCATACCATTTACCATGTACGTCCTAGTTTGATTTGTCCTGCCAAGATGTAGCACTTCACACTTATCAGCATTAAACTCCATCTGCCATCTTTCAGCCCACTTTTCCATATGGCCCAAATCTCTCCGTAGACTTTGAAAATCTACTCCATTATCCACAACACCACCTATCTTAGTATCATCTGCATACTTACTTATCCAATTTTCCACCCCATCATCCAGATCATTGATGTACATGACAAACAACAGTGGATCCCTGAGGCACCCCACTGGTCACCGGCTTCCAACCTGACAAACAGCCATCCAACATTACTCTCTGACATCTCCCATTCAGCCACTGTTGAATGCATCTTGCCACTCTGCCATTAACACCCAAAGATTGAACCTTCTTAACCAACCTTCCATGGGGAACCTTGTCAAAGGCCTTACTGAAATCCATATAGACAACATCCACTGCTTTACCCTCATCAATTTCCCTAGTAACCGCTTCAAAAAATTCAAGGTTTGTCAAACATGACCTTCCAGGCACAAATCCATGTTGACTGTTCCTGATCAGACTCTGTTTATCCAGATGCTTATATATATTATCTCTAAGTATCCTTTCCATTAATTTACCCATCACTGACGTCAAACTAACAGGTCTATAATTGCTCGGTTTATTCTTTCAACCCTTTTTAAACAATGGAACAACATGCGCAGTACGACAATCCTCCAGCACTATTCCCGTTTCTAATGACATTTGAAATATTTCTGTCATAGCTCCTGCTATTTCTACACTAACCTCCCTCAATTTCCTAGGGAACATCCTGTCAGGACCTGGAGATTTATCCACTTTTATATTTTTCAAAAGTGTCAGTACTTCCTCCTCTTTGAATCTCATGGTTTCCATAGCTACTCTACTTTTTTTCCTTACTTCACATAGTTCAATATCCTTCTCCTTGGTGAATACCGAAGAAAAGAAATTGTTCAATATCTCCCCCATCTCTTTTGGCTCTGCAGATAGCTGTCCATTCTGTCTCTCTAATGGTCCAATTTTATCCCTCGTTATCCTTTTGCTATTAATATAGCTGTATTAACCCTTTGGATTACTTTCATCTTTCTTGCCAAAGCAACCTCACATCTTCTTTTAGCCTTCCTAATTTCTTTCTTAAGATTATTTTTACATTATTTATACACCTCTAGCACCTCATTTAATCCATACCTCCTATAATTATTGTAGATATCTCTCTTTTTTCGAAACAAGTGTCCAATTTCCCTTGAAAACCATGGCTCTTTCCAATTTTTACTATTTCCTTTCACCCTAACAGGGACATAAAGATTCTGTACTCTTACAATTTCCCCTTTAAATGTCCTCCATTTCTCTTCTACATCCTTCCCATAAAACACAGTGTCCCAATTCACTCCTTTTAAATCCTTACGCATTCCCTCAAAGTTACCCTTTCTCCAATAAAAATCTCCACCCTAGGTCCAGTTCTGACTCTCTCCATAATTATATTGAAACAAATGGTATTGTGATCACTGGTCCCGAAGTGCTCACCAACGCATACCTCCGTCACCTGTCCTGCCTCATTTCCTAACAGGAGGTCCAGCACTGCCCCTTCTCTGGTCGATACGTCCATGTACTGCTGCAAAAAACTATCCTGCACCCATTTTGCAAACTCCAAACCATCCAACCCATTTACAGAATGTGTTTCCCAGTCTATTTTTGGAAAATTGAAATCTCCCACAATCACTACCTTGTGCTTGCTATTAATATCTGCTATCTCCTTACATATTTGCTCTTCCAATTCTCGCTCCCCATTTGGCGGTCTATAATACACCCCAAAAAGTGTTGCTACACCGTTCCCACTTCTCTGTTCCACCCAAATAGCCTCCCTACACGAGCCGTCTAATCTATCCTGCCAAAGCACTGCTGTAATATCCTCTCTGACAAGCAATGCAACACCTCCACCTCTGGTCCCTCCAATTCTATCACACCTGAAGCAACGAAATCCTGGAATATTTAATTTCCAATCACAGACGTCCTGCAACCATGTTTCACTGATTGCCGCAACATCATATTTCCAGGTGTCAATCCAGGCTCTAAGTTCATCCACCTTTCTTACAATGCTCCTAGCATTAAAATATACACATTTTATAAACCCACTATCCTTTATTCTCTGTCTATTATCCTTTTCCTCTTTCACGCTTGCATTTTGGGTCCGAGTGCTTCCCTTCTCTGCCTCTTGCCCCACACCCTGCCCCCTAGCCCCCTCTGCCCGAGTCCCTCCCCCAGCCTTTCTAGTTTATAGTCTCTAAACGTCACACATTCCTTCTCTCCTGTCCCGCTGTGTTACCCCAGCTTTTTGTGTCTATCATCTTTAATCTAAACCACTTGCTTACCTGTGATCTCTCTCCCCCCCCCCCCCCCCCCCCCCCCCCCCCCCCCCACCCACCCCCAATTCTAATTTTATGCCGTGCATATTAGAATGTGAGAGAGAGCTGCATCGTGACATCCCGGCTTGGAGAACCGCGAGGCCACTCTGATCCTGATACACTGGTGGGAAGTAACGAAGGAGGTCAGGGATCTAGAGCGAGGGATGCCATCATGGGGTAAATTTGTTGATGCTGGAACTTCAAATAATAATGTTAATAGCAGTATTTTAAAATTTCCGATTTGTCGGTTGCTTTATTATGGTAGACGTGTCAACTCAATTACTGAACAAAACAGGGTAAGGGTAAGTTTACTTTCGAAAAGTTGCCAAGGGTAAACGGGACCAAACATGTTGGGAACCCCTGCTCTAATAATCAAACATCTTAAATACATCTAAAGTAATTCCTAAGAACACCGTAAGTATGATAATTGGCGTCTCTTGCATTCCCTCTCTCTCCCCGTCCCTCACGCACCCCAGTCGTTTTGATAGTTTCACTGTTCTTAACCCTCCGTTTTCACCTCTTCCTCAGCCAACAATGGACCATTGTGGGCTCTTTGGTCATCAGAGTAATCTCTGTTTTGTCCCGTCCCTTTTCATACCTTTAGTTACCCGCATCACTGAATCTCAGTCTGAGATACGGTCTCGATCCAAAACGTCGCCTATTCATTTTTGTCAGAGATGCTGCCTGCACGCTCATTTACTCCAGCATTTGGTGTCTCTCTTCGGTGTAAACCAGCATCTGCAGTTCTATTCTAAACACAATAATCGCTGTCATCTCTCTCAGCACCCGGCTTTCACATGTCTGTCTGTTACGTTCACCACGGATCCCTTCTACATCTGGCGATTCTTTCGCAGCGCACTATCGCCAGTACCCATAGGTATGATTTACCAGCTGCCCTGTAGTTCCTGTATAAATTCGACCATTTTAACCTCTTTTGATTTCAACGTAAACATCCGCATGCGTTTGAAATAATTGATTTGATTGATCCTGTACCTGCAAATGACATTGTAATCGTCAGTATGCAGATACTTAAGATCACTGGCACAGACACCTCATTGCCCGGTTTTCACAGAGTCTCAGATGAAGGGAATTCTCCCTCCGGTATCGTGTCTCACTGCCTCGCCATCAACCCCTTGCGGCCAGGAGCCGGATTTCATTAAATGTTTCTTATCATCATCGCTCCCTCATTCATCAGCAGCACCTTTAAAGAATTGGATGCTTCGTAATTTCTTCGCACATCTCGGAACAGGGTCTCAACATTAGTTTCAAATAAATATGGAAACGTTCACCACAGGTACTGGCCTTCATGGTCCGCCATGTCCATGTCGACAGTGACGCCCTCTACGTCAATTGGTTTTACCCGTTTTGGTCCGTATCCTTCCATTGTTTTCCAGCGAGTCGAGTCAAGAGTATTTAATCGTCATAAGCATTTCATAACGTCGCACATAGGAGAATCCTGGGCAAAATTAGAGCACACGGTATTGGTGGTAAGGTGCTGACATTGATTGAAAATTGGTTGGTAGACAGGAAACAAAGGGTAGGAATTAACAGTTCCCTTTCAGAATGGCAGGCAGTGACTAGTGCGTTACCGCAAGGCTGGGTGCTGGGACCGCAGGTGTTTACAATATATATTAATTATTTGGATGAAGGGATTAAAAGTAACATGAGCAAATTTGCAGATGACACAACACTGGGTGGCATTGTGAACTGTGAGGAGGATGTTATGAGGATGCAGGGCGATTGAAGATCTTCGGTGCGTGCGCAGACGCATGGCAGATGCAGTTTAATGTGGATAAATATGAGGGTATACCCTTTCATGGCGAAAACAGGAAGTTAGATTATTATCTAAATGGTGTCAAGTTGGAAAAAGGGGAAGTACAACATGATCAGGGCTCCTTGTTCATCTGTCACTGAAAGTAAGCATGCAGGTACAGCAGGTAGTGAAGAAAGCGAAAGGCATGTTGGTATGGGGTCAAATAGTTCGTTCTGCAGTTATACAGGGCCCCAGTGAGACCACACCTGGAGTATTGTATGCAGTTTTGGTATCCAAACGTAATCACATTGAATGGTGGTGCTGGGTCGAGTGGCCGAATGGCCTACTCCTGCACCTGTTGCCTATTGTCTATTGTCTATTCATGCTATTGAGGGAGTGCAGCGTAATTTCACAAGGTTAAATGCCGGGATGGCGGGACTGTCATATGTTGATAGATTCGGGCGGCTGGGCTTGTTTGTACTCTGGAATTTAGAAGGGTTAGAGGAGATCTTATTGAAATATAGAAGGTTATTAAGCGTTTGGACAAGCTAGAGGCAGGAAACATGTACCCAATGTTTAAAGAGTCCAGAAACAGGGGCCATATTTTAACAATAATTGGTAAGGCATTTAGAACGAAAATGAGGAAAAACATTTTCACAAAGAGAGTTGTGTGCGTGTGGAATGCGCTGCCTCAGAGGCCGGTGGAGGGTGGTTCTCTGGATGCTCTTCAAGAGAGAGTTAAATAAAGCTCTTAGGGAGAACGGAGTTACAGGATATGGAGAGAAGGCAGGAACGGGGCACTGATTGTGAATGATCAGCCATGATCACATTGAATGGTGGTGCTGGCTCGAAGGACTGAATGGCCTACTCCTGCACCTATTGCATATTGTCTATTGTCATATGTACATACAATGGCACGGAAAATGCTTACTTGGAGTAGGATAATAAACCTGAAAAGACAATACTCAGATAACATTAAAAAATAATGAATAACCCCATAATTAGTGTGAAAAGGCCAGAATACGACAGCAGCCAACTTAGCCCATATTTATTTGATGTTTTGTAGAGTTTGATAACCTTATGGAGGTTGGGAAGAAGCTGTCACGGTAGGTGGTATCGGATTCCCCTGCGTTTCAGTCTTATTCGTAAACCACCACTTTAACCAGGTTGCTCGGACGAATGATTGATACTTTATTGTCACATGTACCTAGGGTACTTAGGTGCAGTGAAATAATTTGTTTTGCATATAAGGCGACGTTTCGGGTCGAGACCCTTCTTCAGAATCAGACCAGCATCTTTACTTCAGACTGATGTGGGGCGGGAAAATTACAAGGAAAAGGCGGAGACAGTAGACATGTGGGAGAGCTGGGAAGGGGAGGGGAACGAGGGAGAAAGCAAGGATGATCAGAAATTGCAGAAGTCAATGTTCATACCGCTGGGGTGTAAACTAACCAAGCGAAATAGGAGGTGCTGTTCCTCCAATTTACGCAGGGCCTCACTCTGTCGTTGGCGGAGGCCCAGGACACAAAGGTCGGGTTCGGAATGGGAGGGAGAGTTGAAGTGCTGAACCGCCGGGAGATGAGGTTGGTGGTTTGGGCGCTCTCAGCCATTGTCTTTTTATTTCACGATAAAGAAAACACATCTTACAGTTAAATCGCATGTAGATAGGGTGGTAAAGAAAGCATTTGGTGTGTTGGCGTTTATAAATCAGAGCATTGAATATAGGAATAGGGAAGTCATGTTAAAATTGTACAAGGTACAAGGCATTGGTAAGACCAATTCTGGAGTATGGTGTACAATTTTGGTCGCCTAATTATAGGAAGGATGTCAACAAAATAGAGAGAGTACAGAGGCGATTTACTAGAATGTTGCCAGGGTTCCAGCAACTATGTTACAGAGAAAGGTTGAACAAGTTAGGTCTTTATTCTTTGGAGCGCAGAAGGTTAATGGGGGACTTGATTGAGGTCATTGAAATGATGAAAGGAATAGACAGAGTTGACGTGGATACGTTTTTCCCATTGAGGGTAGGGAAGATTCAATCAAGAGGGCATGACATGAGAATTAAGGGACAGAGGTTTAGGGGTAACATGAGGGGGAACTTCTTTACTCAGAGGGTGGTGGCTGTGTGGAATGAGCTTCCAGCAGAAGTGGTGGAGGCAGGATCGATTTTATCATTTAAAAGTAAAGTGGATAGGTATATGGACGTGAAGGGAATGGAGGGGTATGGTCTGAGTGCAGGTAGATGGGACTAGGGGAAAACAAATGGTCGGCACGGACTGGAAGGGCCGAGAGGGCCTGTTTCCGGTTTGTAATTGTTATATGTTTATATGGTTATATGGTTAATTGTCTCCAATAAATGTAGCCGACGGGGTTGAAAGGTATAAAATCCTACGATCCCCTAAAATGCAGAATATTCCTCGCTAGACATGTGTTTGACATTGACAATGGTTAAAAAAAAATGTCGCCCAACGTGGGACTCGAACCCTGAGATTAAGAGTCTTATGCTCTACCGGCTGAGCTAGCCGGGCATTGCTCAGACGTTTTCAGGGTCTAATATCACGAGCATCATCCTCTCAATACACCACGGATCTACCTCTGGTAAGATTTTTTGTCTGCGGGTGTAGAAGATACACCCGCCAGACGTTAATCAAACTTTCGTTCGGTCCAAGCGGAATATTTCACACTTTCTGCGTTTAAATTTTACCGTCCATTCCTCTCCTATTTATGCAGTTGACCTACATCCCGCCGTAGACCATGCAAGAAACCGCCCCGTTTTGAAGGGTGAGCTACATAGCCAATTTATTTTAAGACCGCATGTCTGTGGTATTTGAGTGGAAACCGGCGTACCTGCTGGAAATTCAATAAGTCACATGCAGGCAGAAAGACAGTCAAAGAACATTGGAGGTTAACGTTGAACATTGATTAAACGGCACACACCGCTGCGTCAGGTACAAAAGGATTGTAATAAATCATACATCTAAGAACGCTGATTTAAATTTTAAAGTCTTAAATACCATTGCAGAAGCCCGGGATTGAACCAGGGACCTTTAGATCTTCAGCCTAACGCTCTCGCAACTGAGCTATTCCGGCAACTAAAGGAGACTCAGTTCACTTCCAACTCATGAATCCGGGCATAACCGTTCACCTAATTCTGCGCCTCTTTTATATAACGCACCGTGTTCATCAGATGTGTGAATCCGCTGCTGAACATTTTTGTCATTTCGGAATACAAATCTCCCAGACAAGAGAAACAGACAATTCTCGCCATCTTCCACCTTCTTCCTTGACCGACGAAGACTGGTCAGGTCACTGAACCACCCGCGCTGTAAACGTTGCAACTTCAGTGCCAGAGGCAGAGCAGAAGAGGTTTTCCCATTGCTCTGATCGATACACAAGTCCTAGATCACAACTTGTAAAACAGAACAGAAGCACATTCGGCCCTCGAATATGTTCCCTCGAAAGTATGCGCAACCATTGAATGTCACCTGTAACACCTTTCTAGCCCATCAATATCCCGCGCAACGTGGTCACAAACAATGTGTGTAGGAAAGATCTGCAGATCTGAAGAAGGGTCTCGACCCGAACCGTCATCCCTTCTCTCCAGAAATGTGGTCTGTCCTGCTGAGTTACTCCAGCAATTTGTTTATATCTTTGGTCACAATCAATATGTATATATCAGTTTAATTTAGCGAACATGAATTGACCATTACATCGTGCAGTGAGATACAATGAAAAACTGTGTCTTACGTGTTAACCAGTCAGAGAAAGGACTTTACATGATTGTATTCAAGCTGTCCTTAGTGTGCAGATAAAGGATAAAGGTAACGCGCAGGAAGAAAATGCAGATGCAGATAGCATGGATGATCAGCCATGATCATATTGAATGGCGGTGCAGGCTCGAAGGGCTGAATGGCCTACTCCTGCACCTAATTTCTATGTTTCTATGTTTATATGTTTCTATACTGGTCTGAACCGAAGAGTGATACAGAATGCAACAGTAACTCAGCGGGGCAGGCTGCATCTCTGGAGAGAAGGAATGGGTGACACCTTCTTCAGACTTAAAAGTATAACTTAATGGTTAAACTGAATGTGGATAACGGCCAGTAAAGTCCGTTTAAAAATAGTTCGAAGGTCTCCAATGAGGTAGATGGAAGGTCATGACCGCTCTACAGCTGGTGAGAGGACGGATCAGTTGCCTTATAATAGCTCTGATATATCAACTACCGATTCCTTGTCGAAGGCAGTTTTGAGGGGTGGGGGACAATCTCCCCTAGCACTTGCCAGGTCGCCTACGTGTCCCAGCACTGGCTGCAGTTCCCAGATCGCCTGCGAACCCCGGGAATGGCTGCCATTCCCACATCGCGAAAACTAATTGAAAAAAACGTTTGCGGGCCGGGTGATTTTGGGTTGCGGGCCGCGTCCGTTCCGTGATCCGTAGGTTGCCGACACCTTTCTTTGATGTAAGGCCTCATTATTGTCCCTCCCCATGTTTTAAAAGCATCTACTACTGTGACTGAACGTGTCCAATATATCTTGAAATGGGAGGGAGAGAGCCAGAGGTCGTGGTACATATAGTTACCAAAGATATAGGTAGAAAAAGAGAGGAGGTCCTGAAAGGAGAATTTAAGGAATTAGGAAGAGTGTTAAGGAGAAGGACCGCAAAGGTAACAATCTCAGGATTACTGCCTGTGCCACGCGACAGTGAGAGTAGGAATGGAGCAAGGTGGAGGATAAATGCGTGGCTAAAGGACTGGTGCAGAGCGCAGAGATTCAAGTTTCTGGATCATCGCACCTCTTTTGGGGAAGGTGTGACCTGTACAAAAAGGACGGGTTGCACTTGAACCCGATAGGAACCAATATCCTGGCGGGGACATTTGCAAAGGCTACTCGGGAGCCTTTAAACTAGATCGGTTGGGGGGAGGGACTCAAATAGAGAAAGCAAGTAGTCCGTTTGTGAGGCAGGAGGCAGAGAAGAGAAGCAGTCAGACGCAACACGTAGGGAGGAAAGAAGAAAAAAAAACAAACGGAGAATAAGAAGTGGAGGGTTTCTTAAATGTGTGAGCAGAGAGACAGAGGGGTGTAAAATGAGGATAAGAGCAATAGGTAGCGAGGTGAAAAGTGGCAGGAAAACAAATCCAGCTCAAAAATCTACAAGGGCCACTTTTCAACATAATTGTAAAATGGCAAAGAGTGTTGTAAAAACAAGCCTGGAGGCTTTGTGTCTCATTGCGAGGAGCATTCTTAACAATGTGGATGAGTTGAATGTGCAGATAGCTATTAATAATTATGATATAGTTGGGATCACGGAGACATTGGTCCAGGGTGACCAAGGCTGCGAGCTGAACATCCAGGGATATTCAATATTCAGGAAGGATAGAGAGGAAAAGGAGGAGGGGTAGCGTTGCTGGTTAGAGAGGAGATTAACGCAATACAAAGGAATGACATTAGCTTGGAGGATGTGGAATCGATATGGGTGGAGCTGCGAAACACTAAGGGGCAGAAAACGCTAGTGGGTGTTGTGTACAGGCCACCTAACAGTAGTAGTGGAGTTGGGGATGGCATCAGACAGGGAATTAGAAATGCGTGCAATGAAGGTAAAACCGTTATAATGGGTGACTTCAATCTACATATAGATTGGGTGAATCAAATTGGCAGGGGTGCTGAGGAAGAGGATTTCTTGGAATGCATGCGGGATAGTTTTCTAAACCAACATGTGGAGGAACCAACGAGAGAGCAGGCTATTCTAGACTGGATATTGAGTAATGAGGAAGGGTTAGTTAGCAGCCTTGTTGTACGTGGCCCCTTGGGCAAGAGTGACCATAATATGGTTGAGTTCTTCATTAGGATGAAGAGCGACATTGCTAATTCAGAAACATGGGTCCTGAACTTAAACAAAGGTAACTTTGAGGGTATGAGACGTGAATTGGCCAAGATCGACTGGCAATTGATTCTTGAAGGGTTGACGGTGGATATGCAATGGAAGGCATTTAAAGACTGCATGGATGATATACAACAATTGTTCGTCCCAGTATGGCAAAAGAATAAATCAGGGAAGGTGGCGCATCCGTGGATAACGAGGGAAATCAGGCATAGTATCAAAGAAAAAGATGAACCGTACAAATTAGCCAGAAAAAGCAGCCTACCAGAGAAATTCAGAGACCAACAGAGGAGGACAAAGGGCCCAACTAGGAAAGGGAAAATGGAGTATGAAAGAAAACTGGCAGGAAACATAAAAACTGACTGCAAAAGATTTTATCGATATGTGAAGCGCAAAAGATTAGTTAAAACAAATGTAGTCCCTTAAAGTCAGAAACCGGTGAATTGAACATGGGGAACAAGGACATGGCAGACCAATTGAATAACTACTTTGGTTCTGTATTCACTAACGAAGACATAAATAATTTGTCGGAAATAGCAGGGGATCGCGGGTCTAAT
The DNA here is from genome assembly GCA_035221665.1 of Okamejei kenojei. Classification (NCBI taxonomy): domain Eukaryota; kingdom Metazoa; phylum Chordata; class Chondrichthyes; order Rajiformes; family Rajidae; genus Okamejei; species Okamejei kenojei. The sequence goes on from CM069165.1 coordinate 8,436,755, forward strand.
GGAGGAAATGAGTGAAATCCAGCAGCCGGAAAGTGGTGTTGGGTAAATTGAATGGATTAATAAATTGAATGGATTAAAGGCCAATAAATCCCCAGGGCCAGATAGGCTGCATCCCAGGGTACTTAAGGAAGTAGCCCCAGAAATAGCAGATGCCTTAGTGATAATTTTTCAAAACTCTTTAGATTCTGGGGTAGTTCCTGAGGATTGGAGGGTAGCTAATGTAACCCCTTTTATTAAAAAGGGAGGGAGAGAGAAAACGGGGAATTACAGACCAGTTAGTCTAACATCGGTAGTGGGGAAACTGCTAGAGTCAATTATTAAAGATGGGATAGCAGCGCATTTGAAAAGTGGTGAAATCATTGGACAAAGTCAACATGGATTTACGAAGGGTAAATCGTGTCTGACGAATCTTATTGAATTTTTTGAGGATGTAACTAGTAGAGTGGATAAGGGAGAAGCAGTGGATGTGTTGTATCTGGACTTTCAGAAGGCTTTCGACAAGGTCCCACACAAGAGATTGGTATACAAACTTAAAGCACACGGTATTGGTGGTTCAGTATTGATGTGGATAGAGAACTGGCTGGCAGTCAAGAAGCAAAGAGTAGGAGTGAACGGGTCTTTTTCAGGATGGCAGAGAGTGACTAGTGGGGTGCCGCAAGGCTCAGTGCTGGGACCCCAACTATTTACAATATACATTAATGATTTGGACGAGGGAATTAAATGCAACATCTCGAAGTTTACGGATGACACGAAGCTGGGGGGCAGTGTTAGCTGTGAGGAGGATGCTAGGAGGCTGCAGGATGACTTGGATAGACTGGGTGAGTGGGCAAATGCATGGCAGATGCAGTATAATGTGGATAAATGTGAGGTTATCCACTTTGGTGGCAAAAACAGGAAGGTAGACTATTATTTGAATGGTGACCGATTAGGAAAAGGGGAGATGCAGCGAGACCTGGCTGTCATGGTACACCAGTCATTGAAAGTAGGCATGCAGGTGCAGCAGGCTGTGAAGAGAGCAAATGGTATGTTGGCATTCATAGCAAAAGGATTTGATTACAAGAGCAGGGAGGTTCTACTGCAGTTGTACAGGGTCTTGGTGAGGCCACGCCTGGAGTATTGCGTGCAGTTTTGGTCACCTAATCTGAGGAAATACATTTTTGCCATAGAGGGAGTACAGAGAAGGTTCACCAGACTGATTCCTGGGATGGCACGACTTCCATATGAAGAAAGATTGGATAGACTTGGCTTGTACTCGCTGGAATTTAGAAGATTGAGGGGTGATCTCATAGAGACATACAAAATTCTTAAGGGGTTGGACAGGCTAGATGAAGGACGACTGTTCCCGATGTTGGGGAAGTCCAGGGCAAGGGGTCACAGTTTAAGGATAAGGGGGAAGTCTTTTAGGGTCGAGATGAGAAAATATTTTTTCACACAGAGAGTGGTGAATCTGTGGAATTCTCTGCCACAGAAGGTAGTTGAGGCCAGTTCGTTGGCCATCTTTAAGAGGAAGTTGGATGTGGCCCTTGTGGCTGAAGGGATCAGGGGGTGTGGAGAGAAGGCAGGTACAGGATACTGAGTTGGATGATCAGCCATGATCAGATTGAATGGCGGTGCAGGCTCGAAGGGCCGAATGGCCTGCTCCTGCACCTAATATCTATGTTTCTATGTTTCTAACTGATTCAATGTCTCAGTGTGACCCCGTTTTACCCACCATCTCTCCACCTGCTTCATCCTCCATCCCCCACCCATTCACCCATTCAGTATTTAAAACATGAAGGAGATTTAGAAGTTTTGGGTAAATTGAATTGTTACATATTTTATTTTTTTATTTGTAAGGAGAGAACAATCTGCGCATGCGCGGTTTAAGATTTTTTTTTAAACAGCCTGCCGCCCCTCAAGGCACGTGTCTGTATTGATGGCACTGTCCTGAGCTGCTTCATCTCCTACCTCAACGATAGGAGTTTCTCTACTAACATAGGCAACTCTTTCTCCCCCCCAGCTAGTCTCTGCCGTGGAATTCCACAAGGTTATATCCATGGCCCCATTCTCTTCTCCCTGTATATGCTCCCCTCAGGCCAAGCCATTGAAAGGCACGGCATTTCCTTCCATTGCTACGCAGACGATACACTACTCTATCTCTCGCTGAAGCCCAAAAAACATGCAAATCTGTTTAACCTTGTCCACTTCCTCGAGGGTTTAAAGTGTTGGATGACCCACAACTTCCTCCAACTAAACGAGAGTAAGTCTGAGGTCATCCGTCTCGGCCCTTCGCACTCAATCAAAATGATAGCAGGCAGCGTTGGAAGCCTTACCCCACTACTCAAACCTCACGTCAAAAACCTTGGCGTGATATTTGACTCAGCGCTGAAGTTTGACAAACAAGTCAATGCCGTGGTAAAAACTAGCTTCTTCCAGTTTCGGACGATAGCTTAAATAGAACAATTCTTCCAGTTTGATCACCTCGAAAAGATCATCCACACATTTATCTCCTCCCGCCTAGACTCCCTCTACACTGGCATCAGCCAATCTTCCGTGTCCCGCCTGTAACTGGTCCAAAACGCCGCAGCGAGACTCCTTACGGTCACCCGAAAAAGGGACCACGTCACCCCGATCCTGGCCTCTCTCCACTGGATCCCTGTGCGGTTCCGAATACATTTCAAGATCCTCCCTTATGTCTATAAAGCCCTCAATGGACTTGCCCCCACCTACATTAAAAATCTGCTTACCCACCACACCACCGTCAGGTCCCTCAGATCAGCGGACTTATAACCATATAACCATATAACCATATAACAATTACAGCACGGAAACAGTCCCTCTCTGGCCCTTCCAGTCCTTGCCGACCATTTGTCTTCCCCTAGTCCCATCTACCTGCACTCAGACCATACCCCTCCATTCCCTTCACGTCCATATAACTATCCACTTTACTCTTAAATGTTGAAATCGATCCTGCCTCCACCACTTCTGCTGGAAGCTCATTCCACACAGCCACCACCCTCTGAGTAAAGAAGTTCCCCCCTCACGTTACCCAGAAACTTCTGTCCCTTAATTCGCATATCATGCCCTCTTGTTTGAATCTTCCCTATCCTCAATGGGAAAAGCGTATCCACGTTAACTCTGTCTATCCCTTTCATCATTTTAAATACCTCAATCAAGTCCCCCCTTAACCTTCTGCGCTCCAAAGAATAAAGACCTAACTTGTTCAACCTTTCTCTGTAACATAGTTGCTGGAACCCTGGCAACATTCTAGTAAATCTCCTCTGTACTCTCTCTATTTTGTTGACATCCTTCCTATAACTAGGCGACCAAAATTGTACACCATACTCTAGAATTGGTCTTACCAATGCCTTGTACAATTTTAACATTACTTCCCTACTCCTATATTCAATGCTCTGATTTATAAAAGCCAGCACACCAAAGGCTTTCTTTACCAACCTATCTACATGCGATTCCACCTTCAGGGAACTATGCACAGTTATTCCTAGATCCCTCTGTTCCACAGCATTCCTCAATTCCCTACCATTTACCATGTATGTCCTATTTTGATTTGTCCTGCCAAGATGTAGCACTTCACACACGGGTTGCTGGACATCCCGCGGTCTGGGCATAAGCTCAGGGGCGACCGCGCCTTTATGGTTGTAGCTCCTAGCATCTCTCTTCCCATTGGAACTGCCCCCACCATCGACTACTTTTAAGTCGAGAAATAAAACCCATCTCTACTCCCAAGCTTTTCTTGACGTCCTCTGAGAGAGGGCTAGATATATGCACTGATGTTTGTATTTCATCGATGAACCACTTGTGTTTGTTATACTATTCTTATACCAATGTGAAGCACTTTGGCCAACGAGAGTTGATTTTTAATTGTGCTATATAAATAAAAGTGACTTGACTTGACTTGACTCTTCATTAAAGAATTCAACACATGCATGTACATGAATAAATAACTGGATCGCGGATAAGCCGATAGCACACATGTCAAACAGTGAGGAGTGAATGTCTGAAAGTTGCACATTTCATTTTCCTCAGAGATGCTGGATGGCGCGCTGATTTACTCCAGCATTTGGTGTCTCTCTTCGGTGTAAACCAGCATGTGCAGTTCCATCCTACACATCTATTCACCACAGATACTGGCCCTCATGGCCCGCCATGTCCATGTCGACAGTGACGCCCTCTACGTCAATTGGTTTTACCCGTTTCGGTCCGTACCCTTCCATTGTTTTCCAGTCAGTCGAGTCAAGAGTATTTAAATGTCATAAGCATTTGATAAGGTCCCACGTAGGAGAATAGCGAGCAAAAATTAGAGCACATGGTGTTGGTGGCAAGGTGCTGACATTGATAAAAAATGGGTTGGTAGACACGAAACAAAGGGTAGGTATTAACGGGTCCCTTTCAGATTGGCAAGTTCTCGTTTAATCTTACTATTTTACTTCGGAGTCACGTGAGTGATTCCGTGAAAAGTTCAAAGCTTTGTGATTTCATGCCGCAGATTACAATCTCGGCATCCCACTGCATTTGATTGACTCGAAAGGGAAATAAATGCATTAATAATAACATTGTATTCAATGTAATGATAGGGTTATTTAACAATGTAAACAAAAAACAGTACCCCTAAAATCTAGGTACTTAAAATGTCATTAGCAAACAGCCTTGGATTGACAATTGGCCGATGATGATAACAATTCTGAAACATCAGCTCATTTGCCCATCCGACCGCCGATAAAATTTGACCCCTCGCTTTGGCCGCCAACATAGCTGCTGCCCTAGTAAAATGAGATGTAAACACATTATCTAAATGATATACTTACGTTGATGCTGACCTGGTGGAATGAGACATACAATCGTCAATGTTAATACCAGCCACCTTGAAATAGTCTGAACCGACCTTCTCTTGTGTAATTGTTTATTAACTAATACACAGTGCTGAATCCATACTTCTAGGGATTCTGGTGGCCTTGATAACATAAAAATGAGACCGCGTGTTATTCGAAACTATCTTAAAAATCATTCCAGCCCTGGTCTGCTCTGCTAGTGTAGACCAGAATGTAGAATATAATGGCATGAACAGCCAATTCCATCCTGTCCAGCCACAGCGTTTGCGATGTTTTGCCGTCGGTGTGCTGATATGAGAGTCATGACTAAGGATGTAGCTGGAACCCCTTGGTGAAGTAATGTTTACACATTCACAATAACCAACTGCATAATCTTGTGATGTGAGAACTTGTATCAAGATCTTTTTAACAACTTGATATCCGGGTTAGTCCCGACAATGTAGTTCCCTTATGTTATATGTTTAAATTCTCTATAACTGAACTATTTTCAATATCACTTAATTTGTATCGTATCAAATGTATCATTAATATTTAATAAACCTTCCTGATCCCCTCAATAGAGATGTACTGCATTTTTCGATGCTATCCATGCATACTGCAGTGAACACCCTCATGGCTAAATGGGACAACTTCAGGCACAAGTCAATCCATGAAAAATATGTAAGTCAATAATAGTTTTACTGTGCAAAGACCAGTCTCCTGAAGCACAGTTTAAAACAGCAAGTTCTTGCTTTTTGGCATAACTGCATACCGTTGTGCCATAATGCCTGATGAAGCAGGTAACATAGACGCTTGGCCAGTCCGATAGTATGAATCCAAACGAGGGCTTGCTGGTTGTTTTAAGACCCGGTTAATGAGGAAGACACCAAGTCCATTCCTCCTATTGAATCGAGAATGTATTTCTCCACACTGTTGTGTCACATATTTTTGCAAACAGTGAAACATGCATAAACATGACGAACATTTGATGAAGTATTGAATCATGCTTTCATCATACGTTGAGATCCAACACTTATTCTGTGTTATCATCAATCTAAACTGGACGATACACCAGGGGCAAGGAGATTAATTACAGGTTATTCTTCCTAATTACCATGTGACTAACATATGTCACCATCGTAGAGTAGCAACTTAAATTTGAGCATGAAGAATATGTATATTCACTCAAAACCTTACTCAACGGTGCATTTAGTGTATATATTTAGTTGATACTAATAACTGAAGTATTGGTAACTCATGCAATCACCAATACCCCAGAGTAGGTGATGGTATTTGGAACTTCTTATCTAGAGTTCTAAACATCAGTTCATAATAACTGAATTCACCAACCACACTACTGCAGCGAGTTTCAAGTTCAAGTTCAATGCTTTATTATCATATTTAGCAATGCTAAATACTGTTACTTCATCATAGTGGCTGATAATAGATTCAGCAGATAACAGCACAAAGTTGTTAACAATGCTATAATTGCCATACACAATATCAGTTCCCTGATTTGCTCAGCTGCAACACAGCTGCAATATTGCCAATTACTCTTAATGAAATAACTCCAATCCCTTGCCATAAAACAGAGACAAATTAAAATAATTAAAGGTAAATCCCAATGACCAACTAACAGTTTATCCCATCCATAATCCTTACTGTTATAGTACCCTTATATTATCTTAGATAACCTTTGTAATGGGATTTGTATAACATGTATCTCTTACCTTATAAATCTTTTGTAGTCGGAATATATGTTTTATATTTGGAAAGTTCATATGCCACTCCAGCCTTAATACATGGGTGGTTTGCATGAGAACTTTTGTCCAATTTCCAACCTTGGCCATAATCCAAACCCTTAGTGTGTTGTACAAAACGAATGTAGATACTACAACTTGTGAATAGTGCACTACCCATTTTGGAAGTGCTCAGGGTTTCTGATCTATCATGCTGCTGAATTGCAGTGAACCGCTACTGCCGATGAACACCTAGGGTGTATTTCTGAACGATAACTTAGCGCGTCGTCGGCCTAATTGAATCGTCTGCCAGGCTTCTCCTGTAGAATAGACCTACCTGAATAACAGATTCAGCGGTTGGCTCTCACACCCCCCAGAAGCGTTGTTCACTGCCGGCACATATGTGCTTGAGTATGTTTTAATGACATCTTAGAGCCCGGAGTCATCTTGACCTTTTGCTCTTCCCTCCTCAGAGAGGGTGATTCGTAGGCAACCCTAACAGGCATTGTCGCAGGCCACTGGATACAAATACGGATACAATCCATTGGCCTTAATCCAATAGAATATTCTGCTGGAATAGAACTTTGTTGTCAGGTAAATACATCTGACACGTGCCCTTCATCTCTTGGGGTATGCCCTTCGGGCATACCCTGATACTGACCCATCTTAGTCTCTGCCTCCGAGAGGGAGACCTCTGTAGCACTGTGTGCAACATTGAGGAATTCAACCCCGGTGAGGAATTCATTCCACTACTCCGTGGGTCTTGCCCCGGTGGAGAATCATCTCCCGACTCCGGGGGCGAACAGATATATGTGAATGAAAGCTTACAAAGCGTTGCTGGTGCCGCTTTGTAAAGTCTGGCAGTTTTTGACATGAAACAGCCTCGCATCAGGCACTGCTGGTACGGCTCTTTTCACACATTAAGCAGCCAACAGGCGTTGCTAGCGCGGCTCTCCTGTAGACCGGTAACGTTACAAGTGAACAGCCCTGAAACACGTGCTGCTGGCACGGCTCTCCCGCAGAGCGGTACTTATATACATGAAGCGGCCTTGTCAGGTGCTGCTGGCGCGGCCTGCCCCATAGGCCAGCACATATTCCACATGAAGCAGCCCTGTCAGGCGCTGCTGGCGCGGCCTGTCCCAGAGTCCCGCGCAATTGCGGTGTAACCTCACTAAAACAACATTTTCAATGTACAGTTTATTTGTGAAGGGAAAGTTTATTCATATCAAACGCGTGCTTAAACAATTTACTTCAGTTTTTAACCCTTACAGCCCGACTCACCTGAGGGGCTAAATGAGTCCCAGTTATTCCTTACCTGGGTACCAACATCTGTGAGCGACTGATCCCACTGTTAGTGACTCCAGTGTTGCTTCCTTGCCGTTCCAACGGCAAACCATAGGTTGGAGTTGCTGACCCATCTGTCAGTGATTTTTCCAAAATAAATTGATGTTTTAATTGTCTTTTTGCAGGCTGGGAGCCGCTGACCCCCCCACAGTCCAACCGGCAAGTTGTCGGGCTGTAAGACTGGCAGGAAAAAAACCTTTTGTAAAAGGAGGCTCCGGACTGAAACCTGGTAAGTAAAAACCAAAGGTTACACAAAGAGCTGGATAAACTCAGCGGGTGCAGCAGCATCTAAGGAGCGAAGGAGATAGGCGACGTTTCGGGTCGAGACCCTTCTTCAGACTGGTCAGGGATCAGGGAAACGAGAGATATAGACGGTGATGTGAGAGATAAAGAACAATGAATGAAAGATATGCAAAAAAGTATCGATGATAAAGGGAACAAGCCATTGTAAGCTGTTTGTGGTGTGAACATGAGAAGCTAGTGCGACTAGGGTGGGGGAGGGAGATAGAGATAGAGGGATTGCCAGGGCCCCAGGGCTGAGGGAGAGGTGGGAGGGGGAGGAGACAGCAGGGGTTAACAGAATTGAGAAAATTCAATGTTCAAGCCCAAAGGATGCAAACTCCCCAAGCTGAATATGAGGTGCTGTTCCTCCAACTTGCGGTGTTGCTCACTCTGGCCATGGAGGAGGCCCAGGACCGAGAGGTCGGATACGGAATGGGAGGGGGAGTTTGAATTGCTGAGCGACCGGGAGGTCGGGTTGGTTTTTGCGGACCGAGCGGAGGTGTTCGGCGAAACGATCGCCAAGCCTCCACTTGGTCTCACCGATATAGATCATCTGGCATCTGGAGCAGCGGATGCAGTAGATGAGGTTGGAGGAGGTGCAGGTGAACCTCTGTCGGACCTGGAAGGACTGCTTGGGTCCCTGAAAGGAGTGGAGGGGGGAGGTGAAGGGACAAGTGTTGCATTTCTTGCGGTTGCAAGGGAAAGTGCCCGGGGAAGGAGTAGAGCGGGAGGGGAGGGATGAATTGACAAGGGAGTCGCGGAGGGAGCGGTCTTTGCGGAAGGCTAACAGGGGGGGAGATGGGAAGATGTGGCGGGTGGAGGGGTCACGTTGGAGGTGGCGAAACTGGCGGAGGACTATCTGTTGTATTTGCCGGCTGTTGGGGTGAAAGGTAAGGACCAGGGGCCCTGTTTGCGAGTGGGGGAATGGGGAGAGAGGGCAGTGTTGCGGGGTATGGAGGAGACCCTGTTGCGAGCCTCATCAATAGTGGGGGAGGAGAATCCCCGTTCTCTGAAGAATGAGGCCATTTGTGATGACCTGGTGTGAAACACCTCATCCTGGTAGCAGATGCGGCGTAGACGAAGGAATTGGGAATAGGGGATGGCGTCCTTACAGGAAGCAGGGTGGGAGGAAGAGTAGTCCAGGTAGCTGTGGGAGTCAGTGGGTTTGTAGTGGATGTCGGTCAGGAGTGTATCACCTGCAATAGATATGGTTGGTGGCGAAACTGGCGGAGGACTATCTGTTGTATTTGCCGGCTGGTGGGGTGACCAGCATCTGCAGTTTCTTCGTTAACAAGTAAAAACCAAACCTACCTTAAAGTTTAACTTACCACCGGGAGGAGCTCTGTCCTGTCAGATTGCTGCTTGCGCCAATGCGGCTGACGTATTGTTGCGCATGCGGTCTGGTGGGTCTTCTTCACGGATGGCATGCAGTGACTAGTGGGTTACCGCAAGGCTGGGTGCTGGGACCGCAGCTGTTTACAATATATATTAATTATTCGGATGAAGGGATTAAAAGTAACATTAGCAAATTTGCAGATGACACACCACTGGGTGGGATTGTGAACAGTGAGGAGGATGGTATGAGGATGCAGGGCGATTAAACAGCTTGGGTGAGTGCGCAGACGCATGGCAGATGCAGTTTAATGTGGATAAATATGAGGGTATACCCTTTGATGGCGAAAACAGGAAGTTAGATTATTATCTAATTGGTGTCAAGTTGGGAAAAGGGGGAGTACAACATGATCTAGGGTCCTTGTTCATCAGTCACTGAAAGTAAGCAAGCAGGTACAGCAGGTAGTGAAGAAAGCGAATGGCATGTTGGCATTCATAACAAGAGGAGTTGAATATGGGAGCAAATAGCTCCTTCTGCTGTTGTGCAGCGCCCTGTGAGACCATACCTGAAGTATTGTATGCTGTTTTGGTCTCCAAACTTGATCACATTGAATGGTGTTGCAAGCTCGAGTGGCCGAATGACCTACTCCTGCACCTATTGCCTATTGCCTCTTGTCTATTCATTCTATTGAGGGAGTGCAGCGTAGTTTCACAAGGTTAAATGCCGGGATGGCGGGACTGTCATATGTTGATAGATTCGGGCGGCTGGGCTTGTTTGTACTCTGGAATATAGAAGGATTAGGGGAGATTTTATTGAAACATAGAAGGTTATTAAGGGTTTGGACACGCTAGAGGCAGGGAACATATTGTTGGAAGTGTCCAGAAACAGGGGCCATATTTTAACAATTCTCTGCCTCAGAGGGCGGAGGAGGTTGGTTCTTTGGATGTTTTCAAGAGAGAGTTATGCCAAACTCTTAGGGATAACGGAGTTAAGGGATATGGGGAAAATGCATGACTGGGGCACTGATTGTGGATGATCAGCCGTGATCACATTGAATGGTGGTGCTGGCTCGAAGGGCCGAATGGCCTACTCCTGCACCTATTGCTTATTGTCTATTGTCATATGTCCATACAATGGCACGCAAAATGCTTACTTGGAGTAGCATAACATAATCAAATACACAGGACAAGATGTTAAGAAGTCCCTTGTGCCAGTAGGTGGGGAGCATTTCACGACATTCATTGATTGCTGAGAGTGGTAGACGCTCAACATCGGGGGGGGGGGGGGGGGGCGGGGGGATACGTGTAGTATATCTTGGCCTGGGTAACCTTCAGGACAGTTGGGCACAGAACACATCATCAGTAGTGTACCCTTGCATCACTAGGTGTTTCGGCTGCAGGATGATCAGCCCTCAGCACGTGTCCCGTGTCAAACTGCCTCAAAGATTCACCATTACGTACTTGGGGCCCAGCATGGGTCTTTCCGCTTGAGCCAAATCCAACGCCTGCTTCTTTCAGCCGCGACTGAGAGTGATCTTATCATCTTCCGCAGAGCCTGGCCGTGGATTCCAAGCTCCTTCAGCATTCTGATGGTAGATGGCGCAACAATCCTCTGCATCCCACTTCAACTTGATAGACCTTGGTGTTCCAGCCATGCTGCGTTGCCTCTACTGCAAACTCTGCGTAGTGCAGCTTCTTACGCTCATAGGCCTCCACAACAGAGTTCTCCCATGGAACAGTGAGCCCTATGATGTAAGCAGTCTTCTGTGAAAGGGACAAGAACACCAAGTCTGGCCTGAGGTTGGTTGAAGCAATTTCAGGTGGAAAGATTAGTTGTCGGCCGATGTCCGCCAGCATCCTCCAGTCACGGGCCCTGCATAGGTTTCCTTCTTCTGATCTGGTGGAAAGATGTTTAGGTGTTTTCTGTCCTTCTCGGACAAAGGTTGTCGCCCTTAAGTGGGAGGGATTGCTTGCTCTCGGAGGCAAGGAGTTGGTCGCACACCGCCTGTTCTCAAGGGCTGTTGCCAGGCTTTTTAATACCTGATTATGCCGCCACTTTAATCTCCCTTGCGTGAGGCTGGTCTTGCAGCCTACCATGATGTGATTGAGGGTCGCTGGAGTTGGGCAGAGGGCACATGTTGGATCCTCGCCGAACCACTGATTGCGATTCTTTGGTGAAGGAAGCACGTCGTATGTCGCTCTGATGATGAAGCTGATCTTGCTTGATTCCATTTCCCATAGTTCTTTCCAGCTGATCTTCCTGCACTCCACACCTTCCCACTGCATCCATGCCCCTGTTTGGCAAGAGAGACCGCCTTTGCACTTCTTCCGGCCTCCTCCTGTCGCCGCACCTCCTCAACCACCAATGTCCTCCGCTCTGATGTTGTGGGCTTTCGCCAAGTTGCTTTACTTGTCGTAAGGCCAAAGCCTCCTCTTCCCTGCTGCACTTGCCCCATGATGTCTTTGTGCCTCAGGGCTGATGAAGCTTGCTGTACTGCACGAATGGTGTCCACTTCCGGCCAGTTACTAGGGGCGGCGCAACAGCACTGATGGCCTTGTCTCAAGACTCCCACAGTGTCATCTGGAGTCTTACTTTGGAACACTTGTATTCCTCTGTTAGACTAGTCAGAGGTAGTTCCAGGACCCCTTTGCCATTGAGGCCGATGTTAGTTAGACATCAAATAACCATATAACCATATAACAATTACAGCACGGAAACAGGCCTTCTCGGCCCTTCCAGTCCGTGCCGACCATTTGTTTTCCCCTAGTCCCATCTACCTGCACTCAGACCATACCCCTCCATTCCCTTCACGTCCATATACCTATCCACTTTACTCTTAAATGTTAAAATCGATCCTGCCTCCACCACTTCTGCTGGAAGCTGATTCCACACAGCCACCACCCTCTGAGTAAAGAAGTTCCCCCTCACGTTACCCCGAAACCTCTGTCCCTTAATTCTCATGTCATGCCCTCTTGTTTGAAACTTCCCTACCCTCAATGGGAAAAACGTATCCACGTCAACTCTGTCTATCCCTTTCATCATTTTAAAGACCTCAATCAAGTCCCGCCTTAACCTTCTGCGCTCCAAAGAATAAAGACCTAACTTGTTCAACCTTTCTCTGTAACATAGTTGCTGGAGCCCTGGCAACATTCTAGTAAATCTCCTCTGTACTCTCTCTATTTTGTTGACATCCTTCCTATAACTAGGCGACCAAAATTGTACACCATACTCCAGAATTGGTCTGACCAATGCCTTGTACAATTTTAACATTACTTCCCTACTCCTATATTCAATGCTCTGATTTATAAAGGCCAGCACACCAAAGGCTTTCTTTACCACCCTATCTACATGCGATTCCACCTTCAGGGAACTATGCACAGTTATTCCTAGATCCCTCTGTTCCACAGCATTCCTCAATTCCCTACCATTTACCATGTACGTCCTATTTTGATTTGTCCCGCCAAGATGTAGCACTTCACACTTATCAGCATTAAACTCCATCTGCCATCTTTCAGCCCACTTTTCCAAATGGCCCAAATCTCTCTGTAGACTTTGAAAATCTACTTCATTATCCACAACACCACCTATCTTAGTATCATCTGCATACTTACTTATCCAATGTTCCACCCCATCATCCAGATCATTGATGTACATGACAAACAACAGTGGACCCAACACAGATCCCTGAGGCACCCCACTGGTCACCGGCTTCCAACCTGACAAACAGCCATCCACCATTACTCTCTGACATCTCCCATTCAGCCACTGTTGAATCCATCTTGCTACTCCGCCATTAACACCCAAAGATTGAACCTTCTTAACCAACCTTCCATGGGGAACCTTGTCAAAGGCCTTACTGAAATCCATATAGACAACATCCACTGCTTTACCCTCATCAATTTCCCTAGTTACCTCTTCAAAAAATTCAAGAAGTTTTGTCAAACATGACCTTCCAGGCACAAATCCATATTGACTGTTCATGATCAGACCCTGTTTATCCAGATGCTTATATATATTATCTCTAAGTACCCTTTCCATTAATTTGCCCACCACTGACGTCAAACTAATAGGTCTATAATTGCTAGGTTTATTCTTTGAACCCTTTTTAAACAATGGAACAACATGCGCAGTACGCCAATCCTCCGGCACTATTCCCGTTTCTAATGACATTTGAAATATTTCTGTCATAGCTCCTGCAATTTCTACACTAACTTCCCTCAATGTCCTAGGGAATATCCTGTCAGGACCTGGAGACTTATCCACTTTTATATTTTTGAAAAGTGTCAGTACTTCCTCCTCTTTGAATCTCATAGTTTCCATAGCTACTCTACTCTTTCCCCTTAACTCACCGAGTTCAATATCCTTCTCCTTGGTGAATACCGAAGAAAAGAAATTGTTCAATATCTCCCCCATCTCTTTTGGCTCTGCAGATAGCTGTCCATTCTGGTTCTCTAATGTTCCAATTTTATCCCTCGTTATCCTTTTGCTATTAATATAGCTGTAGAAATCCTTTGGGTTTACTTTCACCTTTTTTGCCAAAGCAACCTCATATCTTCTTTTAGCCTTCCTAATTTCTTTCTTAAGATTCTTTTTACATTCTTTATACTCCTCTAGCACCTCATTTACTCCATGCCTCCTATAATTTTTGTACATATCTCTCTTTTTTTCGAAACAAGTGTCCAATTTCCCTTGAAAACCATGGCTCTTTCCAATTTTTACTATTTCCTTTCAACCTAACAGGGACATAAAGATTCTGTACTCTTACAATTTCCCCTTTAAATGTCCTCCATTTCTCTTCTACATCCTTCCCATGAAACAAAGTGTCCCAATTCACTCCTTGAAAATCCTTACGCATTCCCTCAAAGTTAGCCTTTCTCCAATCAAAAATCTCTACCCTAGGTCCAGTTCTGACTCTCTCCATAATTATATTGAAACTAATGGTTTTGTGTTCACTGGTCCCGAAGTGCTCACCAACGCATACCTCCGTCACCTGACCTGCCTCATTTCCTAACAGGAGGTCCGGCACTGCCCCTTCTCTGGTCGATACCTCTATGTACTGCTGCAAAAAACTATCCTGCACACATTTTACAAACTCCAAACCATCCAGCCCATTTACAGAATGTGTTTCCCAGTCTATTTTTGGAAAATTGAAATCTCCCACAATCACTACCTTGTGCTTACTACTAATATCTGCTATCGCCTTACTTATTTGCCCTTCCAATTCACGCTCCCCATTTGGCGGTCTATAATACACCCCTAAAAGTGTTGCTACACCGTTCCCACTTCTCAGTTCCACCCAAATAGCCTCCCTAGACGAGCCCTCTAATCTATCCTGCCAGAGCACTGCTGTAATATCTTCTCTGACATGCAATGCAACACCTCCCCCTCTGGTCCCTCCAATTCTATCACACCTGAAGCAACGAAATCCTGGAATATTTAGTTTCCAATCACAGCCGTCCTGCAACCATGTTTCACTGATTGCCACAACATCATATTTCCAGGTGTCAATCCAGGCTCTAAGTTCGTCCACCTTACTTACAATGCTCCTCACATTAAAATATAAACATTTTAGAAACCCACCATCCCTTATTCTCGGTCTATTATCTTTTTCATCTTTCTCGCCTACATTTTGGATCCGAGTGCTTCCCTTCTCTGCCTCTTGCCCCACACCCTGACCCCTAGCCCCCTCTACCCGAGTACCTCCCCCCAGCCTTTCTAGTTTAAAGTCTCCCCAGTAGCCTTTGCAAATCTCCCTGCCAGGATATTGATCCCCCTCGGGCTCACGTGCAACCCGTCCTTTGTGTACAGATCATGCCTTCCCCAAAAGAGGTCCCAGTGATCAAGAAACTTGAATCCCTGCCCACTGCACCAGTCCCTCAGCCACGCATTTATCCTCCACCTCATTTCATTCCTACTCCCACTGTCACGCGGCACAGGCAGTAATCCTGAAATCGTTACCCTTTTGGTCCTTCTCCTTAACTTTCCCCCCAACTCCCTAAATTCTCCCTTCAGGACCTCATCACATTTTCTGCCTATGTCATTGGTACCTATGTGTACCACAACATCAGGCTCCTCTCCCTCCCTTATCAGAATCTTTTGTACACGCTCTGACACATGCGAGACCCTGGCACCAGGGAGGCAAACTACCATCCTGGTCTCCCGACTGCGTCTACGGAATCGCCTATCCGACCCCCTAACTATAGAGTCCCCTATTACAATTGCCCTCCTCTTTTTGCTACCCTTCTGAGCATCAGGGCCGGTCTCTGTGCCGGAGGTCCGGCCGCTGTTGGTGCCCCCAGCTAGGCTGTCCCCTCCAATCGTACTCAAACCCGAGTACCTATTGTCCAGGTGTACGGTCACAGGGGTACTCTCTAGCCCCTGCCTCTGCCCCTTGCCCTTTCTAACCGTGACCCACTTGTCTGCCTCCTGTGGTCAGGGAGTGACTACCTCCCTGTAGCTCCTCTCTATGACCTCCTCACTCTCCCTGACGAGACGGAGGTCATCGAGCTGCTGCTCCCGGTTCCTAACATAGTCCTTTAGGAGCCCCATCTCTACACACCTGGCGCAGCGTTGGACACCGAGCCATTTCTTCGTGTATGAAGTTATGGTTCGCTCCATCTTCTCCACAATTGTTATTGGGGCTTCATAAACGGGTAGTGGCCACATTGTCCGAGGAAGGAGTCCAAACTGCCACCAGAGCTTCAGTTTCCCAGGCAGTAGGGTCTGATTGATGTTCTCCAAACCTGAAAGGACAATACTCAAATAACATTAAAAAATAATGACTAACCCCATAATTAGTGTCCAAAGGCCATAATCCGACAGCAGCCAACATAGCCCATAGTTATTTGGTGTTTTGTAGAGTTTGAATGCGTTATGGGTGTTGGGAAGAAGCTGTCACGGTAGGGGTGTCGGATCCCTACGTTTCAGTCTTATTCGTAAACCACCCCATTAAACAGGTTGCTGGGACGAATGAATGATACTTTATTGTCAAATGTACCTAGGGTACTTAGGTGCAGTGAAATAATTTGTCTAGCATATAACCTATGCAGTACACAACTGGCTCGACGTGTTGGCGCCGACAATGTTACAAAACTACGCAACAGTCTTTTCCTTTGCCTGTTGGTCATTGAAATTAGACAAAAATGCCAGAGAAACTCAGCGGGTGAGGCAGCATCTATGGGGAGAAGGATTAGGCGACGTTTCGGATCGAGACCCTTCTTCAGAATCAGACCAGTATCTTTGCTTCAGACTGGTGTGGTGGCTGGAAAATTATAAGGATAAGGCGGAGACAGTAGGCACGTGGGAGAGCTGGGAAGGGGAGTGGAACGAGGGCGAAAGCAAGGACTATCTGAAATTGCAGAAGTCAATGTTCATACCGCTGGGGTGTCAACTACTGAAGAGAAATAGGAAGTGCTGTTCCTTCAATTTACGCTGGGCCTCAATCTGCCGTTGTCAGAGGCCCAGGACAGAAAGGTCGGATTCGCAATGGGAGTTGGAGTTGAAGTGCTGAACCACCGGGAGATGAGGTTGGTGGGTTAGGCGCTCTCAGACATTGTCGTTTTATTTCACGATAAAGAAAATGCATCTTGCAGTTAATTGTATCCAATAAATGTAGCTGAAGAGTTTGAAATGTATAAAAACCTTAGATCCCCCAAAATACAGAGTATTCATGGCTAGACATATGTTTGCTATTGATAATGGTTAAAGAAAATGTCAGCCAACGTGGGGCTCGAACTCTGAGATTAAGAGTCTCATGCTCTACCGACTGAGCTAGCTGGGCTAGCTGACTGAGCGGCATTTGTAAGTCTTAAACACTATTGCCGAAACCCGGGATTGAACCAGGGTCCTTTAGATCTTCAGTCTAACGCTCTCCCAACTAAGCTATTTCGGCTATACACTGCTGAAGGAAACTCAGTTCACTTCCAATCCGGGCATAGTCGTTCACCTAATTCTGCGCCTATTTTATATAACGCACCGTGTTCATTAGATGTGGTAATCCCGCTGCTGAACATTTTTGTCATTTCGGAATACAAATCTCACCAGAAAAGAGAAAGATAAAATTCTTGCCATCTTCCACCTCAGTCCTTGACCGACGAAGACTGTGGTCTGGTCACTGAACGATACGCCCTCCTCTTTTTGCTACCCTTCTGAGCATCAGGGCTCGTGACGCAGGCCCGTCACTCTGGCTGTCCCGTAATCCGGTATCCTTCTCCACACCTGCCCTCTTCAGCCATAGTTCCCCCGAGGGGCACCTCCCGCAGCCGACCTCGATGGCGCTGCAGGAAGGACCACCCGGTTCCTCCCATCGACCTTGAAGTGGATGGGAAGAGATGAGTGAATTGTGGAGGCAGCAGTCCCTGCTGAAGTCGGAAATGGGTTGAGATGAAAAGATGTGATTAGTAGTGACATCGGTCAGGAGGCGACGGTATTTGTCGGAGGATAGTGTGTTGGCTGGAGTCTGGTGGGGTGAAAAGTGAGGATCAGGGGAACTGCCTTTGTTGCGACTGGGCGAACAGAAATTAAGAGCAGAAATGCGGGACACTGAGGTGTGAGGCTCTCCTCTATGAGTGAAGAGCAACACCCACGTTCCTTGAATAATGAAATTTCACCTATCCGAGTATGGGACACATGCCCTCCTCCCCACCGATTTGTAGTCGAAATAATTATTTCCAGCCTTTTCTGCAGAGGCCGTTCACTGCACAACTCCCTGGTCCCATCTCCATCTCTGTCTTCAACTCACTCTTTCTCAACTCAACTCACAACTTTTTTACCACTCAAACCTCCCCCTTCCCAGTTACTTTCACCTGTCCCAATGCCCCCCTCCCCCCCTCCACCACCTCGACTCCGGACAATCCTTTCAGTTGCGGCAAAAGTTAATTTGCACCTCCTCCAACTTCATCTACAGTATACGTCACCCATTCATTCTCTCTGGAGATGCTGCCTGTTCCGTTAATGTACTCCATGTTTGTGTCTATCTCCCTTCCCTGGCATCAATCTAAACAAGAGTCTCGACCCGAAACGTCACTCATTCATTCTCTCCAGAGCTACTCCCTGTCCCACTGAGTTACTCCAGCATTTTATTTTTAATTGTGTACTGTATATCGTGTTGTTACTTGCTAAGAAGCGCAACAAGGCGAATTCCTTGTTTGTATACATACTTAGCTAATAAAATGTGTTCAATTCAATTCATGTTGTGTCTATGTCCGGGGGTACAACTGGCGAGTCTCAGCCGGGAGAACAGCCTTGCTGATCGCCGTCACTCTTTAGCCGACAGATTCCCTGGGTCCTGCGGTACTCCGCTGCTGCCCATTGTCACTACCAGCAGGGTGTGTGTGAATCCTCTGATGCAGCTTAGTCGGTGCCCGCTGCTTTGAGATTGAAGTGTGATCGGAAGATCGGCCCGAATGAATGTGGGAGAGACACAGATCTAGATAAAGAGAGTATTCAGCAACAGGGCTGCAGGGATAGGGTAATTTAAATAATTCAAAATTCATTGCGAAAACCTCTGGAACGGTGTATCTGACCGGGAAGACGGCACACTCATAACAACCGGATGGGGTAGAGAGTAAGAAATAAAAAATGTAAGATGGAAGTGGGTACGCGAGAAAAGAAAGCAAAGCCTGCAAACGGTGCAAGGTAAGAGATGAAAACAACGACATTAGCAAAACGGAGCACACACGCTCAGAATATTTCTGTCAGAGCAGAGTGGCGCAGCGGAAGCGTGCTGAGCCCATAACCCAGAGGTCGATGGATCGAAACCATCCTCTGCTATTCTATCAATGTATACTTTTTGAGAAAATACTGTCCGTTCACACGCGTGCTCAACGTATATTTCGTTTTATTCAAGGAAATTCCTATTTCACCAAAAAGCTTAGCTTCATTGCATTTTATGAGTTTTATTGGCGAATCCGTCGGTGACACCATGGTCCCGGTTGTGCTCGGCCGTTGACCAATTAATTCATAATATTCTCTGCTGCATAATATCCACTGGTCGGTGGGGGCGCTGCGAGCTGGCAGCCCTGCCAGCAGCGTGTTAGTTTTTCTACTTTTTGGGTTTTTTTTTAGTGTGTCTTAATGTGTGTTTTTAATGTCTCTCTATGTGACTTGTGGGGGGAGAGGGGGGTGTGGGGGGTAAGTTTCGGTCGCCTCCACCACGGAGAGGCCACTTTTTCCATGTAGCCTCCCCCGAGGCCTAACATCGTGGATCGATGCCCGGGGCTTTAGCAGCGGGCGCAGCGAGATTGCTTTCGCTGTTTAACTGAAGATAGACATAAAAAGCTGCAGTAACTCAGTGGGACATATCTGGAGAGAAGGAATGGGTGACGTTTCGGGTCGAGACCCTTCTTCAGACTTCCCCATTCAGTCACCCATTCCTTCTCTCCAGAGATGCTGCCTGTGCCGCTGAGTTACTTCAGCTTTTTGTGTCTATCTTCGGTACTCGGTGCAAACCAGACAGAAGGCAGGCCACACTATTCCATCAGCGAGTGGGGAACCGAACCGTCTCCAGTGCAGCGTGACTCGGCTCCTAGTGCACAGTCCCGCTGCTGTTTGTGACAGCAAACACAGAAGACGACTCGCAGTTCCGATTGCATGCGTTTAGATAATGAAAGCGCCTCGCAGTTCCGGTTACATGCGTTTAGAAAATGAAAGCGCCAATGGTATTGATGCAGGCACGTGCCGCCAGGGTAGGCAAGGTAGGCACTGCCTACACTGACTAAAATTATGACATGCTAATCATTAAATATAAATAGTAAAGGCATGGGAGAATTATGCCTATCGAAGAGGTGGGTCTCTCAGGTAGGCATAATTCTCCGTCCCTTTCAACTGCAGCACTCGTAACCCTTGAAGAGGTCAGATGAAATTCTGCCTTTGCAGCACCGCGTGCGCAGCGCTAGTTTCTTGTCGGGTTTCTCAACTATGGATTCCCATTATCTGAAGGGTATGTTCTCAAAGAGAGAAGAATGGAGTTTGTGTACCGTTAATGAGGTAAGTTCATTTCTTGGTGCTTTATGGTTTTAAATACTGTATTTCCCGGGGTGGGAGAGTTCCATTCACAGTGTTTGGGGAGTCTGGCCCGGGGTAAACTTGCCGGGAGGGCAGGAGTGTTGTGAAGGAGGGGGACGGGGCCAGCAATCCGCTTGCGACGCTCAGGGCACCGAGCCACCGCATTGTGGTCGGGTAGTGAAGTAGCTTGGGAGGCTGCGAGTGGCCACCGTGGCCGGACAGCCCATTCTGCCGATCCCCGCACACCTCTGGCAGTGCCCTTCGTCTGAAAACCTCTCTCCTGCCGCTCGTCGGCCTCACTCAGGCCGGTGAGTGGCAGGTGAGAGGTGTTCGGACAGAGAGCACTGCCAGAGGTGAGCGGGCAGGGAGAAGGCGCTGAATTGGCAGCCGGTTCTGCTGTCGGGATCCGGCGGCCGCTCGCTGTCACCCGAGTTGCTTCCCTCCTAGGAAGTGGCGGCCAGTTCTGCTGTCCGTGCCCGGAGCGCTGCGGCAGCGGTGAGCGAGTATGATATGATTCCCTCCTTCTCAACACTCCTGCCCTCCTCGCAACTTTAATCCCTGGCAAAGACTCTCCACACGCTGTGAAAGGAACTCTCCCTCCAATTGGACCCTTTAATCAGTATTGTCATTAAATAAGATGATAACTGATTCAACGTTCCGATGTGCCCCGATCTTCCCACCATCTCTCCAGCTGTATTCATCCTCCATCCCCCACGCATTGCACTGTCCTGAGCTGCTTCATCTCCTACCTCAAAAGTAGAAGTTTCTCTAATAACATAGGCAACTCTTTCTCCTCCCCAGGTAGTCCCTGCTGTGGGGTTCAACAAGGTCCCATCCTTGGCCGCATTCTCTTCTCCCTGTATAAGCTCCCCTTAGGTCAAGTCATTGAAAGGCACGGCATTTCCTTCCATTGCTACGCAGATGATACACTACTCTATCTCCCCCTGAAGCCCAAAAAACAATCAAATTTGTTTAACATTATCCGCTGCATCGTGGATATAAAGTGTTTAATGACCCAGAACTTCCTCCAACTAAACGCGAGTAAGTCTGAGATCATCCTTCTCGGCCCGTCGTACTCAATCAAAATGATAGCAGGCAGCGTTGGAAGAACTTACCCCATTACTCAAACCTCACGTCAAAAACCTTGGCGTGATATTTGACTCATCGCTGAAGTTTGACAAACAAGTCAATGCTGGGGTACAAGCTAGCTTCTTCCAGCTTCGGACGATAGCTAAAATATAACAATTCATCCAGTTTGATCGCCTCGAAAAGATCATCCACACATTTATCTCCTCCCGCCTAGATTACTGCAACTCCCTCTACACTGGCATCAGCCAATCTTCTGTGGCCCGCCTGCAACTGGTCCAAAACGCCGCAGCGAGACTCCGGACGGGCACCCGAAAAAGGGACCACATCACCCCGATCCTGGCCTCTCTCCACTGGCTCCCTGTGCAGTTCCGAATAAGCGTCAAGATCCCCCCTTATGTCTACAAAGCCCTCAATGTGCTTGCCCCCATCTGCATCAAAAGTCTGCTTACCCACCACACCACCTTCAGGTCCCTCAGATTAGCCGACTTGGGATTGCTGGACATCCCGCGGTCTTGGCATTATTTCAGGGGCGACCGCACCCTTACGGTTGCAGCTGCCAGACTGTGGAGCAGCATCTCACTTCCCATTAGAAGTGCCCCCTCCATCGACTCCTTTAAGTCGAGACTTAAAACTCATATCTACTCCCAAGGTTTTCTTGACGTCCTCTGAGCGATGACTATATGTATGTAGTGATGTTCGTATTTAATCGATGAACCACTGTTGTTTGTTATACTATTCTTATACCAATGTAAAACACTTTGGACAACGATAGTTGACTTTTAAATGTGCTATATAAATAAAAGTGACTTGACTTGACTCTTTATTAAAGAATTCAACGCGAGTATGTACTTGAATAAATAACCGGATCGCGGATAAGCCGAGAGCACACAAGCCAAACAGTGAGGAGTGAATGTCTGAAACTTGCAGGTTTTTGGTAATATAAAATCCAAGGATATTAACGTGAAATTTTGCAAACTTATGTAACTAACCCACAAACAACACTTTCCCCACTTTCCTCTTCGACTCGCATCCATTTCTCCTCCCCCCCCCCCCCCCCCCTTTCCACATACATTATGTTGCTTCACAACGCAAAATATAGTCCTCGTTAGTATAGTGGTTAGTATCCCCGCCTGTCACGCGGGAGACCCGGGTTCAATTCCCCGACGGGTAGAACGTTTTCATCGTTCTAAATTTTACTAGAATTCTAAGTCCTATTTTGCACATCTTGAATTTTAAATGGAGATAGCATCAAGTATGTTTTTGCTGAATTGATCGGTTTGTTCAGCATTCAGAATTAACATAATACATACAGTTCAGGAGCTCAGAAACAGGCCCATTCCGCCCACAATATCAGTGTCTAAAATAATGCCAAATTCATCGAATCGACTCTGAAGAAGGACATCAACCCGAAACGTCACACATTCCTTCTCTCCTGTCCCGCTGATTTACTCCAGTTTTTTGTGTGAATCATCTTTATTCTAAACTACTTGCCTACCTTTGATCTCTACCCCGAACCCCCCCCCCCCCCCCCCCCCCCCCACCCAAATTCCCATTTTATGCAGTGCATATTAGAATGTGAGAAAGAGCTGCATCGTGAGATCCCAGCTTGGAGAACCGTGAGGGCCCTCTGATCTTCATACACTGGTGGGAAGTAAGCAAGGAAGTCAGGGATTTAGAACGAGGGATCCCAACCTAGGGTAAATTTGTTGATTCTGGAACTTAAAATAATAATGTTAATAACAGTACTTAAAATTTCCCATTTGTCGGTGGCTTTATTAGGATAGACGTGTAAAAAAAACAGGGTAAGGGTAAGTTTACTTTCGTAAAGTTGCCAGGGGTAATCGGGACGAAAAATGTTGGGAACCCCTGCTCTAATAATGAAACCTCTTAAATAAATCTAAAGTAATTCCTAAGAACACAGTAAGTATGATAATTGGTGTTTCTAATTTCATGTACCCTTGCATTCCCTGTCTCTCCCCGTCCCTCCCCTTTACCAGTGGTTTTAATAGTTTCACTGTTCTTAACCCTCCGATTTCACCTCTTCTTCAGCCAACAATGGACCATTATGGGCTCTTTGGACATCAGAGTAATCTCTGCTTTGTCCCGTACCTTTTCATACCTCTACCACATCCCTGAATCTCGGTCTGAAATACAGTCTCGATCCGAAACGTCGCCTATTCATTTTCCTCAGAGATGCTGCCTGGTGAGCTGATTTACTCCAGCATTTGGTGTTTCTCTTCGGTGTAAACCAGCATCTGCAGTTCCATCCTACACACAATAATTGTTGTCATCTCTCTCAGCACCTCGGCTTTCACATATCTGTCTGTCACGTTCACCACGGACCCTTCTACATCTGGTGATTCCTTCGCATCGCGCTATCGCCAGTACCCGTAAGTATGATTTACCAGCTGCCCTGCAGTGCCTGCACAAATTCGACTATCATTAACCTCTTTTGATTTCAATGTAAAGATCCGCATGCATTTGAAATAATTGATTTGATTCACCTTGTACTTGCAAATGACGTTGTAATCGCCAGTATGCAGAGACTTAGATCACTGGCACAGAAACCTCATTGCCCGGATTTCACAGAATCTCCGATGAAGGGAATTCTCCCCCGGCAGCGTGTCTCACTGCCTCGCCATCAATCCCTTGCGGCCCGGAACCGGATTTCAATAAATGGTTCTTATTATCATCGCTCCCTCCCTTATCAGCACCAGTTTTAAAGCTTTGGATGCTTCTTAATTTCCCCGCACATCTCGGAACAGGCCCTCGACATTAGATTCAAATAAATATGGAAACCTTCACCACAGATACTGGCCCTCATGGCCCACCATGTCCATGTCGACAGTGACGCCGTCTACGTCAATTGGTTTTACCCGTTTTGGTCCATACCCTTCCACTGTTTTCCAGAGAGTCGAGTCAGGACCTAACTTGAACAAGTTAGGTCTTTATTCTTTGGAGCGCAGAAGGTTAAGGGGGGACTTGATTGAGGTCTTTAAAATGATGAAAGGGATAGACAGAGTTGACGTGGATACGTTTTTCCCATTGAGGGTAGGGAAGATTCAAACAAGAGGGCATGACATGAGAATTAAGGGACAGAAGTTTAGGGGTAACGTGAGGGGGAACTTCTTTACTCAGAGGGTGATGGTTGTGTGGAATGAGCTTCCAGCAGAAGTGGTGGAGGCAGGATCGATTTGAACATTTAAAAGTAAAGTGGATCGGTATATGGACGTGAAGGGAATGGAGGGGTATGGTCTGAGTGCAGGTAGATGGGATTAGGGGAAAATGGTCGGCACGGACTGGAAGGGCCGAGAGGGCCTGTTTCCATGCTGTAATTGTTATATGGTTAAGGTTAAGAGTATTTAATTGTCATAAGCATTTAGTAACGTCCCACATAGGAGAATACTGGGCAAAATTAGAGCAAATGATATTGGTGGTAAGGTGCTGACATTGATTGAAAATTGGTTGGCAGTCAGGAAACAAAGGGTATCAATTAACGGGTCCCTTTCAGAATGGCAGGCAGTGACCAGTGTATTACCGCAAGGCTGGGTGCTGGGACCGCAGCGGTTTACAATATATATATTAATTATTTGGATGAAGGGATTAAAAGTAACATTAGCAAATTTTCAGATGATACAACACTGGGTGGCATTGTGAACTGTGAGGAGGATGGTATGGGGATGCAGGGCGATTGAAGAGCTCGGGTGAGTGCGCAGACGCATGGCAGATGCAGTTTAATGTGGATAAATATGAGGGTGGACACTTTAATGGCGAAAACAGGAAGTTAGATTATTATCTAAATGGTGTCAAGTTGGAAAAAGGGGAAGTACAACATGATATGGGGCCTTTCTTCATCAGTCACTGAAAGTAAGCATGCAGGTAGAGCATTTAGTGAAGAAAGCGAATGGCATGTTGGCAGTCATAACAAGAGGAGTTGAGTATAGGAGCAAATAGCTCCATCTGCAGTTGTACAGGGCCCCAGTGAGACCGCACCTGGAGTATTGTATGCTGTTTGGTCTCCAAACTTGATCACATTGAATGGTGGTGCTGGCTCGAGTGGCCGAATGGCCTCCTCCTGCACCTATTGCCTATTGTTTATTGTCTATTGTCTATTCATGCTATTGAGGGAGTGCAGCGTAGTTTCACAAGGTTAAATGCCGGGATGGCGGGACTGTCATATGTTGATAGATTCGGGCGACTGGGCTTGTTTGTACTCTGGAATTTGGAAGGATTAGAGGAGATCTTATTGAAACATAGGAGGTTATTAAGGGTTTTCACACGTTAGAGGCAGGGGACATGTTCCCAATGTTGGAAGAGTCCAGAAACAGGGGCCATATTTTAAGAATAATTGTTAAGCCATTTAGAACGAAAATGATAAAAAACATTTTCACAAAGAGAGTTGTGAGTGTGTGGAATTCTCTGCCTCAGAGGGCGGTGTAGGCTGGTTCTCTGGATGCTTTCATAGAAATAGAAATATAGAAATTAGGTGCAGGAGCAGGCCATTCGCCCCTTCGAGCCTGCACCGCCATTCAATATGATCATGGCTGATCATCCAACTCAGTATCCTCTACCTGCCTTCTTTCCATACCCCCTGATCCCTTCAGCCACAAGGTCAACATCCAACTCCCTCTTAAATATGGCCAACAAACTGGCCTCAACTACCTTCTGTGGCAGAGAATTCCACAGATTCACCACTCTCTGTGTGAAAAAAGATTTTCTCATCTCGGTCCTAAAAGACTTCCCCCTTATCCTTAAACTGTGACCCTTGTCCTGGACTTCCCCAACATCGGGAACAATCTTCCTGCATCTAGCCTGTCCAACCCCTTAAGAATTTTTAAAGTATTTTTGCAAGAGAGAGTTATATAAAGCTCTTAGGGAAAACGGAGTTAAGGCATATGGAGAGAACGCAGTAATGGCGTACTGATTGTGGATGATCCGCCGTGATCACATTGAATGGTGGTGCTGGCTCGAAGGGCCGAATGGCCTACTCCTACACCTATTGCCTATTGCCTGTTGTCATATGTACGTAGAATGGCAGGCAAAGTGCTTAATTGGAGTAGCATAGTAAACCTGAAAACACAATACTCAGATCACATTAACAAATAATAAATAAGCCCAAATTAGTGACAAAAGGCCATAATCCGACAGCTGCCAACAACCCATAGTTATTTGGTGTTTTGTAGAGTTTGATAGCCTTATGGGTGTTGAGAAGAAGCTGTCGCGGTAGGGGGTGTCGGATTCCCGTTAAGGTCGCTCTCTGCCCTTTTCACAGTCTGTTTATCAATCTCGACGTGGTGCAGACCTGCACAAAAAGACTTGAAAATGTCAGACACACGCAAGAGAAGAGCTAAACAAAACCCGCTAGCAACCTTGGCCAGCAAAGGAGAAGATAGTGACTCTGACAACGAAGCAAGCTGCCACTCCACACCGTCAGATGCAATGCTGAGAGAGATGTCAGATGCGATTTTAAAGGCCATCAACGACCGCTTTGACAATTTGATGCCAAGTTTACACTTCTTCAGTCCTCACAAAATGCCCTGACTGTCCGAATGGATTCCATGGATGAGATAGCTGGAGAGCATGACACCCGCCTGACGTTAATGGAGAAAAATATAAGCGAATTACAAAGGGAAAACTCCTTCCTGCGAGCAAAAATCAACGACCTAGAGGGTCGCTCGCGTCGAAATAACATTAAAATCGTAGGTATTCCAGAAGGAGAAGAGAAGGGGAACCCAACAGAGTTTATCAGCACCCTCATCCCAAAACTGCTGGGTGAGTTACACTTACAAAACCAATTGTAAGTGTAACTCACCGTACCCAACAGCCGAAGCCCGCGGAGGGAGCCAGGCCTCGCACACTCATCGCCAGAGTCCATTTCTTTCACGAGAAAGATATGATAACACGACTTTGTCGTCAACGGACTCCGGAATACAACGGACGGCGAGTCTTTATCTTCCCGGATTACACAGCTGAGGTAATGGAGCAGCGACGCGGGTTCCGCGAGGTCATGCAGACCCTGCGAGAGATGGAGGTGAAGTATAGCCTGCGCTTCCCAGCTAAACTCCAGCTTCAACACAACGGGCAACAGAAGGTCTTCACCTCTCCTGGAGAAGCAAATACATTTGTGGAATTGTACTTGAGACTCAACGCTGGAAATGAACAAACAAGATAATCCCGCAGGACAGAGGAGTTAGTCACTGAGAACATCAAAGAACAGTTTGTTTCAACACACCCAAAGACGGTATAATTTGAAACTTTCAACATTATTTGAATGAGTGGAGGGAGCCCTTGGTTTGCCTTAGCTGGTCTATGTGTTTATAGACTGGTTAGGTAGTGGGCCTGAGAGGCAACCTTACTTGCCATACGCCCAGCGGTCCTCGTTAAGCAATGAGGGGGAAGGTGACGCTTTGTTTGGGGCAGTGTCTTTGGGGAGAGGGAGGGGGAGGGGGAGGGGGAGGGGGGAGGGGTTCGTTAATGTTCAATGTGTTCCAGAGCTGCCAGACTTTTTCTTTTTTACATTATTTTATTTCACAATGGTGTGCTTTTTTTTCCTCTTAGCTGAATATGTCAGGACTTAACAGTGTAAAACAGGATGATATCAGTAAGATAACGTTGGTCTCGTGGAATGCACGTGGCCTTGGGCATGCATTTAAGCGGAATAAAGTGCTTATGCATTTGAAATCTCTAGCGCCAGACATAATATTTATTCAAGAGACCCACATCAAACCTACAGAGCTGAGGAGACTGAGAGCTAATTGGATCTTGCAAGTGTATCAGTCGCCTTTTACATCCAAGGCTAGAGGTGTAGCCATTGTTTTTCGTAAGAATATTCCATTTCAACTTGTTTCAATGGTTACAGACCCAAATGGAAGATATATTATGATCACTGGAAATATTCATTCACTTCCTGTCACGCTACTGAATATATTTTTGGTCCAAACATTGATGATCCAATTTTTTCCGTAAAGTGTTTGATTTAATTCCAGTCCTCAATACCACCAATCTGCTAATGGGCGGAGATTCTAATTGTGACCCATTTCTTGACAGGCTCTCCACCCGCAGCCCACCTGCAATTGCATCTGTTCAAACATTAAATCACCTAATTAAGTCTAGAAATATTGTCGATATCTGGAGGATACAACATCCAACAGACAAAGACTATTCATTTTTTTCTCATGTCCACAAATCATACACAATAATTGATTATTTCCTAGTGGATGCAAATTTAATATCGAGCATTGAACACGCCAAATATCATAATATATTGATATCAGACCACAGTCCAGTATCCCTAGATTTGAAGCTTGCTCTGCCTAAACAAAGGTATTGTTGGCGCTTTGACCTGTATTTTCTCACAGACCAAGTTTTTATCCATTTTTTGACTGCAAGGCTTACAGAGTTCGTTGAGACCAACGATACAGGGGATGTATCAGATTCTACGCTCTGGGAGACCCTTAAGGTGGTAATAAGGGGTCACATTATATCCTATGTAGTCTCCAAATGAAGAGAACAGCGTCATCAATTGATAGAAATTGAAAATGCACTTCTAACTCTTGAACAAACTTATAGGAATCCTCTCCGACAAGAGGATTGCACCAAACTGTTATGTATGGCGGCTCTTATGTTATTTTTATTTTTTCTTTGATGTCTTTTTTTGATTTTTTTTGTTTGTTTCCTTCTCTTTTTTGTCTTGTTTTGTTTAAAAAAAGCAAAAAAAAATAGCACAACATTTTTTTTAATAAAATAAAATAAAAATAAATTTAAAAAAAAATCTACCCAACAGTCTTATCCTTTGCCTGCTGGTCACCGAAATTAGACAACAATGCTGGAGAAAGTCAGCGGGCGAGGCAGCATCTATGGAGAGAGGGATTATGCGACGTTTCGGGTCGAGACCCTTCTTCAGAATCAGACCAGTATCTTTGCTTCAGACTGATGTGGGGCGGGGAAATTATAAGGAACAGGCGGATGCATTAGGCGTGTGGGAGAGCTGGGAAGGGGTGAGGAACGAGGGAGAAAGCAAGGACTATCTGAAATTGCAGAAGTCAATGTTCATACCGCTGGGATGTAAACAACCCAAGCGAAATAGGAGGTGCTGTTCCTCCAATTTACGCTGGGCCTCACTCTGTCGTTGGCGGAGGCCCAGGCTAGAAAGGTTGGATTCTGAATGGGAGGGGGAGTTGCAGTGCTGAACAGCCGGGAGATGAGGTTGGTGGGATGGGCGCTGTCAGCCATTGTCGTTTTATTTCACGATAAAGAATACACATATTGCTGTTAATGATCTCCAGTAAATGTAGCCGAAGGGGTTGAAAGGTATAACATCCTTAGATCCTCCAAAATGCAGAGTATTCCTGGATAGACATATGTTTGCTATTGATAATGCTTAAAAAAAATGTCGCCCAACGTGGGGCTCTAACCCTGAGATTAAGAGTCTCATGCTCTACCGACTGAGCTAGCCGGGCATTGCTCAGACATTTGCAGTGTCTAATATCACGGGAATCATTCTCTCAATACACCATGGATCTACCTCTGGTAAGAATTTTTGTCTGCGGGTGTACAAGCCATTTCTTCAGTAATATTCATGATTTGACATGAATAGACATTTCTAAATGTTGCCCAAACCATCATGAGCTACTTTGTGACAGTGCTTGCCCTCTCCTATAACGTATCTGCTGCCAAGGCAGTTACAGGACACAAGCCTTGGGACATGGTGTGAAGCTGTTGCAATCTGTCCCAGCCTGGAAAAACCTGGATGAAGTGGATGTGGAGAGGATGTTTCCACTAGTGGGAGATTCTAGGACCAGTGGCCATAGCCTCAGAATTAAAAGACATTCCTTTAGGAAGGAGAAGAGCAGGAATTTCTTAAGTCAGAGGGCGGTGAACTGTGGAATTCATTGCCACAGATAGCTGTGGATGCAAAGTCAATGGACGTTTTTCAGGAGGAGGTTGATAGATTCTTGATTGATACGAGTGTCAGAGGTAATGGGGAGAAGGGAAGGTAATGGGTTTGAGAGGGAAAGATAGATAGAGTCATAGAATGATACAGTGTGGAAACAGGCCCTTCGGCCCAGCATGTCCCATCTACACTAGTTCCACCTGCCCACGTTTGATCCAAACTGTACTATCCATGTTCCTGTCTAACTGTTTCTTAAATGTTGCGATAGTCCCTGCCTCAACTACCTCCTCTGGCAGCTTGTTCCATACACCTACCACTCTTTGTGTGAAAAATATACCCCTCAGATTCATATTAAATCTTTTACCCTTCACTTTAAACTTATTTCCTCTGCTCCTAGATTTACCTACTCATCCATATCTAATCTAATCATGATTTTATACACCTCTATTAGATCATCCCTCATCCTTCTGTGCTCCATAAAATGGAATCCCAGCCGATGCAACCTCTCCCTATAGCTCTGGCCCTCTAGTCCTGGCAACATCCTCGTAAATCTTCACTGTACCCTTTCCAGTTTGATGACATCTTTCCCATAATATGGTGCCCAGAACTGAATACAATACTCTGAATGCGGCCTCACCAACTTCTTATGCAACTGCAACATGACCTCCCAACTTCTATACTCAGCCTGGCTCGCTGAGGTACTCCAGCACTCTGTGAAAAGTCATAAAACAGGGCAAGATTAGCAAGTTTGCTGATGATACGGAAGTGAGTGGTTTTGCAGATAGTGAAGACGGTTGTGAAAGATTGCAGCCGGATCTGGATCAATTAGCCAGGTGAGCAGAGGAATGGTTGATGGTTCCTTGATGATCGAGTCGCAGGTACATCAGATGGTCAAAATGTATTTTGGAACTTTGCCTTCATCAGTCAGAGTATTGAGTATAGATGTTGGGAGGTCACGTTGCAGTAGTATAAGATGCTGATGAGACCGCATTTAGAATATTGTGTTCAGTCCAATCAGGGTTGTGTCATCCGCAAACCTGAGAAGCTTGACAGAGGTGTCTGTGGAGGTGCAGTCATTGGTGTAGCGAGAGTAGAGGAGAGGGTTGAGTACGCAGCCCTGCGGTGCTCTTATGCTGAGCGTTTGCGGGTCCGACATGTGCTTTCCCAGCCTCACATGCTGCTTCCTGTCTATCAGGAAGCTGGTGATCCACCGACAGAGGGCTTTAGGCACAGTCATCTCGGAAAGTTTGGAGCGTAGTAGCTCTGGCACAATGGTGTTGAATGCAGAGCTAAAATCAACAAACAAAATCCTCGCTTGGGTCCCCTGGCGGTCTAAGTGCTGGAGGATGAAGTGCAGCCCCAGATTGACTGCGTCATCCACAGATCTATTGGCCCAATATGCAAACTGCAGAGAGTACAGCATGGGGATTGTGATATTTTTCAGCTTGGCCACGACAAGCCTTTTCAAGGGACTTTATGACTACAGAGGTCAGTGCAACAGGCCTGTAGTCATTACGTCAAGTAATCCTTGCCTTTTTGGTACGGGGACAACAGTGGAGATTTTGAAGCAGACAAAGACAGTACATGTTTGCAGGGACTGGTTAAAAATGAGTAATTGGATGTGGAGTGGTGATTGGAGTAGGGTGGGTGTAGAAGGGCCCAGACTTTGCAGAATAAGGTCAGGCTGTGAGTGGGTGTGAAGTATTGGTGGGGGGCCGAGAGGCGAAGGTCCGCTGCCGGGGGAGGGGGCGAGATGCGAGGGTCCGCTGTGGGTGGGGGGGGGGGGGTGAGATGCGAATGTGTGGGGGGGGGGGAGTGATGCGAGGGTCCGTTGAGGCGAACAGAAAGATAGAGCAGAACTATGGGACACTGGTGTGTGAGGCTCTCCTCTTTGAGAGAAGAGGAAATCCCACGTTCCTTGAATAAGGAAATGTCACCTATCAGAGTATGGGACACGTCCGCTCCTCCCCACCGATTTGCAGTCTAAAGAACCATTTCCAGTCCTTTCCGCTATCCGCAGAGTCCGTTCACTGCGCAACTCCCTGGTCCCATCTCCACCCCTTTCTGCAGAGAACGTTCTTTCCGCAACTACCTGGCCAACTCGATGCAACTCCTGCCCCCCCCCCCCCCCCCCCCACCTCCAATCCGTCCATGGAGCCCAACAGTCGTTTCTGGTGCGGCAGAAGTTCATTTGCACTTCCTCCAACTTCATCTACTATATCAGTCACCCATTGCTTCTCTCCAGAGATGCTGCTGTTACTGCAGAGTTATTCCATCATTTTATTTTTAATTTTCTACTGTATATCGTGTTGTTACTTGCGAACAAGGCAACAAGGCGAATTCCATGTATGTATACATACTTGGCTAATAAAATGTATTCGATTCAATTCATTTTGTGTCTATCTTCGGGGTTGCAACGGACGTGTCTCAGCCGGGAGAACAGTCTTGCTGTTCGCCGTCACTCTTTAGCCGGCAGATTCCCTGGGTCCTGCGGTACTCCGCTGCTGCACATTGTCACTACCTGCTCGCGCCTTGTTGCTCCAGGGTTTACAGCAGCCGTTAGGTCGCCAATTGTGAAACCCGGTAGGCGGATGTGTTTCACTTGAAGTTAACTTGTGAAGGCATCGGATAAGTTCCGCAAAGAGTCAACGTGATCTGCTGGCCCTTCAACACGGAAGGAATCTGATATTCAGTGAATCGCATTGATGGCGGTGGGAAATTAATGCGATCTGGGGATTGGACAAAATAAACCTCCGGGTGTTGGTGAATGCTCGGCTGCAGCTCAGTCGGTGCCCGCTGCTTTTAGATTTTGAAGTGTGATCGGAAGATCGGCCCGAATGAATGTGGGAGAGATACATAGCAAGATAAGCATAACATTCAGCAACAGGGCTGGGGGAATAGAGTAATTTAGATAACTTAAAATACGTTCATCGCGAAAACCTCTGGAACGGTGTATAAAGAAAGTAAGATGGGGGAAAAAATGGAAGATAGAAGCAAGTACGCGAGAAATGAAAGGAAAGCCTGCAAACGGTGTGAGGTAACAGACGAAAACAACGAAATTAGCAGAAAGGAGCACACACGTTCAGAATATTTCCGTAACAGCAGAGTGGCGCAGCGGAAGCGTGCTGGGCCCATAACCCAGAGGTCGATGGATCGAAACCATCCTCTGCTATTCTATCATTGGATACTTTTCAGAAAATACCGTCCGTTCATACGTGAGTACAACATATGTTTCGTTTCATTCTGGGATGTTCCTATTTCAACAAACGTTTCGCCTTATTGCGTATTTTTATGAGTTTTATTGGAGAATCCGTGGGTGACACCATGGTCCCCGTTGTGCACGGCCGTTGACCTATTATTCATAATATTATCTGCTGCATGAAGCTGCGTTCTGGTCATAAGTGATAGGAATAGATTTAGGCCATTCTGCCCATCAAGTCTACTCCGCCATTCAATCACGGCTGGGTTGGGATTTAATGGTAGGGATCTAACTATCCCCACTAACCCCATTCTTCTGCTTTCCCCTCGTAACACCTCCCCATGGTGTCGAAAAGGAAATGGTGGAGCCAATGGTTCCGCTCCTGTGTCCTTCATTGCAACTTTGATACAGCGATAAACACGTTCATGTTCAGTAGCAGAGAGAGTAGGGGAGCGGGGAATGGGTAGAAAAAGGGGGATATCTCTGATAATCACTGAAGGGTAGTAGTTTAATGAACAGGTGGTGGGAAATGGATGCGAGTAGATGAGCTATATCTGGTTGGCATGGAAATAGTGGGCCAAAGGGCTTTGTTCTGGTGGAAGTCTATGTCGGAGTGTAGGGAGAGTGACGAGAGAGAATCCACGGGGAAACAGACAGGTAGCTAACGGCACTGGGTGTAAGATGGAACTGGAGATGATGGTTTAAACCGAAGATAGACACAAAAAGCTGCAGTAATTCAGAGGGCCAGGCTGTATCTCCGGATAGAATGAATGGGCGACGCTTCGGGTCGAGACACTTCTTCAGACTTCCCCATTCAGTCACCCATTCCTTGTCTCCAGGGATGCTGCCCCACCCGCGGAGTTACTCCAGCTTTTTGTGTCTATCTTCGGAACTCGGTGTAAACCAGACAGAAGGGAGGCCACACTATTCCATCGGCGAGTGGGGAAAGGGACGGTATCCAGTGGAGTGTGACCCCCCTCCCCCCACCCTTCCACCTACGTACATTATACTGCTTCACAATGAATATTGTGCGGCAGTTCCTCGTTAGTATAGTGGTTAGTATCCCCGCCTGTCACGCGGGAGCGCGGGTTCAATTCCCCGACGGGGAGAAGGTTTTCGTTGTTCCAAATTTAACTGGAAATCTAAGATGTGTTTTACACATTTTGATTTATAAATGGTTTGATCGGTTTATAGAACATTCCGAATTAACATAATACATACTGTACAGGAGGTCAGAAACACGCCCTTCGACCCACAATATCAGTGTCTAACGTAATTCCAAATTAATCTAATCTACTCTGAAGAAGTGTTAAAGAAGGAACTGCAGATGCTGGAAAATCGAGGGTACACAAAGGGTACACAGGAGATAGGCAACGTTTCGGCCCGAAACGTTGCCTATCTCCTTCGCTCCTTAGATGCTGCTGCACCCGCTGAGTTTCTCCAGCTTTTTGTGTACCCTACTCTGAAGAAGGGTGTCAACCTGAAACGTCATCCATTCCTTCTCTCTAGCTATGCTGCTTGTCCGGCTGAGTTACTCCAACTTTTAGTGTCTAACATCTTTAATCTAATCTACTTGCCTACCTGTGATCTCTATACCCCCATTATGCAGTGCATATTTGAAATATTCTTAAATGCCACTACCATTCCTAGCAGCGTATTCCAGCCACCCACCATTCTCCATCCCACACATCTCCTTTAAACTTTACCGCTCTTACGTTAAAGCTATGGTCTCAAGTGGTTGAGTTTTCCATCCTGGTATAAAGATTGTCAGTGTCTATCCTATCTATATCTCTCAAAACGTTATACACCTCTGGCCTCAAAGTCAGAGAGAGTTGCATCGTGACATCCTGGCTTGGAGAACCGTGAGGCCCCTCTGATCCTGGTACACTGGTTAGAAGTAACGTAGGAGGTCAAGGATCTGGAGTGAATATTCCAAACCTGGGGTAAATTTGCCCCCGTGGGTAGATTTCTTGATTCTGGAACTTAAAATAATAATGTTTTAAACAGTATTTTAATATTTCCCCTTTGTCGGTTGCTTTATTATGGTAGAAGTGCAAACTCAATAACTGAACTAATCAGGGTGAGGGTAAATTTACTTTCGAAAAGTTGCCGGGGTAATACATGAAGCATATTAAATAAATGTAAATTTATTCCTATGAACACAGCAAGTATGATAATTGATGTTTCTTATTTCAGTTAACCCTTGCATTCCCTCTCTCTCTCCGTCCCTCCCCCACCCCAGACGTTTTGATAGATTCACTGTTCTTTTCCCTTCGTCTTCGCCTCTTCCTCAGCCAACAATGGACCATTGTGGGATCTTTGGTCATCAGAGTAATCTCTGCTTTGTCCCGTACCGTTTCATACCTCTAGTTACCCACTTCCCTGGATCTCAGTCAGAAGAACAGTCTCGATCCGAAACATCGCTTGTTCCCTTTCCCCAGAGATGCTGCCTGGCCCGCTGAGTTACTCCAACATTTTGTGTCTCTCTTCGGTGTAAACCAACATCTACAATTTATTCCCACAGACAATAATTGCTGTCATCTCTCTCAGCACCCCGGCTTTCAAATATCTGTCTGTCACGTTAACCACGGACCCCTTCTACACCTGGTGACTCTTTAATCTCTTTTGATTTCAACGTAAAGATCCGCATGCATTTGAAATATTTGATTTGATTAACCCTGTACCTGCAAATGGCGTTCTAATCGGCAGCATGCGGCGATTTAAGATCACTGGCACCGAAACTTCATTGCCCGTTTTTTACAGAGCCTCCGACGAAGGGAATTCTTGCTCTGGTAGCGAGCCCCATTGCCTCGCCATCAATTCCTTGCGGCCCGGGACCGGATTTCAATAAATGGCTCTTAACATCATCGCACCCTCCCTTATCAGCACCAGTTTTAAAGCTTTCGATGCTTCGTAATTTCCTCACACATCTCGGAACAGGCCCTCGACTTTAGATTCAAGTAAATATGGAAATGTTCACCACAGATACGGGCCGTCGTGGTCCACCATGTCCATGTCGACAGTGATGTCCTCAATTGGATTTACCCGTTTTGGTCCGTACCCTTCCATTCTTTTCCAGAGAGGTGAGTCAAAAGTATTTAATTATCATAAGCATTTGATAAGGTCCCACATAGGAGAATACTGGGCAAAATTAGAGCACATGTTATTGGGGGTAGGGTACTGACATGGATGGAAAATTGGTTGAATGACAGGAAACAAAGGGTGGGAATTAACGGGTCCCTTCCAGAATGGCAGGCAGTTACTAGTGGGTTACCGCAAGGCTCGGTGCCCTGGACCGCAGCTATTTACAATATACATTAATCATTTGGACGAAGGGATTAAAAATAACATTGGAAATTTTGCAGATGACATATACCTGGGTGGCATTGTGAACTGTGAGGAGGATGCTATGAGGATTCAGGATGACTTGGACAGGTTGGGTGAGTGGGCACATGCTTGTCAGATGCAGATTAATGTGGAGAACCATGAGGTTGTCCACTTTGATGGCAAAAACAGGAAGGCAGCTTATTATCTAAATGGTGTGAAGTTGGCAAAAGGGGAAGGACAACAGGATCTGGGGTTCCTTGTTCATCAGTCACTGAAAATAAGCATGCAGTACAGCAGGTAGTGAAGAAAGCGAATGGCATGTTGGCCTTCCTAACAAGAGGAGTTAAGTATAGGAGCAAAGAGGCCCTCCTACAGTTGTACATCGTCCTAGTGAGAACCCACCTGGAGTATGTTGTGCAGTTTTGGTCTCCGAACTTGAGGAAGGACATTCTTGCTATTGAGGGAGTTCAGCGTAGGTTCACAACGTTAATCCCGATATGGAATCGCGGGACTGTCATATGTTGCTAGATTAGAGCGGCTGGGCTTGTATACTCTGCAATTTAGAAGGATGAGAGATCTTATTGAAACATATAAGATTATTAAGTGTTTGG
The DNA here is from genome assembly GCA_035221665.1 of Okamejei kenojei. Lineage (NCBI taxonomy): Eukaryota > Metazoa > Chordata > Chondrichthyes > Rajiformes > Rajidae > Okamejei > Okamejei kenojei. The sequence goes on from CM069165.1 coordinate 8,474,384, forward strand.
ACACGCTAGAGGCAGGAAACATGTTCAAAATGTTGAGAGAGTCCAGAACCAGGGGCCATAATTTAAGAAAAAGTGTTACGCCATTTAGAACGAAGATGAGGGGAAACCTTTTCACACAGAGAGTTGTGAGCGTGTTAAATTTCGGACTCAGAGGGCGGTAGAGGCTGGTTGGCTGAATGCTTTCAATAGATCATTGGATAGAGCTCTTAGGGATAGCGGAGTTAAGGGATATGTAGGTAAGGCAGGAACGGGGTACCTATAGTGGACGAGCAGCCATGATCACATTGAATAGCGGTGCTCGATCGAGGAACCGAATGGCCTACTCCTGCACCTATTGTCTATTGTCTATTGTCATATGTGCAGACAATAGGACAACAAAATGACTACTTGCAGTAGCATAATACACCTGAAAAAACAATAATCAGATAACATTAAAAAATAATGAAAAACCTCAAAATGAGTTTCAAATAGCCAGAATGCGAGTGTAGCCAACATAGCCCATATTTATTTGGTGTTTTGTAGAGTTTGATAGCCTGATGCGTGTTGGGATGAATCTGTCATGGTAGGGGGTGTCGGATTCCCCTGCGTTTCAGTCTTATTCGTAAACCACCCCATCAACCAGGTTTCCGGGCACAGTGAAGGCTTCCCCAGTATATCCACTGTAAGCGCGATCCTGCGGTGGTGGATTCCCCTGCCATCGTGGATTTTCTTACCGTGGGGTACCGTCGATTGATCACAATAGAGAGTTCCACAGGGATCCGTGACCCGCTGTTTATAATATAGGTATTTCTCTATATATGACTCGGACATTAATGTGGACGGTTCGTTCGTAAGTTTGTAGTTGACACCAAGATTGCTGGGATCATAGATTCTGTGTAAGACTTTCAAGGTCGACAGTAAGAAATTGATCAGTTGCAGAATTGAATGACGAATGAACGAACGAACGAATGAATGAATGAACGAATGAATGGATGAATGGATGAATGAATGATGAATGAATGATACTTTATTTTCACATGTACCTATAGTACTTAGGTGCAGGGGGAAATTTTGTTTTGCATACAACCTATGCAGTACACAAAGGTCTCCACATGTTGGCGCCGACAAAGTTCCAAAGTACCCAACAGTCATATATTTTGCCGCTCCCAACAATGGCATGCATCAGGGAAATCAGTCTTAAATGATAAGGTTGCAATAACATGTCTGGCGTGTCAACAAAATGATAGGGGGAAAACACTGGCAAAATTTGATCAACTACCGCAGCCTGAAATGGCTTTTGAGAATTTGAAAATTGATTTTGTACATGTGGCAGCAGTAGAAAGTTTGAAGTACATTCTGGTCATAGTGTATATGTTCTCTAGATGGGTGGATGCACATCCTAGAAGGACGGTAGTCAATATTTCAATTGAAGAAATAATACCTAAATTCGGAATACCCATGGGAATAAACAGGGACAGAGGAACTCATTTCACCAGTAAATTAGTTCAGAAATTGACGAAGGCTCGAAATCAACCACAGTCCTCAGGAATGGTAGAAAGTGTAAATGGAGACATAAAAGTTACTTTGGGCAAAGTATGCCAGCAAAATATGTTGTTGTGGCCAGACGCCATGACCATTGTGATGTATGCCCTGAGAAAGAAGGTAGCTCTAATTTGGACTGAGAAAAATCCGTAAGATATGCGCAAGCCATGTGTGAAATAGTTGTTAAAATTTTTGAGAAAGTAAGCAAGACAGGTACCTCCGGCAGAAGGAAATATGCACCCGTTTAAACCAGGAGAACAGGTTTATGTCTCGGCAATGAATAAAGATTATTTCTCTCCTAGAAGGAATGGAGCATATTTGGTGCGACTAACAACACGAACAGCAGTAAAAGTAAATGTAAAACCCGATGGAGTACATGCTGCCAGATGCAAACTGCATCACTCAGACGGAACCTTCGAAGAGAAACAAACACATGAATCGTAAAAAATTATAATGTTAAATAAAGAGTATTAAAACATAGACATTTTCCGACTTCCGGTGGCGCTAATGGTGGAGTAGGGTGGGTGCCAACTAGCTCCACGCGAAAAAACGAAAAGAAACGGGAACTAAATATAGAACTGACCTGCAGAAATCGCTCCGGCAGCCTGTGTGACTGGAGTCCTAATGTCGGTAGCACGTTCCCCCACAAAGGAACAGACTAGAAAAACTACAAGACGAAAACAAACGAAGTAGGCTGGTCTGAAGCCTCGGGCTTAGTTTTAACATCGTCCCATGAGGACGTTTCAGTGGACCAGAAGATATACATAAAGGAAAGAGAAATGGATGAACTTCGCAACAGCATTACAAATGGAAATTGCAAGTATAAAAGAAGAATTGATAAGTTTTAAAAACAAATTGAATATTAAAGACATTTTGAAAAGTCTTAAAACAGAGATTAAAGAAGATTTCTTAGAGTTTGAAAATAAAATGACTAATCTTGTGCATACGAAACTGACTAACACGAAGGAGGAAATGTCAGCAAATTTCGACTTACAAATTAATGAAGTATACGAGAAAATTGTCGAATATAACAAACACTAATGATAATCCTGAAGCGACCTTCACTACAATGCAGCAACAAATGGACGCCATAACTCATCTGGAAGCAACAACAGAGACACTCCTTGCTGAGAACAAGCGTTTATCAGATTTACAGCTTAAAGTAACTGAAAAATGCATTGACTTGGAGGGCCGTCAGAGAAGACATAATCTGAGAATTGTGGGCATTCATGAGTCTAAAGAAGGAAATAAAGATCTCCGTGACGTTGCTGCAGACTTATTAAAAAGTCTTGAATTTCGACCAAAAGGCCTTATTAGGGTGGGCACACAGAGTTCTTGGACGTCGCTCAGACCCAAACAACCCCCCCCCCCCCCTCCCAGGCAGCTGATAGTGAAGGTCCAATACGATCACGTGTTGGAAGATATCATAAAAAACAATTGCTGGCACAAGAAATCTTATGTTTGATGGAGACAAAATAAGCATATTTCGAGATTACCCTACAGAGGTGGTCAGAAGGAGAGCGTTATTCAAAGAGACAAGAGGGATTCTAAAGAAGATAGACAAATTGAAATATGGATTGCTGTACCCCGCAAGACTGTGAGTCACTTATCTGCAGAAGGAACATTTTTTCACTGATTGCAAGAAAGCACTGGCATATGCCCAGAAGATTGTGGGTTCGAGAGAGGATTGAATAATTTACATATAATACCGTCATCTTGCTGAGAACAAATGGAACTTTAATTCGTTATATTCAAGGACTATTGAAAGCTGATAATGATAATCGTGCTGTCCCTCCTGTTAGGGACATATTATTTTTTAAATATTTAGTACTCATTTTTATTAACAAATACTAATCATCAAAAACGCTTGTTATTATTATTCGAATAATTAGTTAAAAACATGATGTTAAATATAAAAAAAAACAATAAATACAAAGTTATAATTTAGATATTTTATTATTTGGATTTTGTGATGTTCACCCTTTATCTACATTAGACTAACACTTGATTAATAACTAACTAAGAGAGTAATAGTTGCTCACTAAATGATTACCAATACTCTGGTCCAAAATAGTTTTAATATAATCCCGTAAATTACTCATATTAAAATTTTTCTTGTACGCATGGAGCTAGGAATATTTTTTTAATCTATGGTAGTCTTTAGATGGACAGCCACGTTAGTGTGGCTAGCACTAACTACACTAAATTTAGATGTAGTGTCTTCTTTCTTTTTACATTTTATTAATTTTCTATTTTTTCACTTTTTGTATTTTTTACTTAATTATTATATTAATCTTGAATTTATTTACAAATATTATTTGTGGAGATGTGTCCGTGAGGAGGATTTATATGAATCAGAATTACAACTCGTCTGTCTAGTGTTCGGGTGGATTTTATAGACCACCCTAAAAGCAAGATGCAAGACGTAAATAGAGAAAAACACGGGGGTCAAGGAATTACGTTTTGTAGTTGGAATGTCAAGGGAGTTAATGAGCCAATCAAGAGAGGTAAGGTATTAGCACACTTAAAATCACTCAAAGCAGATATAACGTTTCTTCAAGAGACTCACCTTAAAAAAGACGCACAACATAGATTGAAAGCAAATTGGATCGCTGAAACATATCACTCTTCATTTTCCCATAAGGCCAGAGGTGTCGCAATTTTAATTCATAAAGGTATATCTTTTAAACACATATCAACTATAGCGGACATCAATGGTGGGTATATTATACTAGTGTGTGAATTATATTTTTAAAAAGTGATTTTTCTCAATGTTTATGGACCAAATTTTGATAATCCAATGTTTTTTAAGAATATACTTAATACTATTCCGGAGCTCACACAATGTAATTTGAAATTGGTGCAGATTTAAATTGTACATTAGATTCCTATCTCGATAGATCAACAAGACAAAGAAAAGCAAAATCCAAATCAAGTGAATTATTAACCTCATATATTAATACCACCAATATCAAGGATGTTTGGAGAATTGAAAATCCATCCTGAAGGGAAAACTCATTTTACTCTTCAGTACATAAAACTTATTTAAGGATAGACTACGTTTTAGTAGATTCTAAACTCATCCCATTTACTTATAATTCGAAATATCATAATATTATAATTTCGGATCATGCTCCTTTTACATTCATGATCCAACTAAGTGGTATGACTGACAAGCAGATACAATGGAGACTGATTCCTCAAATTTTAAATGATAAAGCATGCTATGAATATCTTATCAAACAGATAAATATGTTTTTTGAGACAAATGACTGCCCTGGATATTCTGCCTCCCTTCTTTGGGAAACATTTAAAGCATTTATGTGAGGAGCGTTAATCTCTGCAAAAGCCTTCCGTAATAAAGAGAACCGCGCCAAACAACTGGTATTGGAAATGGAAATAAGGCAATTAGATATGGAAAATGCAATTCCGCCTTCTATAATAATACATAATAAAATTGCTGTACTCAAATATAAGTTAAACCAAATATACTCAGACCAATACATAATTTTTGATCAAAAGAAATTGAACAATTATTTTCTTCGGTATTCACCAAGGAGAAGGATATTGAACTCGGTGAGTTTAAGGGGAAAGAGTAGAGTAGCTATTGAAACTATGAGATACAAAGAGGAGGAAGTACTGACACTTTTGAAAAATATAAAAGTGGATAAGTCTCCAGGTCCTGACAGGATATTCCCTAGGACATTGAGGGAAGTTAGTGTAGAAATAGCAGGAGCTATGACAGAAATATTTCAAATGTCATTAGAAACGGGAATAGTGCCGTAGGATTGGCGTACTGCGCATGTTGTTCCATTGTTTAAAAAGGGCTCAAAGAATAAACCTAGCAGTGGATGTTGTCTATATGGATTTCAGTAAGGCCTTTGACAAGGTTTCCCATGGAAGGTTGGTTAAGAAGGTTCAATCTTTGGGTGTTAATGGTGGAGTAGCAAGATGGATTCAACAGTGGCTGAATGGGAGATGTCAGAGAGTAATGGTGGATGGCTGTTTGTCAGGTTGGAAGCCGGTGACCAGTGGGGTGCTTCAGGGATCTGTGTTGGGTCCACTGTTGTTTGTCATGTACATCAATGATCTGGATGATGGGGTGGAAATTTGGATAAGTAAGAATGCAGATGATACTAAGATAGGTGGTGTTGTGGATAATGAAGTAGATTTTCAAAGTCTACAGAGAGATTTGGGCCATTTGGAAAAGTAGGCTGAAAGATGGCAGATGTAGTTTAATGCAGATAAGTGTGAAGTGCTACATCTTGGCAGGACAAATCATATAGGACGTACATGGTAAATGGTAGGGAATTGAGGAATGCTGTGGAACAGAGTGATCTAGGAATAACTGTGCATAGTTCCCTGAAGGTGGAATCGCATGTATATAGGGTGGTAAAGAAAGCCTTTGAGGTGCTGGCATTTATAAATCAGAGCATTGAATATAGGAGTAGGGAAGTAATGTTAAAATTGTACAAGGCATTGGTCAGTCCAATTCTGGAGTATGGTGTACAATTTTGGTCGCCTAGTTATAGGAAGGATGTCAACAAAATAGAGAGAGTACAGAGGAGATTCACTAGAATGTTGCCAGGGTTCCAGCAACTATGTTACAGAGAAAGGTTGAACAAGTTAGGTCTTTATTCTTTGGAGCGCAGAAGGTTAAGGGGGGACTTGATTGAGGTCTTTAAAATGATGAAAGGGATAGACAGAGTTGACGTGGATACGTTTTTCCCATTGAGGGTAGGGAATTTTCAAACAAGAGGGCATGACATGAGAATTAAGGGACAGAGGTTTCGGGGTAACGTGAGGGGAACTTCTTTACTCAGAGGGTGGTGGCTGTGTGGAATCAGCTTCCAGCAGGGAATGGGACTAGGGGAAAACAAATGGTCGGCACGGACTGGAAGGGCCGAGAGGGCCTGTTTTCGTGCTGTAATTGTTATATGGTTATATGGTTATATGGTTAAAAAGCTAAACAGTTACACTTTGAATTTGGTGATAAACCACAAACATTATTAACACGCCAACTCCGGAAACAGGAAGGGGAAAAAACAATATATAACATTAAATCAGATACGGGAGAAATATTAACACTACCCAAGGATATTAATTATAGATTCTCTCAATACTATCATACACTTTATTCAACCAAAAACGAAATGGAATTATTCTTACAGAATTGTAACCTTACTGGTTTAGAAGGAAAGAGAAGGAATTATGAGGGGGCGAAATATTAGTAAAAGATATTGAGGAATCTATTAATTATTTAAACAATGGAAAGGCCGCTGGACCAGATGGTTTAAATAGTGAATTTTATAAAAACATTAATGACTTGATCTCGCCACGCCTACAGACATTATATACTCAAGCATTCATGCAACAGAAACTCCCAGAAACTTTAAATGAATCAACTATGATACTTATTCCAGAAACGGATAAGGACCTTGAAGATCCACGTTCATATAGAGCAATTGCTCTATTAAAATCGATCAGAAAATTTTCACCAAAATTTTAGCACACATATTAAGCTTAGTGATTTATAAATTATTACACCCCGATCAAACTGGCTTTATTCCAAAACGTTATTCATCTGAGACGATTATTCAACATTATATACTCAAATCGAATAGCTAATGAAAACTTTGCAGACATCTCGCTAGACGCTGAGAAAGAATTCGATCAAATTGAATGGCCCTATTTATTTTCGGTGATGGAAAATTTCAATTAGGTGAGAAGTTTTGTACATAGGTTAAGCTTTTATATACCAATCCAACAGCCAGAATAATGACAAATCAAATGTTATGAAAAAATTGATTTATCTAAAGGTTGTAGACAAGGATGCCCGTTATCACCGTTACTATTCGCCCTTGTTATAGAACCACTAGCAGAAAGAATTCGAGCTCATCCAGAACTATATGGGTATAAATATACAGTTAATAAAATGTATCTATATGGAGATGATGTATTACTATATATTACAAATCCAGAAATTAGTATCCCTAACCTGTTAAATCTTATAACTCAATTGTGTTTAATCTCGGGATATAGAATCAACTGGAAGAAGAGTGAGATTATGCCAATAATGGAACCTAATTTATATATATTGCAACAATCACCTTTTAAAATAGTAAATTAAAAATTTAAATACTTAGGAATATATGTGACCAAGAAATATACTTATTTATTTAAATCAAATTTCGTGCCTTTACTTAATACATTGCATAAGAATATTCAATATTGGAAAATGCTTCCTATTTCAATGCTCGGTAAAATTAATGCAATTAAAATGATTTTCCTTCCTCAACTTCTATACCTCTTCCAATCAATTCCAATATACCTCCCTAAAAATGTATTTAAAATAATTGACTCTATTGTGACAAGTTTTATTTGGAATTATAAGAATCACAGAATAAGTAAAAAACACTTATGTAAATCTAAGACGAATGGAGGATTAGTCTTTCCAAATTTCTTATTTTATTTTATTTCTGGGCAGTCAATATCAAAAACTTAAATTTCTGGTTGGAAGATATGGATCAACAACCAGACTGGTTAAAGATGGAAAAGGAGGATTATCTGCCATTTGAAATTGGCCCGATTTTCCTATCCCCTACAAAATTGAATAAACATATAGTGAAAATCCAATATTACATAGCGGTATTCGAATTTGGAAACAAATAAAAAAGACATTAAAATTGGATAATTTATCACTTTCGCTCTGTATTGCAAATAACCCTTCATTTAAACATTCGGTATTGGATAAAGGCTTTACACATTGGAAAACTATGGAATTAAAAAGATGGGACATATTTATAGAAAAGGTGTGTTCCTCTCGTTTCTGGAGGTACAACAGAATTATGGATTACATTCAAATATTTTTTTTAGATATTTACAATTGAAAGATTATGTTAAATCACATACACAAGAATACAGAATTAGAGAGCCAGAGATTCTAGATGAATGTTTGAATAAACATCCCAACACAGTCAAATTAACATCATATATTTATAATATTCTGTTGGATAGCGAGAATCCGTCGACGGAATCACATAGACAAGCATGGGAAAATGAATTAGTTCAACCCATAACGAAAGATATTTGCAATGAAAGTCTACAACATATACATCAATGTTCGTAAAACGCCAAACATTCTTTAATACAATTTAAAATATTACACAGATTGCATTATTCTAAAACAAAATTAAATAGATGTTTTCCTAATATCTCTCCTATCTGCGATAAATGTCAATTCTCTGAGGCTAATTTAACCTCATAAATTTGTAAATTGCATAAAAATTAAAACATTCTGGGTGGATATTGTTTAAATTATTTCCGTAGTGGTTAATATTCAACTGGATCACGATCCTAAATTAATAATATTGGGCATATCTGAACAATAGCTAAAACTGACAATAAACCAAAGAAATTTCCTGGATTATAGTATAATAACTGGCAAAAAAACAATATTAAAATTTTGGAAAAACCCTGCATCCCCTACAATTAAAATGTGGATTATGGAGATGTCGGAATCTGGAAAAAATTAGATTTGTCTTAATTGACAACCCAGAATTATTTATTAGAATATGGTCGCCGTTCATAGATTATTTGAAGGGGTAGAATGGGCCAGCGCTGAGGCTTGACGTAAGCTTGAACCCAGGACTAGATGAATAGTTTTGTTTTCTTACCTACGGACCTATCTCCTAAATTGTATTATGGATAGTTAATTTTATGTTTCTAAGTTTTTTTTCTTTATCTTTATTTTTTCTATCTATTAAAGAAAAACATAGACATGTTCCTTATTAATTATTTTTGTTGTATTTAAAACTTATGAATATATTCACATTGTGTGGGATCAGAGAGGATGAGGGTGAAGTTGGAATATGAAATCAACGAACAACTTTCACACAGAAAATAGTTAATTTACTGCTCTAGTAAACAAACTTCCTTATCTGATTAGAATGTTGGGGTTGCGCCCTTATTCCTTTGCTTGCTCAAAGACGGATTCCAACCAATAATTATAATTGGATATATGGCTCAATATTTACAACTGATTAATGAGAAAATATTATTATCGTTTCACATTATAACTGTTGAACATAAAGATCAACAAGGAGGTAACTGTGGAAGAAAAAATAATATCCTTTTTTTATTTAATTGGAATTGAACAAGGAAACAAAAGGGAGTTTTCGATGTGACAATTGCCAGCTCTCGCTTGACCAGGTTCAGAAGAAGTTCGTGACAATCGACAAAGTAAGATTAGACGTACTACCTCCAGTCTGGTAATGTGACCAATAGTGGATGGTAAATGGAAACAGGAATTGGGAGTAGTTACATGGGAGGGGCTTGTTTACATTTCTGAGAAGTTATAGTGGATCACTGGATAGCTGGCTAGACTGAGATACATACTGGGTGGCTCAGTAGACTGAGTCACATACTAGATTGTGAGAGCCGCTGACCTTGCTGGTGTAAAGCTGTGTAGTACTGTAAGCCCATGCAAAGGGTGGCATGCATATATGTGCAGTGGAAATTATAAATGACACGGATTAATAAGGGTTAATCTACATTCTTCCTCTTAAAGAAGCAAAGCACATATACAGTGGTTAGTGGAGCATATTGTAAAAACAAGTAGAGGGTGTGGGCATTTACTTATTAAGCAGGTTTGCGACATACGAAGAACATACTATGATAAAAACCAGTTCCCCACTTCAACCGCTCAACAAGGGACAAGTTGTCCGCTTACGGTCATTCCAAGGTTACGACTGCCTCGGAGTCATTCTGGGGTCAACCGCTCGTTCCTGGTCTGTATTGACAACGGCATCTATCGACGTACCCGCCAACACCTCCACCCGGTTAGTAAACCGGCACCGCCACATCCTCACGCGGATGAACCTGCCAGTCTTCCCTCGTGCTCTGCGAATGCAGCTCCAGTGATTCTTCTACCGGAGCCAGCGGCATCCCTGACTTCCCCAGTGCACCCATCTACACCGGTGTCTTCTCCTCTGCGTTTATCTGATAAGGGACTTACTCCCTCAGAGAATGATGAGGCACACGATGTACACGTGCAGGTCGTGTCTGCAAGCCAAACCCGCTGATTGGAAAATTCACCAGCTATACTTGAGCTGTGCATGACCTGTTTCCTCTTATGTGTTCATATATGCAAAAGCATGTACACGTAAAATAATAAATGCCCACACCCTACACTGGTGTTTTACAATATGCCCCACTAACCACTCTATATGTGATTTGCTTCTTTAAGAGGAAGGGTGTAGATTAACCCTTATTTATCCATGCCATTTATAATCTCCGCTACACATATATGCATGCCACCCGTTACATGGTATTACGGTACTACACCGCTTTAGACTAGCAAAGGTCAGCCGGCTCTCACAAGCCACGCGGAGCTGGCTGTGAATGGCTGGCAGTTTAAATGTTCCTGATTGCTTATGGAATAAAGATTGATCTTTCACTATGTGTGTTGTTGTGGATCATTCACAAACAGCTAGGTAACCAGCAAGACTGAGCTACATACTGAATGGCTAGATAGCTGGCTGGAAGGTTACATACTAGATAGCTTGGTGGCTAGCTAGATGGCTACATAATGGATAGCTGGGTAACTGGAAAATGGTGACATGCTTGATCGCTAGGTTGCTAGCTGGATGGCTACATACTGGATAGCTGTGTCGCAAGATAGATGGCTACATAATGGAGAGTTTGATAGCTAGCATGACTGAGCTACATACTGTTAGCTAGATAGCTAGCTACACTGAGCTACAGTACATAATGGATAGCTAGCGAGACTGAGCTACGTACTGGATAGCTCGGTAGCTAGCTAGGTGGCTACATACTGGAAAACTAGGTGGCTAGCTGGACTGAGCTACAACTGGATAGTTAGGTAGCAAGCTAGATGGCTACATACTGGTTAGCAGGTTGCCAGCAAGATTGCTACTTACTGGTACCTAGGTAGCTTATCTAGACTGACAATACCCGATAGCTAGATTATCTAGCTAGATTGAGATACATCTGGCATAGCGAGTTAGCTAGTTAGACTGGGCTAGATTATTTTTTTGGATACTAGAGAGATAGCTTGATGAATGCATACTGTGTAGCTAGGTCTGCTAGATGGTCACATTATGGATACCCAGTAACTAGCGCGAGCTACATACCGGATAGTTAAATAGCTAGATAACTAGCTACACACTGGATAGCTAGATAGCTAACTGGGTGGCTACATGCTGGACTGGTAGGTAGCTAGCAAGACTGAGCTACAAACTGGATAACTAGATTGCTAGCTAGATGGCGACAAACTGGATAGCTAGATAGTTACCTGGACTGAGCTACATACTGGATAACTACGTAGCTCCTAGATGGCGACATACTGGATAGCTAGTTAGCTAGCTAGACTGAGTTACATACATGAAAGGGATCTGTTAATCCCTACCCTTAGTTTCCTGTCTGCCAACCAATTTGCTGTCCATGTCAGCACGCTACCCCCGATACCGTGTGCTTTAATTTTGCCCATTAACCTCCTATGTGGGACCTTATCAAATGCTTTCTGAAAGTCCAGGTACACTACATCCACTAGCTCTCCCTTGTCCATTATCCTGGTTACAACCTCAAAAAAATCCAGAAGATTAGTCAAGCATCAATTCCCTTCATAAATCCACGCTCACTCGGACTGATCCTGCTACTGCTATCCAAATGTGCCGCTATTTCATCTTTTATAATTAACTCCAGCATCTTCCCACCACCAACATATAAGATTATTATGAGTTTACACACGCTAGAGGCTGAAAACATGTTCCCGATGTTGGCGGAGTCCAGAACCAGGGGCACAGTTTAAGAATAAGGGGTAAGCCATTCAGAACGGAGATGAGGAAACACTTTTTCACACAGAGAGTTGTGAGTCTGTGGAATTCTCTTCCTCAGAGGGCGGTGGAGGCCGGTTCTCTGGATAATTTCCAGAGAGAGCTAGAGAGGGCTGTTAACATAGAAACATAGAAACATAGAAATTAGGTGCAGGAGTAGGCCATTCAGCCCTTCGAGCCTGCACCGCCATTCAACATGATCATGGCTGATCATCCAACTCAGTATCCCGTACCTGCCTTCTCTCCATACCCTCTGATCCCCTTAGCCACAAGGGCCACATCCAACTCACTCTTAAATATAGCCAATGAACTGGCCTCAACTACCCTCTGTGGCAGAGAGTTCCAGAGACTCACCACTCTCTGTGTGAAAAAAGTATTTCTCATCTCGGTCTTAAAGGATTTCCCCCTTATCCTTAAGCTGTGACCCCTTGTCCTGGACTTCCCCAACATCGGGAACAATCTTCCTGCATCTAGCCCTGACCAACCCCTTAAAGAATTTTGTAAGTTTCTATATCCCCTCTCAATCTCCTAAATTCCAGAGAGTATAAACCGAGTCTATCCAGTCTTTCTTCATAAGACAGTCCTGACATCCCAGGAATCAGTCTGGTGAACCTTCTCTGCACTCCGTCTATGGCAATAATGTCCTTCCTCAGATTTGGAGACCAAAACTGTACGCAATACTCCAGGTGTGGTCTCACCAAGACCCTGTACAACTGAAGTAGAACCTCCCTGCTCCTGTACTCAAATCCTTTTGCTATGAAAGCTAACATACCATTCGCTTTTTTCACTGCCTGCTGCACCTGCATGCCTACTTTCAATGACTGTGTACCATGACACCAGGTCTCGCTGCATCTCCCCTTTTCCTAATCGGCCACCATTTAAATAATAGTCTGCTTTCCTGTTTTTGCCACCAAAGTGGATAACCTCACATTTATCCACATTATACTGCATCTGCCAAACATTTGCCCACTCACCCAGCCTATCCAAGTCACCTTGCAGTCTCTAGCATCCTCCTCACAGCTAACACTGCCCCCCAGCTTAGTGTCATCCGCAAACTTGGAGATATTGCCTTCAATTCCCTCATCCAGATCATTAATATATATTGTAAATAGCTGGGGTCCCAGCACTGAGCCCTGCGGTACCCCACTAGTCACTGCCTGCCATTGTGAAAAGGACCCGTTTACTCCTACTCTTTGCTTCCTGTTTGCCAGCCAGTTCTCTATCCACATCAATACTGAACCCCTAATACCGTATGCTTTAAGTTTGTATACTAATCTCTTATGTGGGACCTTGTCGAAAGCCTTCTGGAAGTCCAGATATACCACATCCACTGGTTCTCCCTTATCCACGCTACTAGTTACATCCTCGAAAAATTCCACAAGATTCGTCAGACATGATTTACCTTCGTAAATCCATGCTGACTTTGTCCAATGATTTCACCACTTTCCAAATGTGCTGCAATCCCATCTTTAATAACTGACTCTAGCAGTTTCCCCACTACCGATGTTAGACTAACTGGTCTGTAATTCCCCGTTTTCTCTCTCCCTCCCTTCTTAAAAAGAGGGGTTCATTTGCTACCCGCCAATCCTCAGGAACTACTCCAGAATCTAAAGAGTTTTGAAAGATTATCACTAATGCATCCACTATTTCCTGAGCTACTTCCTTAAGTACTCTGGGATGCAGCCTATCTGGCCCTGGGGATTTTATCGGCCTTTAATCTATTCAATTTACCCAACGCCACTTCCCGACTTACCTGGATTTCACTCAATTCCTCCTTTGACCCACAGTCCCCTGCTATTTCCGGCAGATTATTTATGTCTTCCTTAGTGAAGACGGAACCAAAGTAGTTATTCAATTGGTCCGCCATATCCTTGTTCCGCATGATCAACTCACCTGTTTCTGACTGCAAGGGACCTACATTTGTTTTAACTAACCTCTTTCTCTTCACATATCTATAAAAACTTTTGCAGTCAGTTTTTATGTTCCCTGCCAGTTTTCTTTCCTAATCTATTTTTCCTTTCCTAATTAAGCCTTTTGTCCTCCTCTGCTGGTCTCTGAATTTCTCCCAGTCCTCTGGTATGCTGCTTTTTCTGGCTACTTTGTACGCATCATCCTTTTAAATATAGTGGAGTCAGGTGATATGGGGAGAATGCAGGAAAGGGATAGTGAATCGGGATAATCACCGCTGTTGACATTGAATGGCAGTGCTGGCTCGAAGGTCCGAATGGCCTACTCCTGCATCTAGTGTCTATTGTCAGGCTAACTGGTCTACGGATCCCTGTTTTCTCTCTGCCGCCTTTCTTAAAGTGTGGGATAACATTAGTTACTCTACAATCCACAGGAACTGATCCTGAATCTATAGAACATTGGAAAATGATCACCAATGTGTCCACGATTTCTAGACCACTTTGTTAAACACCCTGGGATGCAGACCATCATGCCCTGGGGATTTATCTGCCTTCAGTACCATCAATCTACCTAACACCATTTCCTGTCTAATGTTGATTTTCTGCAGTTCCTCTGTCACCCCAGATTCTCTGGCCACTAGTACATCAGGAAGATTGGTAGTTTCCTCCTTAGTGAAGACGGATCCAAAGTACCTGTTCAACTTATCTGCCATTTCCTTGTTCGCCATAATAAAATCACCCTTTTAATTCTTCGAGGGTCTAACCTTGGTTATAACTATTTTTTTACTCTTCACATACCTACAGAAGCTATTACTATCCTCCTTCATATTCTTGGCTAGCCTACCTTCGTACTCTTTTCATTGACTGAAGTGAGTTTCGGTAACTCGTTAGTTACCTCAAGTTATCCAGGGATGCACTTGCTCCCAGCTGCCTATACATGTCCCATGCATCCTTTTGTTTTACCAGCGCCTCAATTTACCTCATCAGCCAAAGCATCCTTACGTTTGCATGCTTTGCCTTTCACGCTCACGGGGACATACATATCCTGAGCTCTCTCCAGTACACTTTTAATGACATCCCACTTGGCCGATGTTCCTTTACCCTCAATAACCTGCTCCAGTCTACTTGAGCGTGACCTTCTCTCATACCCTCAAAGTTTGGGCTTACCCCAGTTGATCATTTTATCACGTGGACCCACTCGGTCCCTATCCATGACTATCTTAAACCTAATTGAACTGTGGCCACTGGTCCCAAAAGGCTCCTCCACAAACAATTCATTAATGTGCCCTTCCCAATGTCCCAAAACTAGATCCAGCGTTGCCCTCTCACGATGTGGCCTCTACATACTGCTTAAGAAAACTCTCCTGAATAGTTTTGCCGAATTGCACCCCATTTAAACCTTTCACACTATGCTTGACGCAATCTATATTGGGAAAGTTAAAATCCCCAACTACAAGAACCTTATTTGACCTGCTCCTGCCTGAAATCTCATGGCTCATTTGTTTCTCTAATTCCCGTGGACTATTCGCGGGTCTGTAGTGCACCCGAACAAGGTGATCACCCCTTTCTTGTTTTTCAGCTCCACCCATATAGCCTCACTAGACGAACCGTCCTTCATCTCACCTCTGATCACAGCCGTGGCATCCTCCTTAACCAATAATGCAATCCTTCGCCCTCTTTTTCCCATAACCCTGTCTCCTGTACCCCGGAACATTTAGGTGCCAGTCCAGTCCCTCCCTTAACCTGGTTTCAGTCATGAGTACAATGTCCCATTCACTCGTACCCTCGCCATGCCCTAAGCTCATCTACCTTACTCGTCACCATCCTGCATTAAAATACGTGTAGTTTAAACGAACCATCTTTCCTCGCTGTCCACCTTTCACCTGCCTGTTCTGTCGATTGACCTTCCCACACCATATCACACGGACAGAAAATTGGATGCTAAATTTCCAACCATTGGGTACCTGATATTGAATAATGTAATGCATAAGCCGTCGGATGCCTAATACTCGATAATTGTGTTCATCTATCCCAGATGCTGCAAGCGACGTGTGAGGTATTCGATGGATATTTATACGATTTTCTTACCGTGACAAAAACATGAAAACTTGGCATCACCAACAGGGCAATGTAAATGGCTTGGTGTGGTGTACCATGGAAGAAGTGTTGTGCATCCTACAAAGATCTAAACAACTCGGGGACCAGATCAGATATATCCATGAAAACTGTGGAAAGGAAGAGAATACATCATAGGAATCCTGGCAGAGATACATGAATTATCGTTCGCGAGCGGCAAGGATTCTGAAGATTGGAGAGTGCCGAATGACTTTAATTTAAAAAGGGCTGTACAAAAACCTGGGAATTATAAACAAGGATGCTCTCATTTGTGGTCGTTAACAGTGTGGGGGGGGGGGGGGGGAATCAAAAACGTGGAAGCATATTGGTCCTGTTAGCGCAAAAGAGAGTCCAGGAAAGGCCACGTGTAAATTAACAGGGCAGGGGATGGGAACCAATGCAAGGAAACAAAGGGACATAAAAGGAGGACAGAAGCAAAAGGTAGAGGGGAGAAAAGAAAAATAAACCTGAAAGCTTTGTGCCTCAATGCGAGGAGCATTCGTAATAAGGTTGACGAATTGAGTGCAGTTAGTAGTTAAGGAATAACGTTCTCGGGATTTCCTCAGAAGTGATGAAGGCAGGGGATGTTACTTTGCTAGCGTAAAAATAACAGGCAGGCAAAGTGTGCGGTTACCAGCGTCGCTGGGATTCTCAGGTAAGGTTACAATCTGATGAGCCGTGATCACGTTGAATTAATTCCTCCACCTGTGGTTACCCTCTATCCTGAAACTGGGCACCAGAAGCCCCGAGACAGTCGCAGGGACTTGAGATATGTACTGAAGGAAATCAGACAAGTAACTTGAGCTGCAGAGTTGGATCTGATAGAGTTTGAAACAATATTCCCTTTGCTGGAACAACGCCGCTCCCAAATTCCATTCCTCAATTTCGCCACGATTTGTTGTTTCGCAACCATAATTTAAAAAATATTCACAACCTGTCAACAGCGTGGATTTCACTTGGCTGGTGTAATTTGGGAATATTTTTTTAAACTTTATTTTTAACTCTGTTAAAACTTCACTGTCCCTGCGGAGATGGTAATTGGTATAAAATCGTCGGAATTATTCTGCCCCAGCATTTCATCCCGGGAGATTATGGGTTTCATACGGGGACGTGGCTGGGAAGATAACATTATAGACAGCTATCACAGTGTGGAGGGCATCTTGTACGTGATCATTGCTATCGTTGGTGTCCATGGTAAGGGAGCAGAATAATTATTTATTTATAAATCTGTGACATACCCTTTATGCTCACAATTAATACTCAAAGACTAAATCCTGGAAGCAAGAGATTTCTTTATTTTACGTGTCTGCAGACCGGGTGCCTCTCCAACTCGAGACACACCGAAGCCAGAGAGATCATCCCCCTTTATACACAAAATCTTACATTCAATCTCCCCTCCGGACCTTTCTCCAATCAGGGTCGGAGGTGCACAATCTGTAGGTACATCCCACCGTACATCCCCTCGCACCTCCCATATCATACATTGCATGTTCAAACATGTTCATTGGTAATGAGCAATTGGATCAGTGACCAGGGTGTGTTGTAATATTCATTTATTCTATTAAGCATGCTCAATTGCCACATGACCTGCCCCAGTTTTACTCACCTCCTAGTGAACCTCTCAGTTTTTCCTTATATCAGTACTAAAGCTAAGCGCTATAGTGACAATAGGTCCCATCCAGATCATCCCACACCTCCTTTCCATCAGGGTGATGGGAATCTCCCCACCCTCCTACTTCACCCCCCTTTTTTTTTTTTTCTCTTAGCTATAAATGCTCTCTTCTTACTCAAGGACTCAAGATTGGGTCTGGCAACTTCAGACATTGCTGTGTCTGACTCCTTCCCCAGCCCTCTCTGTTTGTATTCTCTTTAAAACTCCTTTCTTTAATAGGGTTTAAATCACTTTATCCCTCACAAACCTCCCTTTTTCTTTTGCTAGCATACACTGCTTAAACCTCATTTTAAGTTCCTTCAATTCCGAACTGACGTACTCGTCCTAACCTTCTCCTCCTTAAATCTAAACTTCCCCCTGCCGTCATTATCATTTTTTTCTGTATTTCCCCTTTCTCTCCATAGGCATGACTACAGCTGCATCTGACTTATACTACTGGTAATAAGTTCCCTAAGCAAGGGATTCAACAGGGGACGAAAGATCAGTCAGCCACTGCACATAGAAAACACAAGTCCACGTTCTCCACATGTTCCACCGAGGATGGAATCCCACCATGGGGTTCAATAATCGAATTCCACTTTTTGTATAGGAACATGCGGCCAACTTCCGGATCCCTTCTGATATGGCCATCACTGCCTGGCCATTATCATCGATGTTCAAACAGCAATTAGAGAGGTTGGACTTTCCCCGCATACCCCTCTTCTTCTGCCAGGAAGTATCTACGGCTAACCAGTTCTGGTATTATCGCTGCTTCATCTGCGTTCTGCTGCTTTGCCAGCATTTCCAGCGCCCCCGCAGTATGGTGATAATTACCTCAGTTACTCTGCCTGAAGCCTTATGATCCGGTTTAACATGTATCCTGGAGTTCGGTAGCCCCAGGATCATCCTGTGCCAAGGTGGTTGGTCCGTAGATATGGAGATGATCTTGCTGGAGGCCATTCATTCAGTCTTATCATTCTCCAATGTCTATTTTCCTCTTTTTCCGATTTAGGTCATCAAAATAATGGTGTTCCTAACGACCGGCCTTCTTTGGGGTTTAACAGGATAGAATCCAGGTCGTGTCACCAGTCCAAATAATACAAGTCCCACTCCAATTCATCGGTACACGAGTATGCCTTGTATACGCATATCCATAACAGTCCTTCAGGGGCATGGTCCACTAGAGGCCAACCTCTGTCCATTATATCTCGCAATACTGGGATCCCCTGAATAAGGGTCATTCCACGGTGCAGTTCCATAGTCGGCTGATTCCACTCATCAATCTCCACCCGGAGCGCAGTTTTCCCCATTTTCTTAGTAGATACCATTTAGGCTCCTCTGGCCACCACACTCGGACTGATTTGGCCACTGGGTGACGATTCGCTGGCAGGGGCTGCTGCCTACTAGGACGGCATCGTTTGCCCAGGGGCCTAGCGTACACTTCAGTCCCGACCGGAGCGTCTGTCAGGACCCCATACTGGGGATCTGGTCTTGTCCAACTGTCAGGTTCACCCCATCAGTCCCATATTTCAAACAATGGATCCCCCTCCACGGCCAGCGTGAATTCATCAGCGGTCTCCGCAGACCCAACAGTTAGTCACATTCAGGGGTCCAGCTATCCGTGATGGCCAAGTCCACAAACAGGTTTTTTCTTCAGGGATTTCGTCAGCTTCTTGATTTTTCGTTTCAGTGGTGTTGGTGCACTTGAGGCTGTAGTATGGGGGGAGGGGGAGGCTTAGTGACTACTAGCTTAGTAACCTCTTTAATTACTTCCTCCTTAGTCTTATTCTTTGCCATTTTACGATCTGAGAAGGGAAAACTAACTGTTAACAAACCCACTCTCTCCCCCTTGGGCTGGTAACGGCCCCAAACTCTCCCTTATATTACCCCCTGATTGCCTGCTATCAAATACTCCTTTCCCCCTCTTTACAAATGGTTCTGAGTCTTTCGGTCATGGCATACTTGTTCCATGGGGAATGATAGGAAAATGATCTGGTTGTTTACCCACTCTGTATTGAATAGGATGATAAAACATTTATCACTATTTTTAATACCTTTTACCACATTACATACAAAGCAAACCAATACCACGAGCTGCTCCTTTCATACTGTCAATTATACATTCAAGTGCTTTTTTTTTTAAATTTACTTTGTTAGGGGTTTGCTTCACGGCTTCACCATCCACTGTTCCTCCTCCTCAGGGAACAGGGTGGCATCGCATCGGTCCTTTAACCGGATCGCGATGGGGTCCCGCCCTTTTTCTTTTGTTCGTATTGTGTCTCGGTTGTCAGTTAATACTAGGTATGGGCTCGGTCCACCTTGGGCTGTGTTTCTCTCCTTCCAATTCTTGACAGTACCCAGTCGCCGGGCCTTTACAGCATGTATTGAAAGTCATAGTGGTGGGCTTTGAGCAATAAATCTTATAGCTTTGTAATTTGTAAGGGAAAACGAGATACTGCCAGTAATCGTTCCTTAAGAATACATCCTGCCTCTTATGGTGGGGTATTCCTTCTATTTTCCCAAATAAGGTACCCAAACAACATTCCATAGGGGGACACTGCTTAACTTTGCATGAGGGTCTCCGCTAGCTTTCTCAAAGCCTTTCTGTTTTCTACTGTCCTAACATATGCCAGAATCCATGTACATATGCTGCCTCTTAAAGCCTTAATTTCTGCCAATTGAGGCTAAGCAGATTGCAGGCCAGCTTCAATTTGATCCTGGCTATACGCTTTTACTTCTTTAGATATTACTCGTCAAATATTCTACCTGCTGCTTGACAATACCAAAAAACTTTTCTTCCTTGATAATCATGACCTCCTGTATGCATCTTTTTCCAGATAATTACAATGGTCTCTCTCTCACATTGCTCTCATTGTGGAACAAAACCAGCAAATCGTTCACATACTATATCAACACCTTCCAAATCTGCCTACGGACATCTGATTAAAAAACACTGGCGCTAGTATTTAAAACGCTGCCGCATCCTAGCCTAGGTGTATTTAATACTCTTCTTATGTTCTTACCATAGCTATGTTTCACCATACTCTTATTACTATTATTATTTATGTTATTCTTATTATTATTATTATTATTATTATTTCCTGTTTATCGTACCTGTTCACATCCCCAACACACTTATCCATTACCTATCTCCTTACTAGCTTGTATGGGCTTAGATCCAGATTTATTTCACTCCGATAGGGATTTGAGGGAAACACTCTCCCAAATACATTTATTATTGGCATGGAATCTTGGCCCCTGTTTGGCCTGTCATAGGATCTCACTGTGTGTCGGTGCTATCACTTATTTCAGGACTTTTAAACCAGGTCAGTTGTTACTGACAAATTGTCTTTTCCTTTTTCACGTTACTTTCTTTCTAAAGCAGTTCTCATCAATTCATCCCTCTGCTCCTCTTCTAATCCTTTCTGATCTGCCTTCTTCTCATTCTAAACTCAATGTCTTATTTCACATAGTTTATTCTCATTTGCAAAATTTATTCACCTTCCTTTAAAATCTTTCGACTGACCTCGATCTCTTATTTTACCACCACCCCTTCTACTCGGGTAATGTCAGTTACTGTCTCCATTACCCCCGAGATTCTGACTGTTTTTCACACTAATCAATTTCTTCTGGTATTTTAGTTCCACTGATCTCTCCACTCCCAAATTACCATAAATATCATATCCTCTCCCTGGGGTCCTAATCTCAAGTTTACCAGAGGTTCCGTGTTATCCATTACATACAGGGAGCGGAACCCCTTGACTCCCCTATTCTTCCTCCATGAGTGCGTTACGTCTGCACCTCCCGTTCGTAGCTTAGGACTTCCCTTTTGAAATGACCCCGCTCTTTACAATATAACCACCGGGTGGCCCCGTTATACATCCTTTGATCCTTGTTCCTTGTTTTCCGGGGACCACACTTCGGTACCACATTCACCTCTTCCTCGTCCTCTAATACTACTGCTTCCCCTCCCCTGTCTCACACGAGCACCCGCTTTCTATCACCTTTCAATTCCCCCCTTCTGTACTATTGCTGTACTGCTTGCAACATTCATTTTTTGCCTTTCCCTTCTGTTTCTCCTCATCCCGTCTTACATGATACCTTTTGAGCCTCTGTTAACAACTGATTCAATGGTTTTTCATTTCCATCCTTCCAATTATTCAATTTCTTTCTTATATACGGGCCATGATTTTGTTACAAAATTAACTTCAACAACTGCTGACAGCTGGTTAGTATCAGGGTCTATCCCCAAATACTGCTGGACATTTTTCCTTAACCTTGTAAAAAACTGTCGGAAAGGTCGTCCTTGATATGATGATTTTCAACGCCCGTTCGAAATTCTGTCCCTGGGAACGGCTTCTCTAATTCCCTTGGATTATTTCATCTCCACTGAGTTTATCTTACTTTTTCTTCCTTCCCCCTGTTTGTTATTCCAAAGTCGTGCGCATCAGCGGCAAACCCTTCCCTGACTCTGACCATCTGTCTTTCTTCTGAAGTAAAACAAACTTTCCCTTATTGACATCATTGTCTGCCAACTCCTTTTTTTCTTGCCTTGGCCCCCATTAATTGATTACCCTCTCCAACCAGAATTTCTATCTAACAACCATAAAAGCTGCCTTGGGTGTCAGCAATTAAATTATTTCTAATTTTGTTCAAAACATTCCCCCTACAATTCCCAGAATTCCAATTTCCTATATTTAATACATAGACTAACATTGTTCCAATTTACATTACTGAAAAGAAATCTATAGAAGCCAAGCAACCTACATTTTTCCATACTTCCCCTTTTTATGTTGCGATGTTACATAGCGTTTGTCGTTCTTACAATAACCTCCCCCATTGCTTACAATTCCTTAAAGGTAAAACATAAAAAAAATAAACCCACCCCCCCAAACTACAACACCTAATTATACCCACCCTTTCAACATGGTGGCCCCAGCAAACAAACCTATCACATACTCCAAAACTTTCCTCTATTCATACAAAACCGGTTTTTAACACAGATTTACATTAGTTCCATTCTTACTTCAATGAGATTGTTTGAAACAACTCAACTATTTTTCATAAAAACATTTTTGGCCTAGGAACATGATCATATTTGTTTCAGCCCTAGTCCCAAGGGTCTTCCAATAAACTTTTCATCTCCTGTTTTTTTAAAGTTCCTCACCCACATACTGGTGAGAGGCACATAGTTTTTTGCTCCCTTACTCTTACTCGGGTGTTCCCTTCACACACCCCATCCAACATTCGCCCCTCCAACGGACTTTAAGGGCGGAATGTTAGGCTCCATATCAGTATGAGCCTCATCCCGGTTCCCCGGACCCGTTATTCTTCCCGTTCGGTTTCCCATAAATTTTTTTACCTTGTCGGACTATTCCCGTCCGACAAACCCCGGTCGCCCAGGTAATACTTAATAGTCGTTTTTCTTACCTGGCTCCTGTGCACAAGAATTCACTCGACCGTCCCGTAGTATTTTACCTTACACCCCTCTTGCTTCCCGAGTCTTTTCCAGCGGATATCACTCGCTCAAACTGTGATGGCAAGCAAGGAGATCAGAGACTGCTGAAATCAACAGTGTGCACCTCGATCGCCCTCTTCCTTGCTCCACCAAGCAGCCGGAGTGGCGATCCGGACGAGCCCCCAATTTGTGAGATACCATTTATGCTCACATTTATAGTCAAAGGGGACTAAATCCTGGAAGCAAGAGATTTTTTATTTTACGTTGTCTGCAAGACCGGGTGCCTCTCCAAACTCGAGACACACCGAAGCCAGAGAGATCATCCCCCCCCCACCCTTTATACACAAAAATCTTACATTCAATCTCCCCTCCGGACCTTTCTCCAATCAGGGTCGGAGGTGCACAATCTGTAGGTACACAGCCCACCGTAAATCCCCTCGCACCTCCATATACTTGCATGTTCAAACATGTTCATGGTTAATGAGCAATTTTCTTTGACCAGGGGTGTGTTGTAATATTCATTTATTCTATTAAGCATGCTCAATTGCACATGACCTGGCCCAGTTTTACTCACTCCTAGTGAACCCTCTCAGTTTTCCGTATATCAGTTACTAAAGCTAAAGCTATAGTGACAGGGTCCCATGCCATCACTCCATTCCACTGATAGGGATATCTCTACATCACTCCCTTCTCTAGCTATACAATGCATCTCTTCTTACTCAAGGACTCAAGGATGGGTCTGGCAACCTTCAGACACTGCTGTGTCAGAATCCTCTCTCCAGCCCCTCTCTGTTTGAATTATCTTTAAAACGCCTTTCTTTAATAGGGTTTAATCACTTTATCCCTCACAAATCCGTGTCTTAATGTTTTGTCCTGATGCTGATCATTTTTGCAAGATTCCCAAATGATGATCGTTGTATACGAATATCAGTAATATTAATACTCTCCGTTGAAATAACACCGAATTTATTTTAATTTTTCACCGTGCTCCCTCTCTATCAGAAAAGAACTCTCTTTTCTTGTCAATCTCGAGACCCTCTAGAATGTTGTTCTGGACTTCAGTGGCACCTTGCCTTGAGTTGCCTCACTGCTCGGGAAAGGCAGCTATCCGGATATGTGTGACTGAGATGGGTTTACTTTGAGAAGTTCACAATGGGGTGAATTCCACAGTGCAGTTTCATTATGGAGTCCCACAATGGAGTCTGTCACAGTCGGATACCATCGCCTGTTGGTCAATAATTGCATCAATCACCTGAAACAGTAATCGCGAATCGACCGACGTGTGTTGTTACCGACCTGAACTCTCTGTGGAATGAGTAAATTAAAGGAGCCATTTTGCTGTCAGATTCTACGTCTTCCCTCTAGAAAATAGGATCAGAAGATGTAAGGTGATAGACTGCATGGGTAAAAAATACGTTAATGGTAGTTATTTACAGGCTCCCTAACAGATGCACGAGATAAGGTAGACTGGGAGAATCAGGCTGGCACTAGACCCCGAGAGAGATAATTTGCAGAGTGCATTTCGAGCAGCCGATAGTGGAGCCGACCGTTGATAAGGCTACATTTTGGGTTGTGCAATGAATCATATTGATAAGAGAACTTGAGGCAAAGGAATCACTCGGAGGTACTGACCGAAATGTGATAAGATTTAACCTACAATTAGAAAGGGAACAGGTGAAATCGGATGTGTCGGTATTACCGCTGAGCAAATTGGACGACCGAGGCACGGAGGAGCTGGCAAAGATTGACTGAGAAGGGGCTTTAGTAGAAATGACTATAGAGCAGCATTGGCTGGTATTTCTGCGAATAATTCGGAAGTTGCAGGATCATTTCATTACAAAGAGGAAGACAGATTCCAGGGGAGAATAAGCCGACAAAGGCTGACAAGGGAGGTCAAGGACAACATAAAGGCAAAAGAGAAGGCATATAACATTGCAAAGATTATTGGTAAGCCAGAGGATTTGGATGTTTTTAAAGAACAACAACAGTTACATGAAAGGACAATACTGCGAGAAAAGATGAAGTACAAATATAAGATGTCCAATAATATAACAGTGGATAGCAAGAGTTCCTACGGATATATGAAGAGTAAAAAAAGATGCAAGAGTGGACGTTGGGCTGCTAGAAAATGATGCAGGCTAAGTGATAACTGAAAATCAATTAATGGCAGTGGAATTGAATAACTGTTTTGCATCAGTCTTCACAGTGGAAGACACCAGTAGTGCGCATGTGATCCGAGAGACTCAGTGGGTGAATGTTTGTGGATTGGCGATTACTAAGGAGAAAGTGCTGGAAAAACTGAAACGTCTGAAGGTGCATGGAGCGGATGGACTGCACCACTGGGGTCCGAGGGTGGTGGCCTCAGAAATTGAGGAGGCATTATTTAGTTGTGGTATTTCAAGAATTACTAGAGTTAGGGTGGTTCCTGAAGATTGGAAAAATTGCGAATATCACCCTGCTGTACAACAAGGCAGCAAAGCAGAAAAATGGAAAGTGCAGGTCGGATAGCCTGACTTCGATGGTTGGTAAGATTTTGGAGTGAATTACAAAGGATGAGGCTACGAGGTACTTAGAAGTTCACGATGAAACAGGCCGAAGTCAGCATGGTTTTGTGGGGTAGATCTTGCCTGACGATTCTGCTGGGGTTTTTTGAGGATTTTAATAGCAGGCCAGACAGGAGAAACGCTGTAGATGTTGTTTAACTAGATTTTGAGAAGGCCAACACCCTTGAACTTTAGATGAGTCATGCTGGCGTTCTGCCATCAAGAACAAGTTCAGTATGGACCCACATTGTCGAGTGAGGCTATATGAGTGGAGCAGCGGAAGAAGAAAGTGATGATCTACGGACCCTGGAATAGTCACCGGGAATTAGAAGAACAAATGTGCCAGGAGATTGCAGAGAGCTGCAGGCCGAATAAGGTTGTTACAGTAGGGGATTTTAACGTTCCCAATGTAGACTGGGACATCATAGCGTGAAGGGTTTAGATGGGGTGCAATTCCTCAAAAGTGTTCAGGAGAGTTTTCTTAAGCCGTAAGTGGAGGCCCCCACATCTGAGAGGGCAACGCTGGATCTAGTATTGGGAAATTGGGAAGGGCAAGTTAATGAAGTGTGTGTGGAGGGGCCTTTTGGGACCCGTGACCACAGTTCGATTACGTTTAAGATAGTTATGAATAGGGACGGAGAGTGTTCATGTGTTGAAATGCTCAAATGGGGTATGGCAAATTTTAACGGCATGATAGAAGATCTCGCTCAAGTTGCCTGGTGCAGGTTATTTGAGGGGAAAGGCACATCGGCCAAGTGGGATGTTTTTAAAAGTGTACTGAAGAAAGCTAAGGATATGTACGTCCCGGTTATAGTGAAGCGCAAAGCAGGCAAACGTAGCTACGCTGACGAGTGAAAATGAGACGTTAATCAAAAACGAGAAGGATGCATGGGAGTGTGACCTCTCAGGAATCAAAGCGGTCACCTCAGTGTGGAGCCACAAGAGATGGGCATGGTCCTATTTTAATAGTTTCCCTCTATACTTACCGAGGAGAAAAACAGTAGGACGGAAGATATTGGAGCAGTCACTAGAAGTGTTTTGAGAGTAGTCAAGGTTACCGTCGAAGAAGTACTGAAGGTACTGTCGCGTTTGAAGGTAGACAAAGCTCCAGGACCTGATCAGATATATCTCAGGACAACGCGGGAAACTAGAGAGGAAATTGCGGGAGCCCTGGTTGAAATTTCAGAATCGTCCATAAATACAGGAGAGGTACCGGATGACTGGAGGGTGGCAAATGTTGTGCCTCTTTTCAAGAAGGGCTGCAAGGTAAATGCTGGGAACTATATGCGGGTGAGCTTAACGTCTGTAGTTGGTACGTTACTGAAGAGTATTCTGAAGGTTAGGTTATACAGCCATTTGGATGAGCAAGGGCTGATTACGGATACTCAGCATGACTTTGTACGTGAGAGGTCGTGTCTCACAAATCGGATTGAATTTTTTGACCAAAAAGGTTGATGAGGGCAGAGCTGTAGATGTTGTCTACATGAATTTCAGAAAGGCGTTTGACATGGTTCCGCATAGTAGTCTGCTATGGACGGTTAGACCGCATGGGATGGAAGGAGAGATTGCTGAATGGATAGAAAATTGGCTCCATGGAATGAAGCAGAGGATGGTGTTGAAGGTTTGCTTCGCAGACTGGAGGCATGTGACTAGTGGTGTGCCTCAGGGTTCGGTGCTGGGCTCGTTACCGTTTGTCATCAACATCAATGATTTGGATGAGAACCCACAGGGCAAGATTAGCAAGTTTGTTGATGATACAAATGTAGTTTTGCAGATAGTGAAAATGGTTGTAAACGATTGCAGCAGGATCTGGATTGATTGGCCAGGTGGGCGAAATAATTGTGGATGGAATTTAATGCAGAAAAGTGTGGGGTGTTGCATTGTGGTACGACGAACCAGGGCAGGACCTACACAGTAAATGGTAGGCCTCTGGGTATTGGTGTAGCACAGAGGGCTCTGGTAGTACAGGTGCATAGTTCCTTGAAGGTCGAGTCACATGCAGATAAGGTGGTCAAAAAGGCTTTTGGCACTTTGACCATCATCAGTAAGAGTATTGAGTATAGAAGTTAGGAGTCATGTTGCAGTTGCATAAGAAGTTGGTGAGACAGCATCTCGAATATTGTCTTCAGTTCCTGGCACCATGTTAAAGGAAAGATATTGTGAAGCTTGAAAGGGTTCAGAAATGATTTACGACGATTTTGCCAGGACTGGATGGTGTGCACTACAGGGAGAGGTTGAGTTGGTAGGGTCTTTATTCCACGGAGCGCAGGAGGATGAGGGGAGATCTTATAAAGGTGTACAACATTATGAGAGGAATAGCTCGGGTAGATGCACAAAGTCTTTAGCCCTGGGTAGGGGAATATGAGCTAATAAGAATACGAGGGGTACCTTTTTCACACAAGTGTGGTGGGCGGATGGAAGAAGCTGCCAGAGGAGGTAGTTGAGTCCTGGGACTATCCCATCGTTTAAGAAACGATTAGACAGGTACATGGATGTGACGGGGTTGGAGGGATAGGAATCAAGCGCAGGTACGTGGAACTAGTCTAGCTGGTTCATTGTTGTCCGCTGTGGGCGAGTTCGGCCGAAGGGCCTGATTCCACACTGTATCTCTCTATGACTTTTACTCCAATGCCCAGTATCCGTTCACTTCCCTTTCTGCAGTGAATTCAATGGCGATTGTGATCCTGACCCGGAGGAAATGCGGCCTCTCCACCTACACCACTCGCCACCTGGTGGCTATGGCATCGGCCAATCTACTGGTCATCATTGTCGAGGTCATTTTGTATCAGCTCCCACAACATTACTTTCCGTGGAGTTTCCTGACTATCACCCCTGTGTTCTGTGTTATCCTGGTGCTAACGTATGCAGCTATAGACTGTTCTACCTGGTTCACCGTCACTTTCACGTTTGATCGGTTTGTTGCCAGAAGCTGAAAACAAAATATTGCAGCGGTTAAACTGCGACCGCAATTCTCGCATCAGCCGGCGTTCTGATGTTTCTGAAAAAAACGTCCCCTTCTACGTCTTAAGTGCACCCGCTGCGATCATCAACAATGTCCCACGGGGCTGCAAAACAATGGCCAATATTAAAACTAACCCCCGATGGAAGGCATTTACCTACTTCAACAAGGTTTCCAATCCGCTCGTCCCTTTCGCTGTAATTCTAATGCTCAATGGTCTGACTGTCCGCCAAATTTTAGTGGCTAGTCGAGTCCGTCATGGACCGAGGAGTCTGAGCAAGGAGGAGAACCGCATTGACCAGGAGATGGAGAGCAGGAGAAAGTCTGTGGTTTTACTCTTCGTCATCTCCGGCAGCTTCATGGTACTATGGCTGCCGTTGGTTATATACTTCCTCTATGATAAATTCAGAGGAAATTCAAAAGTTCCGAATGTTACTGTTCACATCGCTGATGACCTCGCGCATTTTCCTGAGCAATCTCAGCTGCTGCACGAACACATTTATTTACGTGGCCACCCAGTCCAAGTTTAGAGAGCAGATGAAGTGAGCGGTGAAATATCCGTTCGCTTCAGTGCTCCGGTTCATTTATAAATCCCCGCAATGAGAGCATCCTACAGGCGGATGCAGTTTCTCTGGCCGTGCTCGCGATCCTGCCATTCACACCAGAATTTCCTGGTGTGAATGCTGGGCGGATAATCACACCGAGGGGCCACACTCCGTGACCTCAATCCCCTCACAGTGAGAACTGCACATTTGCCCATTCGTCCCTACTCCGTACACAGTGGGGACCGGTCTGGTGTAAACTCCGGCGAAGAACAAATCATAGTGGATACAACTTTGGTGTAAAGTCTGACCTAGTACCAAGCGTCCCATTCTCATCTTCAATGGGAAACGATCTGATTTGAACTCCACTCTGGGACCGTTTGTCCAATTTCACTCAGCGGTGGGGACAGGTCTTGGGCAAACGCTGCCTTGCCACCAATAGTCCCATCTCCCTCCGTAGGCCCGAAATGCTTCTTGAACGAGGTCCGTCTTAAATAAAATTGCGCAGAATGATCCTTCAATCTCCCACATCTGAGCGTGCTCTTCCAATAAGGACAACCTTCCGATCTCCATGCTGAGCGTGGTTCATCTCTTGTAATCTCCCTTTGTGTTTGGGCGTCATTGACTCCCTATCCTAAGATCGGCCTCACTTTCCCGACACTGACACTTCAGTGAACAGTAGGTCCTGTTTCATCCGTTTATTTCCAAAGTTAGACACAACTCACCTTCCACACTCATTCACTGCCATGCCCAAGCGTCCAACAATGCCTGCGGATGTCCGTGCTTATGCTGGTTTGAGTCGTGGAGACATGGTGTGGAAACAGGCCCTTTGGCCTAACGTGCCAACACCGACCGACATGTCCCAGCAATAAATATGTGGCACGAAGAACCTACCTTGTGACTTTTGGTAGATGTAGTTGTATCAAAATTTTGTGGCGGTTTATAAATTGAAAACACTTTCTCAGCATTGTATATGACCCACCTGTGGGGAAGAAGGGAGGGAGAGTGAGAGTTGCAGGGCCAAGATGAGTATGCGATGGATAGAAAGATAGAGGAGGAAGAGGCCAAACATGAAGCGGAGTGATTGGGTGAGAGAGAGGAGGGCAAAGGAAGGAGGGCAATAAATAGTTTGGAGGGGCGGAGATATGGAATGGATAGTGAGATAGAGAGGGATACGAGCGAGGCAGAAATAAGAGCGAGCGAAGAGCCATAGGGGGAGAATGCTGAATAAAAAAGGGGAAAGACTCACAGAGGGTGAGAGAAAGACAGAAACGGTGAGAGATGGACAGCAGACAAAGGAGAGAGTGAACAAGGGATAAAAGAGGATGAAAGCGCGTGAGGGATGAGAGGATGTGAAGGACTGTGTAGCAGGAGGATCGAGATAGGTTATATAGCCGGAGAATTACGAATATGAAATTAAACACAAAAATAACTAAAAAATGCATTTACATACAATTAATCTATCTATCACTATTTCAAACAGAATCCCTAGCGACCTCTCGCTGAACACCGGTGAACCGCGGTTGAGAAACACTGCTCTAGCTTGATAAGGAACTAAGATGTGTTTATTCAGCCGTTGAAGGAGTGACAACTTGAAATGATTGACTTCATAGTCATTAGAGTCTTGGGTTAGAACAAAGGCTTATT
The DNA here is from genome assembly GCA_035221665.1 of Okamejei kenojei. Classification (NCBI taxonomy): domain Eukaryota; kingdom Metazoa; phylum Chordata; class Chondrichthyes; order Rajiformes; family Rajidae; genus Okamejei; species Okamejei kenojei. The sequence goes on from CM069165.1 coordinate 8,505,583, forward strand.
TTCGAAAATGGAAGGAAAAATAATCTAAAATGATGGCAGTCAGAGAGGTCTACAGCGATAACCCGGGCACCACCATAGTAAGAACAAGGTTCCTGAATTCGTAAATCAGAGAATACCATCGGAGAGAATCTGGCCAATTCATTCATGCGGGAAATATCTGACTCCAAGTCAAGAGTTTTGTAAATTCGTTTAAGAAGTGATGAGTTGAAATAATAACGTAAATGAGCACCCCTTAGAATTGAACAGTTTGCATGCAAGCTTAAGTAAATCGAATGCAAATAAAGATTATGTTTAAATCCCTGGTTTAAAGTATTTTATTCGACGCGCCAGTTGATACCATATAAGGGTACAACAGGAGTACATCCAATATCGGAGAGTTCTCTCCATTTGTTTCCCCAGCATGGACATGTAGTTCACCAGACTACAGTTGCTTGGATTTTGTTTAATTTCTTAAAGAAATGAACAACATTGGCCACGCAACAGTCCACCAGGACCTCGCCTCTGCTGGAGAAGCAATGAAACATAGAAAACATAGAAACATAGAAATTAGGTACAGGAGCAGGCCATTTGGCCCTTCGAGCCTGCACCGCCATTCAATATGATCATGGCTGATCATCATGAAGATCTTCGTTAAGGCCCGCGCAATCACCTCTCTTGTCTCCGTCAATAACTTTGGATTGATGCCATTAGTCCCTGGGGACTTATCCACCTTAATGTTTTTCAATAGCCGCAGCACCACCTCATTCTCGCTCAAACTTGATTCCTGCCCAAGTATACATCCACAGTTGCAATACCTTGCCAATCTTGTCGCTCGTCCTTCCTGGAACATGCTGATCCTGCACTTTGATCAACCGACCGTTAAATGAACCCAACATGTATTCTGTGGACTTATCCAAGAACAGGAATATCAATGCGCTCCAGTTCTTCACCACCAATATCAGTCCTGAAGGTCATATTTTCATGTGTGCTGATAGTGTAGGTAAGTGAGCTGGGACGATGATGTGAACAGGTACGAGGTTGTCATGACAAGTAGAGACAGTGACTAAACAACTTGCAGTACATGGCAAGAACATACGTTCACACTTTGGAAGGAAGAAAATAAATGCCGAGTGTTCAGTAAGTGGTGAGAGATTGTCATCATAAAATCATCATAAAACGTAGGTCATTCAGCCCAACAGGTCTGCTATACCATTCCAACGTGGGTGGTCTATTGTTACCTTGGCCCAATACAATAATTTATCAATCTCAGCTTCAAAGTACTGAATGACATGGCCTCAAACCTGATCTGTGGCATTAAATGCCACAAATTAACCACATTCTGGCTAAAGACATTGTTCTTCAACTCCATTCTAAAGGTATATTCTGCTATTCTGAAGCTTCTAAACCTGAAGCTATTCTAAACCTTCGGGTTCTAGACACTCAAACTCCTGGATACATCCTCTCCACATCCACTGTATCTTGGCATTTCGTTATTCGATAGGTGTCCATGATATCTACTCACGTCCTTTTAAACACCAGCGAGAGCAGGCCCAAAGCCATCAAACACTCCACATACTTTAACCCAAACATCCTTGGAGTCATTCTTGTTAACTTCCTCTGGATTCTATCCAACACCAGCACACCCTTCCTCAAGTATGAAGCTCAAAACTGCTCACATTATTCAAAATATGGTCTGACCTCGCCGTACAAATCCTCAGCATCACATCCTTGTATTTTACATTCACGTCCTCTTACAATGAATTATAACATTGCATTTGCCTTCCTGACTGCTGACTCAACCTGTAAATTAACCCTTTTGGTATCCTGCACCAGCAGTCACAAGTACCTTTGCACTTCCAATATTGAAATCCTCTGTCCCATTGAGAAAATTGTTCACGTCTTTTATACTTCTACTGCGCATGGCCGTGCGTATTCCTAACCCAATTTCATTTTCCCCTCCCTTGCCAAATATGCCAAACTATCCAAGTGCACGTTCAGGCTCTCTGCTTCCTGAACACTACCTTCGTTTCCACACATCATCCTATCATCCGCAAACATGACCACAGAACCTTCTATTCCATCATTCAAATCAAGAACATAAAACATGAACAGTCTCGGACTCATCATCGACCCAGACGGAACATCCTGCCACCAGCCACCAACCAGAATGGCCTCTTATGTTCCCACACTTCACCTTCAGCCAGTCAGCAAATCTTATGTCCGTGTTGGCACCTTGCCTTAGCAACATAGCAAAGATCAGCGCAAAGGCAGAGGATTGGGTACATTTTAAAGAGCAACAGAAGAAAACTAAAAAGGCAATTCGGGGAGAAAAGATGAGGTACGAAGTAAGATAACCAAGAATATAAAGGAGGATACTAACAGCTTATTTAGTTATGTTAAGAGGAAAACATAGTTCAGACCAAAGTTGGACCCTTGAAGATTGAAAGAGGTGAATTTATTATGGGTACCAATATGGGTTTCTAACAAGGAAATGGCAGATGAGTTGAACAGGTACTTAAGATCCGTCTTCACTAAGGAGGTGAGAAACAATCTCCCTGAGCTATTAGTGACCAGCGGATCTAGGATGATGGAGGAACCGAAGGAAATAACCATATAACAACCATATAACAATTACAGCACGGAAACAGGCCCTCTCGGCCCTTCCAGTCCGTGCCGATCATTTGTTTTCCCCTAGTCCCATCTACCTGCACTCAGGCCATACCCCTCCAATCCCTTCCTGTCCATATACCTATCCACTTTACTTTTAAATGTTAAGATCGATCCTGCCTCCACCACTTCTGCTGGAAGCTCATTCCACATAGCCACCACCCTCTGAGTAAAGAAGTTCCCCCTCACGTTACCCCTAAACTTCCGTCCCTTAATTCGCATGTCATGCCCTCTTGTTTGAATCTTCCCAACCCTTAATGGGAAAAGCCTATCCACGTCAACTCTGTCTATCCCTTTCATCACTTTAAAGACCTCAATCAAGTACCCCTTTAACCTTCTGCGCTCCAAAGAATAAAGACCTAACTTGTTCAACCTGTCTCTGTAACATAGTTGCTGGATCCCAGACAACATTCTAGTAAATATCCTCTGTACTCTCTCTATTTTGTTGACATCCTTCCTATAATTAGGCGACCAAAATTGTACACCATACTCCAGAATTGGTCTCACCAATGCCTTGTACAATTTTAACATTACTTCCCTGCTCCTATCTTAAATGCTCTGATTTATAAAGGCCAGCACACCAAAGGCTTTACTTTACCACCTTCTTTACTACATGCGATTCCACCTTCAATGAACTATGCACAGTTATTCCTAGATCTCTCTGTTCCCCAACATTCCTCAATTCCCTACCATTTACCATGTACGTCCTATTTTGATTTGTCCTGCCAAGATGTAGCACTTCACACTTATCAGCATTAAACTCCATCTACCATCTTTCAGCCCACTTTTCCATATGGCCCAAATCTCCTGTAGACTTTGAAAATCTACTTCATTATCCACAACACCACCTATCTTAGTATCATCTGCATACTTACTTATCCAATTTTCCACCCCATCATCCAGATCATTGATGTACATGACAAACAACAGTGAACCCAACACAGATCCCTGAGGCACCCCACTGGTCACCGGCTTCCAACCTGACAAACAGCCATCCACCATTACTCTCTGACATCTCCCCTTCAGCCACTGTTGAATCCATCTTCATACACCGCCATTAACACCCAAAGATTGAACCTTCTTAACCAACCTTCCATGGAGAACCTTGTTTAAGGCCTTACTGAAATCCATATAGACAACATCCACTGCTTTACCCTCATCAATTTCCCTAGTAACCGCTTCATAAAATTCAAGAAGGTTTGTCAAACATGACCTTCCAGGCACAAATCCATGTTGACTGTTCCTGATCAGACCCTGTTTATCCAGATGCTTATATATATTATCTCTAAGTATCCTTTCCATTACTTTTTTTCCTTAATTCACATAGTTCAATATCCTTCTCCTTTACCGAAGAAAATAAATAATTCAATATCTCCCCCATCTCTTTTATCCTTCTGCTATTAATATAGCTGTAGTAACCCTTTGGATTTACTTTCACCTTTCTTGCCAAAGCAACCTCATATCTTCTTTTAGCCTTCCTAATTTATTTCTTAAGATTCTTTTTTACATTCTTTATACTCCTCTAGCACCCACATTTACTCCATACCTCCTATAATTATTGTAGAATATCTCTATTTTTTCAATTCAAACAAGTGTCCACTTTCCCTTGAAAAACATGGCTCTTTCCAATTTTTACTATTTCCTTTCACCCTAACAGGGACATAAAGATTCTGTACTCTATAATTTCCCCTTTAAATGTCCTCCATTTCTCTTCTACATCCTTCCCATAAAACAGAGGTCCCATTCACCTCCTTTTAAATCCTTTTTTTTACGCATTCCCTCAAAGTAGCCTTTCTCCAATCAAAGATCTCCACCATAGGTCCAGTTCTGACTCTCTCTCTTGATAATAATATTGAAACTAATGGTATTGTGATCACTGTCCCGAAGTGCTCACCAACGCATACCTCCATCACCTGACCGGCCTCATTTCCTAACAGGAGGTCCAGCACTGCCCCTTCTCTGGTCGATACACGTCTATGTACTTGCTGCAAAAAAACTATCCTGCACACATTTTTACGACAACTCCAAACCCATCCAGCCCATTTACACAATGTTTTCCCAGTCTATTTTTGGAAATTTGAAATCTCCCACAATCACTACCTTGTGCTTACTACTAATATCTGCTATCTCCTTACATATTTGCTCTTCCAATTCTCGCTCCCCCATTCGGCGCGGACGATCATACACCCCTAAAAGTGTTTGCTACTCCGTTCCCACTTCTCAGTTTCCACCCAAATAGCCTCCCAAGACGAGCCCTCTAATCGATCCTGCCAAAGCACTGCTGTAAATATCCTCTCTGACAAGCAATGCAACACCTCCACCTCTGGTCCCTCCAATTCTATCACACCTGAAGCAACGAAATCCTGGAATATTTAGTTTCCAATCACAGCCGTCCTGCAACCATGTTTCACCGATTGCCACAACATCATATTTCCAGGTGTCAATCCAGGCTCTAAGTTCATCAACCTTTCTTACAATGCTCCTAGCATTAAAATATACACATTTTATAAACCCACCATCCCTTATTCTCTGTCTATTATCTTTTTCCTCTTTCTCGCCTACATTTTGGGTCCGAGTGCTTCCCCGTTATCACCTTTATTATTTGCTCTCGCAATCGAGCCATTAGCCGAATGGATTAGATCAGATCCAGAAATATATGGATACAATACTAATCCCACAACGAATAAAATATCTTTATGTGCAGACGATGTTTTAATATATATCACAAAACCGGAGATCAGTATTCCTAACTTACTTAACATTATAAATAAGTTCGGTACATTTTCAGGATATAGAATTAATTGGAATAAAAGTGAAATTATGCCTATAACTGGAATAAAAGTAAAATTATTACAACGATTTCCGTTTAAAATAGTTATGGATACATTTAAATACCTAGGAATTAATGTATCTAAATCTTATAAACTATTATTCAACTTAAATTATCCTCAGTTATTGGATAAACTAAAATAATATTTTATACTGGAAAACACTACCAATATCAATGATTGGCAGAATAAATGCTATAAACATGGTATTTTTACCACAATTATTATATTTATTTCAAGCTATCCCTTGATATCTTCCAATTTTTGCTTTATAAATAGATTCTATTATTAACAGGTTTATATGGGATTATAAAAATCGCAGAATAAGTAAAAATCCAAGATAAATGGAGGATTAGCGTTACCTAATTTTTTATATTATTTTTGGGCGGTTCAGAAAAGAAGTTTTCTTGATTACTGTTTGATAATTGGAAAAAAAATAATATTAAAATTCTGGACGGGAACATTATACCCCACAATCAAAATGTGGACTGTGGAAATGTCGGAGACGTTGCATTTGGAGAGAATTAGGTTTGTCCTAATGGACAAATATGAACTTTTTGAACAAATATGGTCTCCATTCATTGATTATTTAAATGGATAGCTGAGCTCAGCACCGTAACTCAATAAGTATCCTGGTGTAGGATTAGATGAAAATAAGTATTGGTATCTGTATACATGTCTCAATAGATATTGTTATATGAAACTGATCCATTCCAATTTAAAGATATATTCCTTATGTTATTATTTTTTTATTATATAATAATTGTTTTTTATTTTTTTTTTATTTTGTTTTATCTTTATTATATTTTGTTTTTTATTTTTTCTTATATAATCATTCTTATTTAATCACAACGTCTTGATTATTGATTTATACTTTTACTTTTTTTCACTCCCTTACCTTCCCAAAAAAATATCAAAAACATAGCATATATATAAATTTATCCCGTAAACATCTGTACAACGTTTGTGAAAAGTCTGAATTTGTATTTGACGTACTGTTGGTACCTTAGATAATATGCAATGCTTCTAATAAAAAATATTAAAAAAAAACAAAAGAGAAACGACCATCCTTGCCATTGCCTGTGTGCTGATTGCCCACCCTCCCAGAACTCAGCAAAGCCACACTTTGATCACACCAGCACACTGCTCAAAATGGATGCTCCGATGGAGCCTGCCCCTCCTTTTATTCTCTGTTCACGCCACACGTTGTCTCTCACCTCCAACTGCTGGTTTTTAAATATTCTCGTCTGGTCAGGCCCTGGGGATTTATCCCATTCTAATGTGTGGATAATTAGTCCTTTAGGAAATTTGTGTATGGCCCAATACATACACACAGCTCATTTGTCTTAATTCCTCAATTTTCCACAGTAAAAACAGAGGAGATATTTTAATTTACAATCCCACATAAATTTTTGGCCATGTCCACACATAAATAGCCGCACTGATCTTTAAACGGGACCAATTCACACCATAGGGTACCATTTCAACTCTCAATATACCTGTGGAAGCTCTTGGAATGTTCCTTCACCTGGCCTGCCAGATCCATCTTATCCTCTCTTTACCCTCCAGATTTCCCTCTTAGGTTTACTCCCACGTTTCTCGGCGAGCGATTAATTTAATCTCGGCTACCTAAACCTGTAGGTTGCCATCTTTTTCTTTACCACAATCCCAATATTGCTTCATCAGCCAGGGTTCCCTAAACATGCCAAACCCTGCCCTTTCCTGTAATCGGGTCATCCTGTCGCTGAACATTTAGCTATCCAACTTTAAAAGCGCATTAGGTAGATGCTCCTTTATCTGTGAATCGACGATCGACCCGATTATACACGATCGACCTCTGCAAGTTCCCCCATAAAGCCTCCAAAATTGACACTGCCCCATTTCAGAACCTTAACTTGTGGACCTATCCATTCTTTCTTCATAGCTGATGTGCAGAGGAACGTTTTTTCAGAGGTGGTACGTACCTTAAATGTGCTGCCAGGATTGATGGATGAGGCAGATACAATAGTGGCTTTTAAAAGGCTTTTGGCATAGGCGTATGATTATGCAGGGAACGGACGGATATGTATTATGCAGAGGTAGTAAGAGACAGTCTTGGCGTTGTGTTTTGGCACGTCATTGTGGCCGAAGGACTCTTCTTGTGCTGTACTTTTCTATGTAAATCTCCTGATTAACTGCTCCCAATGTGCTCCCCACTCACACTTTATTGCCCTAACTTGTTCCCTTAGAGTAGGTTCAGTGTTGAATCCTCTCTAGCAAGGCTCTCTATACATTGATTAAGTAAGATTTTCCCTGATTACATTTTACAAATTCCACCCCGTCCCAAGTCCTTGGCACTCTGGGTGACCCAGTCTACATTGAGGAAGTTAAAAAACTCCCGCTAATTATACTGGAGTATAAGACACCCTTGCTCCTTCTTGCGTATGGAGTGCACAGCCTAAAGTTGTATAGACGAAACTTTGTTCTATTTGATATTCTGTTTTGTGCACGTCACGTTGATTGCCTTAGGTCGAAACACGTGAAGGTTGCAATTTCCCACCTCCATATACCTTATTATACATAGTGACCTGCGATCTGCCAAAACATCTACTCCTCTAATTCCTGCAGACATTCAACAGTCCCCATCAAAAGTCATCATCCCCTACTTGGTACTAAGTTGCATACATATAGCCTAACTGGATGATCCCTAAGAATATCCTCACGGTGAACACTGTTGCTAAAACCTTTCTTGTCAAAAAGGCAACCTCCAGTTCGCATTTATTTCAATAGGACGAAAATACAAAACCAAGGAATGTAATTTGAGCGCTTATAACAAAGATAACCAGCTCCTCAAGTATCTTTGGGCCTGGCCCATTTGTGATGGCGCCTTCCCGCTCAACGGTGACGCAACACCCACCGATCAGAGAGGCGCCCGGTGAGGATCCTGCTTTAGTGATTGCCGTGCAGAGTGTTTAGGAAGGAGGGGAGGGGGCAGTTTCCTCAGGGAGTTGGCGGGTGGGACGGGGAAATGGGGAGACGGAGGGGGGATGGAGGGAGGGGGGGCGGGAATGGAGAGAAAGTGGGGGAATGGGAGTGGATGCGGGTAGGGGAAGGGAGAGAAATGGGAGTGGTGTGGGGAATGGGGAGAGGGTGGGGAATGGGGATGGAGACTCTGAACATCAGAGCTGAGAGCAGCCCCAGAAGCCCACAAACTGATTGAAGTCACGTTCATGAAGGCCATCATAGACAGCAAGACAGGAGCTGACAGTGATTTACTGATTTAACCATTGTAGTGATATTCTGAAAGCTGAGGACTTTTCCAACTTGTGGTTTAATTAGCTATTCCTATTTCAGATACAATCGCAAACAATTAACAAATATCCGACAATGAGTGAAGGGTTGAACAATTTGTCCAGTTTGTCACTGTTATTCTGCATGAGGGGCACTGCTGGCTCTCCAATCACAATTTCAGGAATCGCGGCAGATCCAGGGATCACTTATCGAGATATTTGAAAACTATGTGGTTAGGCCATTGAATGGACTGGAGTACTTTTTCATGCCACATGTTCTTCAGATCGGTCTGAAGGAGTTGTTCTCCTGGTCCAGACCCATTAGTGATCGGTTTGAACTGGGGCAAGATTTTCAGTGCAAGCACCTGTGAGACCGACATCCTTCAGCATGGATATTGCTCTGAAAAAGTCTGTCCCCAGAAAACCCTATTTGCTATTATTGGTCTCTGAAAAACTCCCTCCCCCCTAGCTGTTTCCAGTCTGCAATTCCCCAGTTTACCACCATGGACACCCTGCCCGATAAACGGCAGAGGCATTGTGGTGTGGACCAGCAGCTGAGTGACAGGGCAGAGCCACCTCTTGCCGTTACAACAAGTTTGGGTCCGCCTGGGAACCGGTGGAACCATTGGATTCTAAATTTAAAGCGTAGACATTCAAAGGGAGGGCAGGAAACATGCCAGGCCCATTGCCAACCCAAGGGTGGTGACATTTATCCATTGAGATGTTCACAAAGACACACTCAGTCCCAGGTCTGGTTCCCTGCAGAGACTTCAGCTGATTCTCTCCACCTCTACTGAATTCATTCTCCCACAACCTGAAACAGATTGAAAAACAAGAAGGAATGAGCAATCACACAACAGTGTTTTTATAACAGAGGCCATGATCAATATTCAACACCAGGAAAGCTCCCGGATCGACTGATATTTTATTACATTAAATGCTCACACAACACACACCTAATTCTATCACACCTGAAGCAACGAAATCCTGGAATATTTAGTTTCCAATCACAGCCGTCCTGCAACCATGTTTTCACTGATTTGCCACAACATCATATTTCCAGGTGTCAATCCAGGCTCTAAGTTCATCCACCTTTCTTACAATGCTCCTAGCATTAAAATATACACATTTTATAAACCAACCATCCCTTATTCTCTGTCTATTATCTTTTTTCCTCTTTCTCGCCTACATTTTGGGTCCGAGTGCTTCCCTTCTTTGCCTCTTGCCCCACACCCTGTCCCCTATCCCCCTCTACCCGAGTCCCTCCCCGCAGCCTTTCTAGTTTAAAGTCTCCCCAGTAACCTTTGCAAATCTCCCTACCAGGATATTGGTCCCCCTCCGGTTCAAGTGCAACTTTGTGTACAGATCATGCCTTCCCCAAAATAGGTCCCAGTGATCAAGAAATTTGAATCCCTGCCCACTGCACCAGTCCATCAGCCATGCATTTATCATCCACCTCATTCCATTCCTACTCTCACTGTCACGCGGCACAGGCAGTAATCCTGAAATCGTTACCCTTTTGGACCTTCTCCTTAACTTTCCCCCCAACTGCCTAAATTCTTCTTTCAGAACCTAATCTCTTTTTCTGCCAATGTCATTTGTACCTATGTGTCCCACAACATCAGGCTCCTCTCCCTCCCTTTTCAGAATCTTTTGGACACGTTCCGACACGTGCGAGACCCTGGCACCAGGGAGGCAAATTACCATCCGGGTTTCCCGACTGCGTCCGCAGAATCGCCCATCCGAGCCCGTAACTATAGAGTCCCCTATTACAATTGCCCTCCTCTTTTTGCTACCCTTCTGAGCATCAGGGACGGTCTCTGTGCTGGAGACCCGGCCAGTGTTGCTGCCCCCAGGTAGACTGTCCCCTCCAATTGTACTCAAACCCGAGTACCTATTTTCCAGTTGTACAGTCACAGGGGTACTCTCTAGCCCCTGCCTCTTGCCTTTCCTAACCGTGACCCACTTGTCTGCCTCCTGTGGTCTGGGAGTGACTGCCTCCCTGTAACTCCTCTCTATGACCTCCTCACTCTCCCTGACCAGACGGAGGTCATCGAGCTGCTGCTCCAGGTTCCTAACACGATCCTTTAGGAGCCCCATCTCGACACACCTGGCGCAGATGTGGATGTCTGGAGGGGTATCAGATTCCCTGACCTCCCACATCTGACATCCAGAACATTACACTGTCCTTGCCTTCACACTGCCCCCCTTACACAGGATACAATATCAACACAATACAAAGTGCACAACAAACTGCTGGAATCTGACTGCCAATCAGCTGCTTTCCCTAGTCCACTTCCCACCAATCAGCTGCTTACCCTAGTCCACTTCCCACCAATTAGCGGCTTCCTCAAAAAAAAACTTCTCTGAATGGAATGTTATGGATTAAGCCCCGCGCTTGATTTTAAACCTTACCGGTCGGGTGTCGCTCCTTCCTCCTCCTTCATTTCCAACGGCTCCTGTGGGCCTCTGAGGAAAACATGCCAGGCGCTTGATGTTAAACCTTACCGGTCGGGTGTCGCTCCTCCCCCTCCTTCACTTCCAACGGCTCCTCTGGGCCTCTGAGGAAAACAAGCCCCGCGCTTGATTTTAAACCTTACCGCTCGGGCGTCGCTCCTCCCCCTCCTTCACTTCCAACGGCTCCTGTGGGCCTCTGAGGAAAACAAGCCCCGCGCTTGATTTTTAACCTTACCGGTCGGGTGTCGCTCCTCCCCCTCCTTCACTTCCAACGGATCCTGTGGGCCTCTATGCACATTAGGCAGGGAATTGTGTTGGGCAGACTCATGGGACTGAAAGCGTATAAATCCCCAGGGCCTGATGGTCTGCATCCCAGGGTACTGAAGAGGATGGCTCTGGAAATCGTGTACTCATTGGTGATCATTCTCCAATGTTCTATAGATTCAAGATCAATTCCTGTGGATTGAAGGGTAGCTACTGTTATCCCACATTTTAAGAAAGGCGGGAGTGAGAAAACAGAATTACAGACCAGTTTGTCTGACATCGGTGGTGGGGAAAATGCTGGAGTCAATTATAAAAGTTGAAATAGTGCCACATTTGGATAGCAGTAACAGAATTGGTCCGAGTCAGCGGGAATTTACGAATTTGACTAAACGTCGTAATTTTTTAGGATGTAACTAGGAGCATGAACAATGGAGAGCCAGTGGATGTAGTGTACCTGGACATTCAGAGGCATTTGATAAGTTCCCACATAGGAGATTAGTGGCCAAATTTAGGGCACATGGTATTGGGGTACGGTGTTAATATAGATCGACAAATGGTTGGCAGACATGAAACAAAGAGTTGGGATTAACGGGTGTTAATGGAAGGCAGTGACTGGTGGGGTACCGCAAGGCTCGGTGCTGGGACCATAATATATATTTGATGATCTAGATGAAGGGATTAAAAGTAACATTAGCAAATTTGCAGATGACACAAATCTGGGTGGCAGTGTGAACTATGAAGAGGATGCTGTGAGGATGCAGGGTGACTTGGACAGGTTCGGTGAGTGGGCAGATGCATGGCAGTTGCAGTTTAATCAGAATCAGAATCAGAATCACACTTTATTCACCAAGTATGTTTTGCAACATGCGAGGAATTTCATTGGCCAGGTCAGTCATACAATAAAAAACAACAGACCAGCAAAAACACATTTTAACACGAATATTCACCACAGTGACTCCTACACATTCCTCACTGTGACGGAAAGCAAAATAAAGTTAAAGTCTCTTACTTTTGTTCTTCCTCGGTCGTGGGCCTCGAGCCCCCATTGAAGGGATGTTCTTGATTCCCGTAGCCGGCGGCATTCGGGTCCACCGCTTTGAGGCGATCAGCTCCCGCATCGGGGAGATGTCAGCTCGCCCGTGCCGGGCAATCGGAACACGCGTCGGAGCTGGTCGACGTTGGAGCTCCCGACTCATCCGAGACTGCGAGCCCTTGATGTTGATTCCACGGTGGGAGCGATCCCAGGCAAGGGGTCAGCAACGATGTTAAGTCAACGCCCCATGCTGGGGCCCATGACAGTCCGAGGAGGCTTCCAGCTCCACCGATGGAAGGCCGCAGAGCGCCCGGAGAATGTGATCTGAAAATTAATCACATCTCCGGCAAGATAAGAGCTTGAAAAAAAGTGTCCACCGAACCCCCTCCTCCCTCCGTCCACATATAACAAACCGAAGAACATTAAAACAAACTTTTAACACGCTATAAAATAACTAAAAGAAAGAAAAAAACGAACAGACTGCCGGTGGTCATTTAATGTGGATAATGTGAGGTGTCCATTTTGGTGGCAAAAACAGGAAGGCAGATTACTATCAAAAGTGTGTCAAGTTGGGAAAAGGGGAAGTACAAAGGGAACTGGGAGTCCTTGTTCATCAGTCCCTGAAAGTAAGCATGCAGGTACAGCAGGCAGTGAAGAAAGCGAATGGCATGTTGGCCTTCATAACAAGGTGAGTTGTGTATAGCAGCAAAGAGGTCCTTCTGCAAATGTGTGCATGATCAGCCATGATCACATTGAATGGAGGTGCTGGCTCGAAGGGCCGAATAGCCTACTCCTGCAACTATTGTCAATTGTTTATTGTCTATTAATCCCACGGACTCCTATCCCGTTTAACAGTCTCAAATGCGGAACCTTATCAAAAAGCCCTCCGCGGGTGCTGCCTGGACCGCTGAGTTCCTCCAGCACTCTGTGTTTTTTGTTTGGCTCTGGAGTTGAAGGTGGACATAGAGTGGATGTGGGGGGTGGTGGCTGGGGGCGGCTCAGCTGGACGAGTGGCGGCTCCGGGGAGTGGATGGCGTTTTGGTTCGTGACCCTTCTGCAGAAAATCACAAGTACTCTCACCGACAAGAGTTCAGGAGTCTGAAGAAGGCTCTTCTCTCCAGAGTCACTGCTTGTCCCGTTGAGTTACTCCAGCTTTATGTCTATCTTCAGTTTCAAGAGTTAATAAAAATCAGAGTGCTGGAGGAACTCAGCGGGCTAGGCGGCATCTGTGGAGGGAATGGATTAGGAGCTGTTTCAGGCCAGGGTTCTTCTTCATTAGGAAGGAACTGCAGATCAAAGATACTAGAGCGGGTACTAGTATCTTTGATGCAGATCAGGCATGATATTCTTCCGATATAAATCGGAATTTCCGATTTTTATTGTTTTCCTATTTTCAATTCTTGTGCCCGATTATTTGGCGGCCAATCAACTGCTGTCTCTAAGGGGGTTGCGTCGAATCACATAATGCGCTGGTCACTTGGCGGCCAAACAGACACAGTCTCCGAGGGCCTGCTTCACTCACCGAAACAGACGATGGCTGCAGCCAACACACACAACACACACACACCACACACACACACACACACACACACACACACAGAGAGAGAGAGAGAGAGAGAGAGAGAGAGAGAGAGAGAGAGGTTGTGTTTTCTTCTCAGCTCTGCGGTTGAGAAGGATTGAAGCAGCCTTTCAAGGTTTTGCTGTTGGAGAAGGAACAGAGGCAGAGGGGCTTCATAGTTTAACTTATCGTTGGACTGTTGAAACTTTCCACTGGTCTAGGACTCCTCTACTAGTGCGAAAATTCCTGAGTTATCTCTACATTGTCGAGGGTGCGGTTGTCGTTGGCGGACTGCCAAGAGTGCCTGGAGATCGGGGGCACGAAGATTGCGGTGTCTTTGTCTTTTTTGCACCGTTTCTCTGCCCTAAATTCATTTTGAACAGTGCGGCTGCCTGGCTTAATGTGAATAAGGTAATTTTGCTTCTGGCTCGACTGGGATAGAGCTTCCCAAAAGCTGCTCTCGGCTGTGGACGAACTTGGGGACTTTCCTGCTTCAGCTGGAGGTTTCTGCTTTCTGCTGCCTGTCTTTGGACTGTGACTGTTCTGGAACTTAACTTGGAGCTGAGCTGCTTGGGGTGCCTGGAGCTGATTGTGCCTCTGTCAGGATGGCGATGGCTGGGGCGCGGCCGAAGGTTCGGACCTACGCAGTGGCAACAGTGGCGGGTACGAGGCCATTTGAGCATGAACCTCATGTTGACTTGGACTGGGACGGGTTTGGTATCTCGGTGAAACTGGGCCTATGATGTCAAGGGGAGACGTTACAAAGTCCTTGAATGACCTTCTTGGAAGGGGAGCTATTGTCTCTTCCGAGCTCGAAAGAGGAAAGGTTGAGGTGATACTAAAGACCCGGGAGGGTGTGGCCCGAGCATTGGAGCTGGCGGTTTTCATTGAGGGGGGTCCACATACAGGTGGATCCGTGGGTATCCAGGGTGAGACCGGTTCTCCTGCGGAGTTGCCCCACATGTATTCCAAGACGCATCACTTATTCCACACCTGTCTAAGTTTGGGGAGGTGCGGTCTAAGTGCTTTAGGCTCATGCACCCTGGGGGGGGGGCCAGAGGAAAAAGGGGTCTTCAGTTTCAAGAGGAGGGGGGGGTGGGGGGTGGTTTTCATTGAAGGTGGGTGAGGGGGATGGCGCTGAGGGGAGTTTCGAGGTGGAGTATAGGGCTCTCCCTAGAACCATGCGATGGAGTTGGGGAAAGGCGTGGTGTCATTGCGTGGTGGCAAATTTGGACATCTCCGGAGGGAGTGTCCTATTCGCGGGGTCACTGCGAGAAGTTTCTAGCGCAGCTGCCCAGGGATGCGCTGCTGGCCCATCCGGCGTGGCCCGTCAAACCTCAGTGGCGCGGGGTGTTACTGCTGACCCAGCTAGGGCTGCCAGCTCTGTCCCCTCCGTGATCCAGGCGGGCAGTAATAGCCCATCTGGGCCTGCAGCTTCCTGCCTTGGGGACCCAGTGGCAGCGATAGCCCCCGCCCCCCATGTCTTGAAGCTGTGATGGCGGCTGAAGGCGGGACACAGGGGGAGGGGGGTGAGGGAAAGGGGGCAAGTGGGAGAAGCATAGGCAGGAGAAGAAGAAGGGCAGGAAAAGTCCGCCCTAGCGAGTAAAACGGGAGCTTGGTGTGCACCTGCCGATTTTCTGATACCAACCCAAGGGTGCCTGCCAGCTCCATGAGGTGCAGTTTGCATCCTGTCGTGGTCCAGCAAGGAGCTGAGGTGGTTCAGACGGGGCAGGGAAGCTAAAATGTGCAGGAGGTAAAGTGGCTGGGGAAAATGTGGAGGCGAAGACACTTCTGTTATGGAGGTCACCATACTGCCACATGCTTAGCGGGACAAAAAGGAGGTTAGTGCCTGGCGAGGAAGAGCAAGGGCGTGGGTCCAAAGTGAGGGGGATGCCTTTCCTCCAGACCTTCCACCACTGATGTGGTTGGTGGTCTTGAACACGGTGTCCTCCGGGTCGGAGGTTGGGCCTCTATCTCAGGGACTCCGCGAGTATTATAAGACCATGTGATGCGGTTGACTCCTCTGGTGGTGTGTCCTCGAGCGGGAGGATGCCCTTCGTTTTCAGGGGACCCTCTGAGGGAGTTATCTCATCGGGTGTTGAGGTTAGCTCCCCTGGGTGTGTGTCCTCTGGGTCGGAGGAGGTACACTCGTTTCAGAGACCTACTGAGGCTGTTGGCACGCCAGATGATGGGGTTAGCTCCCCTGGTGGTGTGCCCCCTGAGACGGGGGATGAGCAGAGTCAGCCCGAAGGGGGAGGTTCAGGGGCATTGGTGTACCACTCTGTGCTCCTTATCAGAGCCAATGGAGGTGCTGGGGGGTGTGCTGCCTCTCAGGCTGAGTCGGCAGGGGAGAGTATAAAGGCAAGAGGAGATTCTCTGGGTGTTGCCTGTGGAGAGGGTACTCTGGGTGCTCTGGAGGTCGGGTCTGTTTCGGGTCGTGATCCTCCTTCAGTTTCCGAGGGTGCCAGTGTACCACAGGCCCTGGGGGTGCCTCTTGTTTTGTCTTCCCCAGGCCCAGACGTGGAGGGTGATGGGAGAGTGCAGGAACCCAGCCAGTCAGTGGGCTGCTTGTTGCGGTCAGGGTGTCCGGGACCCTCCCTGGCATTGATCCTGGGGGTGGTGGCATGCCGGAGGAGGGGGAGAGTGATGGGGCCAGTTTTATGTAGCGGGATTAGTGAACTTTCCCGAGAGTTCTGGTTTATTTTTTTCCATTTTTGATAACGACCCTGGGAGCTGCCACTTGGTAAGCTTCTTGGTTCAGGTGCGAGTAGGTTGGCCGAATGCCCAACTCCAAGGCCGTGTATCATGCAACAGTTATCTGTGAGGTGCGAGAGTTCCTAAAAGCAAGTCATACCCTCAGAACAAAAAAGGAGGCTGCAAAGAAGCGGTGGGAGGATTGGCCAGCTTTGATTAAGACACTCAAAGGCTATCCTTGGTAACAAGGGACAACGATCTTCCTGACTCTGAGAAGAGACAGTTTGGGGACATTTTTTGGAGTTCCTCAGAGAGAGAGTCTAGGCGGAGTGTGAGGATCTCAATTTTAGTGTGCCTGCACATTCACAGTAGCTACATTAAATTTAAACGGGAGTAGAGAGAGTTTTCGCAGATTTCAGCTTTTATCAGTCCTTAGAGAGGGGAAATTTGCGGTGTGTTTTCTGCAAGAGACGCATACTGTTTGTTAGTGATGAACCCACCTGGCGACTGGAGTGGGAAGAGGGGGTCTACATGAGTCATCTCAGCTCGAACTCGAGTGGGGGTGGCCTTTCTGTTGGCCCCGAATTTTCTGCCAAATGTTTTAAAAGTGCAAGAAGTTGTGCCAGGACGTTTGCTCCATCTGGCCGTGTGAGCCTGGATGGCATGCCGTTGCATTTCATTAACGTGTATGCCCCTAGCTCCGGCACGATGCAGGCCGGCCTACTTCAGGAGGTGACTGCTCTGTTGAGCACAATTGATAGGGGAGAGTGTGTCTTCCTTGGTGGGGATTTTAATTGCACACTTGAGGCGCGAGATCGTTCTGGTACTCAGTGTGCCCCTGCTGTAGCGAAGAAGCTGAGAGGGTTGATTGAATCCTTTAAGTTGGTTGATGCGTGGCGGAACCTCCACCCTGATTCCACTGCTTTTTCGCGGAGGTCTGAGGGTGGTGGTTCCCGCATTGATCGAATACATATTTCACGAGCGTTTGTTTCCCGTGTCTCAGCGGCCTCAATGCGGCTGGTGCCGTGCTCGGACCACTGTCTGGTGCGTGTGGATTTCATCCAGCGCGCGCTCGGGCTGGGTCCGCGTACTGGCACTTTAACAACAGGCTGCTAGAGGATCGGTGTTTCCGGGAAGCATTCAGTCGGTTTTGGGGGAAGTGGAGAGAGAGGCAGAGGTGCTTCTCTTCCCTTAGGCAGTGGTGGGATGTGGGGAAAGCTCACATTCCGTCTTTTGTAAGGATTATACGTGGGGGTCGACCGGAAGGCGGACTCAGCGGTCGAGAGGCTTGAGAGGGAGATACTGGACGCAGAGTCTCGTCTGGGTCGGTTTGGTGAAGACTCCTACGAATGGGGAGAGTTTCAGATGAAGAAGGAAGCTTTGAGGAGTCTGCTGCTTGAGCGGTCCCGAGGCGCCTACGTGAGGTCGCGGGTCCAGATGCTGCGCGATCTGGACCGAGCTTCGCCTTTCTTTTTCTCTCTGGAGAAGGGGCGGGGAGCTCGCAAACAGCTTGTGGAGCTCGCAGACGACGGCTCCTCTGTCACTGATCCAGAGAGGATCAGTGCCTTGGTCAGGTCCTTTTATGGGTTCCTGTTCACTGCGGATAGATTCAACAGGGAGGCTCAGCGAGATCTGTGGGAGGGTCTGCCGACTGTAGATAGGGGGGTGGCAGATCTTCTTGATGGCCCCTTATCTTTGGAGGAGTTGACTCGTGCCCTGCATCAGCTCAGGAGCGGTAAGTCCCCTGGGATGGATGGGCTGACGGTAGAGTTTTGTTAGAGCGTTCTGGATGTCCTTGGTGGAGATTTACATGTTGGGTTCTGGGGGAGAGCCTGGCGACTGGGGAGATGCCCTCTCGTGGTGTAGGGCAGTTGTTGTCCTGCTGCCCAAGAAGGGCGAACTCCGCTTGTTGAAGAACTGGCGCCCGGTCTCTCTCCTATGCACAGAGTATAAAGTTTTTGCACGGGCAATGGCAAATCGCCCTGGGCTCCGTGCTGTCTCAACTGATTCATCCTGACCAGTCCTATACAATCCCTGGCAGGTCCATTCAGGATAACATCACCTGGTAAGGGACCTGATTCATCTAGCCCATGGCACTGTCAGTCAGCTGCTTTTCTGTCTCTTGATCAGGAGAAGGCTTTTGATAGGGTGGAACATGAATACCTTTTCGGGACGTTGCAAGCGTTTGGGTTTGGGCCGCATTTCGTGGCCCGGGTCCGGCTTTTGTACACTGCAGTGGAGTGCCTTGGTGAAGGTTAATGGTGCATTGTTGTCTCCTTTTCATTTTGGGAGGGGGGTCCGTCAGGGGTGTCCCATGTCGGGTCAGTTATACTCGGTCTGTGTGGAGCCGTTCCTGTGTCTTCTTCGGAGGAGGTTGACAGGCCTGGCCCTACCTGGCCCGGGGGTGGAGGTGGTTCTTCCGGCGTATGCTGATGATGTACTCCTTCTGCTCACTGATCCTGGTGACCTGCGGAGGATGCGTGACTGCCAGGAGATTTTCTCGGCTGCATCTTCTGCTAGGATTAACTGGAGTAAGTGTTCTGGACTTTTAGTGGGTGAGTGGCAGGTAGACTCCCTGCCAGAGGAGATGGTAATGTTTGCGTGGAGTACCACGCACCTCCTCTATCTGGGGGTGTACCTGCGTCCCACTGAGGATGCTTGGCCGGCAAACTGGCGGGAGTTGGAGACGAAAGTGATCGCCCGGTTGGGGCGCTGGTCAGGCCTGCTTGGAGTTCTTTCCTTTCGTGGGAGGGTGCTGGTCATAAACCAGCTGGTGGCCTCCATGTTATGGTACCGGCTGGCTACTCTTGTGCCGCCCTCTATTTTTGCAACTGCTTTACAGAAGAAGCTGGTAGATTTCTTTTGGGGTAATAGGAAGCACTGGGTTTCCGCGGCGGTCCTGAGTCTCCCGTTAGAGGAGGGCGGCCAGTCATTGGTATGTGTGCGTACCCAGGTGGCAGCTCTCCGCCTCAGGACTCTGCGGAGGTACATGTACGTAGAGAACCCGCCCAGGTGGCACGCTCTGGCGAGGTATTTTTTCCGTCGGGGTCGTTGTCTAAGGGGGGTCTCACGGCTCCCGGTGGCGCGTATCAGTCGACCCGCCCTAAGGGGTTTGCCTGTCTTCTACCGGGATGTGCTAAGAGTGAGGAATTTGGTTGTTTTCAGTCAGCCTGTTGTTCCACGAGGGGAGGGGGTTGTCGTGGCTGCGGGAGTGGCCGGTCCTCACCCTGTCATAGCGGGTGTCG
Source organism: Okamejei kenojei (assembly GCA_035221665.1). NCBI lineage: Eukaryota > Metazoa > Chordata > Chondrichthyes > Rajiformes > Rajidae > Okamejei > Okamejei kenojei. Next base: position 8,525,577 of record CM069165.1, read on the forward strand.
AGGAGAGGCGAGTGCCTAGAGTGGTTCTGATAGAGCTTACCCCCGCTCCGTCAGATCTGCTCATCGGGCCTAGGATCCGGGATATTTCTCGGGTACCGGTTCCACACAATCTAAGCCGCCTTTCTGAGATAACCAGCATGCCATTTCGTGATGCGAAGAGACGCACACTGTACAGGATGCTCCTGCACATTCTGCACCTCCTTACCTTCGTCTCCCGTCCTGATACACCATGGCGGACGGTGTTACCACCTGAAGGCGGGGAAGCTCCTCAGTGGGGGTCCTTCTATAAGCGAGTTGTTCCCCTTTACATTGGCGACCTGGGGTGGAGACTGTTGCACAGAGCGGTGGTTTGTAATAAACTTTTGAGTCGGTTCACGGGTTCATCCGCAGCATGTATTTTCTGTGGCGAGCAAGAGACCGTGTTCCACGTGTATATGGAGTGTGAGAGGCTACTGCCCCTGTACCAATATCTGAAGCGGTTGTTCCTCAAGTTCTGGTTGCATTTTAGTCCCACGATTCTAGTGTTCCGACACAAGGCAGGGAGTGGGGAGAGCCGAGTGGGGGAGGGGAACTTCCCTGTCGGTTTGCTCCTGGGCCTGGCCAAGATGGCCATTCGCGGGTCCAGGCAGCGGGCGGTCGATGGTCAGGCTAGAGTCGGCCGCCTGCCCCTTTTCCGGGCCTACGTCCGTGCACGTATGTCCCTGGAGCGGGAACATGCGGTGTCCACGGGGACTCTGGAGGCCTTCCGTGGGTGCTGGTCACCGCGTGGGGTTCAGTGTATTGTGAACAATGATTGTATTATTGTACTATAATGGTTTTTATATAGTGCCATTTTTGATTATGGTTTGATGTGTTGTATTATATGATTGTGTCAATAAAGTTTTTGAAACAAAAAAAAAAGAGAGATATGCAAGAAAGCAGCTATGACATATAATACACAATCAACGATATTATAAATACACAATAAACAAGTTATGCTTTCAACCATTCACACTAGTTCTGTTTCCCCACATTCACAACCACTCCCAACACATTAAAATCATTTATTTTGACAGAGGTTAATTAACTTACAAAACTGTGTATCTTTGGAATGTGGGGAGAACTTAAAAAGCTTTATAAAATTGGCAGGAAAAAGTAGAGAGCCTTTTTTATGATTGAATAAACGGGACATTGAAAGAAGCAGCCGTTTGCTTGGCTGAGGAAGAGACACAACAGCCAATAAAAGGAAGACAGTCAGCGGAGCGGCTGTGTTGGGGGAAAGGCCATGTTGACGCCAAGCGCAAAATTGGGGCTTGGCTCAATCGGCTTCACTGAGAAGGGATGAGGAAAGGAGTGCTGAGTCAGGAAGCGAGTCAGTTTCAAGTGCGGAGGCAGAGCAGCATCAGTGGGAAGTTTAAAAAGGAGCAGTTGGGAATAAATATATTGATGTACGGTTACATTATGTGGTACAGATGCTTCATGTGGGAGCGAGTGGACCCCATTGTGGCTCCTGGTGATCACATCTGCAGCAAGTACTGGTTGCTCGTAGAACTCAGACTAAAGATTGACTACCTCGAATTTGAGCTTCAAACACTGCGGCACATCAGGGATGGGGAGAATTCAGAGTGAAAAGTCAAGAGGTTTTTATTGTCATATGTCTTAAACAGAACAATGATATTCTTGGAATTGTACAACAGAATAAGTAAACACACACACATCAAATAAACAAACAAATAATAGTGCTAAAAGGCAAAACTAATGCCCCCAGGTCAATGTAGTTCAGAGCTTATTTGGTGGTTATATAACCATATAACCATATAACCATTACAGCACGGAAACAGGCCCTCTCGGCCCTTCCAGTCTGTGCCGGCCATTTGTTTTCCCCTAGTCCCATCTACCTGCACTCAGACCATACCCCTCCATTCCCTTCACGTCCATATACCTATCCACTTTACTTTTAAATGTTAAAATCGATCCTGCCTCCACCACTTCTGCTGGAAGCTCATGGATAGATAGACAATAGGTGCAGGAGTTGGCCATTCAGCCCTTCGAGCCTGCATTATCATTCAATGTGATCATGGCTGATCATCCACAATCAGTACCCCATTCCTGCCTTCTCCCCATACCCCTTGGTTCTGCTACCCCTATATTTTACTCTCTCTTGAACGCATGCAATGAATCGGCCTCCACTGCCTTCTGGGGCAGAGAATTCCACACATTCACAACTTTCTGTGTGAAAAAGTTTTTTTCTCATTTCAGTTCTAAATGGCTTACCCCTTATACAGAAACTGTGGCCCCTGATTCTGGACTTCCCCAACATCAGGAACATGTTTCCTGCATCTAGCTGGTTCAATCACTTAATAATTTTATATGGTTCTATAAGATTCCCTCTCATCCTTCTAAATTCGTGTGAATACAAGCCCCGTCGCTCCATTCATTCATATGACTGTCCCGCCATCTCGGGAATTAACCCCGTGAACCTACGCTGCATTTCCTCAATAGCAAGAATGCCCTTCCTCAAATTAGAAGACCAAAACTGCACACAGTACTCCAGGTGTGGTCTCAACAGGGCAACGTACAACGGCAGAATTATCTCTTTGTGCCTATACTCAACAATTCTCGTTGGCTTTCCTCACTGTCTGTTGCATCTGCATGCTTATTTTAGTGACTGATGAACTAGGACACCCAGATTTCGTTGTACTTCTGCTTTTCCGAACCTGACACAATTCAGACATCTGCTTTCGCGTTCTTGCCACCGAACTGGATTACCTCACACTTTTTCACATGATACTGCATCTGTCATGCATCTGCTCACTCACCCAACCTGTCCAATTCACCTTGCACCCACACAGCATCCTTTTCACAGTTCACACTGTCACCCAGTTTTGTGTCATCTGCAAATTTGCTAATGTGATTTTAATTCCTTCATCTAAATCAAGAATGTATATTGTAAATAGCTGCAGTCCCAGTAACGAGCATTGCGGCACCCCACTAGTCACTACCTGCCATTCTGAATATTTAATAGCCCGATGGCTGTAGGAAAGTTCTTTCTGAAGCTGGACATTGCAGTTTTAGAGGCTCTTACATCTTCTTCCTGATGGCAGCAATGAAATCAGTGTGACGCAGGGGTGGTATCGTTCTCTGAGGATGCTAGCTGTGTTTCTGAGGCAGTGTGAATTCTGTAAATCCTTTGATGGTAGGCAGGTCAATACGCATGACGGTCTGGGCAGTGTTCACCACTTTTGCAGTATTCTTCGCTGCTGTGAGCCCATCGAAAGCATTCCTACCCATGTACCTATACAAATAGCTTTTACATATTCTTATTGTACCTTCCTCAAGTTCTTCCTCTGGTGGATCGTTGCATACACCCCCACTCAGTCATAGAATGATGTCCCTCAGTTTCCCCTCTCATGTTACAACTATGCTATCTAATTGTTGATTTCCCAATACTGGCAAAATGCCTTTGTGCATTCACCCTTTCTATTCCCCGGATGATTTTAGACATCTCTATAAAATCATCCTTCAACTTCCAGCACTCCAAAGAATAAAGTCATAATCTGCCCAACCTCTTCCTGTAGTTCAGGCCCTCGAGTCTAGGTAACATTCACTTAATTCTTCTCTGTACTCTTTCCAGCCCCTGTTTAGTGGTATCTTTAAATTCAAAGAGCAAATATGATACATCTTGTGTGTACGAAGCCTTGTCACTGTGACATGTCCCCGATTTCCCACATCTGTCGTGCACGCCACTCCATTGACCTCAGAAGACTGGGAAATTGCAACAACTTCTCATTCGTCTCCTCCCCCTTCCTCCAAATCAAAGGCATAGCTATGGGCACTCGCATGGGCCCGAGATATGCCTGACTCTTTGGAACAATCCCTGTGGCAAGCATACACTGGCCCTAATACTAAACTTTCTCGGTTACATTAATGGCTGCATCGGTGCTACCTCCTGCACCCATGCATATCTCATGAACTTCTTTAATTTCACTATCAATTTCAATCCTGCATTCAAATTCACTTGGAACATCTCCGACACCTCCCTTCCCTTTCTTGATCTCAGCATCTCTATCACAGGTGATAGTCTATCGACTGATTTCTATTATAAACTTACTGAGTCCCATTACTATCTGGACACTGCTTTTCACCCTGCTTTCCATAAATATTCTATCCCCTATTCCCAATACTTCCATTTACACCACGTCTGCACCAAGGTGAGGTGTTCCACACCAGGACATCCGTGATGCCCTCATTCTTTTGCCCTCTTCCATCATAGATGAGGCTCTCACGCGTCTCCTCGATACCCTGCAGCTCCACTCTTGCTCCCCTCCCCCCAGTCACCCTAGTCTTTACCTTTAACTCCATCAGCTGTCGTGTACAGCACATAATCCTCCGTCATTTTCGCCACCTCCAACGGGATCCCACCACTACTCACACTTTCCCATCTCCACTCCTTTCCAACATCCGCAGAGACCGTTCCATCCGGTTTCCCTTCCCACCGAAACCAGCTCCTCCCCAGGTACCTTCCCCAGCAAATGCAGGAGATGTAACAGCTGTCCCTATATTTCCTCCTTCGACTGTCCAGGGACCCTGATTGACCCCTCAGGTTGGGCAGAGGTTCACTTGCACCTTCGCCAACTTTATCTACTGTATCTATTGTTTATGGTGCGATTCTTGTTCATCGGCGAGACCAAATATAAAATTAATTATCGTTTCGCTGTACACATTATCTCAGTCCGCCTGGTCCTACCTGATCTCACAGTTGCCAAACACATTAATTCCCCTGAAGAAGGTATAAAGAAGGGTTTCGGCCCGAACCGTTGCCTATCTCCTTCGCTCCACAGATGCTGCTGCACCCACTGAGTTTCTCCAGCATTTTGTCTACCCTCGATTTTCCAGCATCTACAGTTCCTTATTTAACACAGTAATTCCCCTTCCCATTCCACATGTACCTTTCTGTCCTGGGGCTCTTCCATTGTCAGAGTGAGGCCATATGCAAATTGGAGGAACAACATCTCTTACTTTGTTTGGGCAACTTGCAACTCAGCAGTATGAATATTGATTTTCTTAACTTCAAGTAACCCTTACAACCCCTCTCTCCGTCCCTCCCCAACCCTACTCATTGTACTAGTTTCAATGTCGTGGTGGTGAGTTTCATTGTCTGTAACTTGTTTTCACTTGGCCCTACAGCGAACAATGGCCTGTCTCTGATATTGTTGTTACTTTTTTGCATATCTTTCATTCATTTGTTTTTTTATCTCCCTATATCACCGTGTCTATCTCTTGTTTCCCTTTTCCCTGACTCTCAGTCTGAAGAAGGATCTCGACCTGAAACGTCACTTTTCTCTAGAGATGCTGTCTGAGCCCACTGAGTTACTCCAACATTGTATCTTTCTGGGGGAAAAGAGAAATGACGCTTCGGCAGCACTAAAATTGGAACGATATAGAGAAGATTCGCATGCCCCCTGCGCAAGGATGACACGCAAATTCGTGAAGCGTTCCATATTTTAAAAAAATATATAAGCTAAATAAAATATACTCAAATCATGTTATATAACGTTTTCAACAGACTAAACAAGTACATTTTGAATTTGGTGACAAACCACAAAAGGTATTGTTACGGCAGCTTTGAAAATCAGCTGAGGAAAACCTGATATATAAAATCAGATCAAACAAGGTGAAATATTAACTTTGCCAAAATATATTAATGACATTACTATCTGCATTACTATCAAAAACTTTATTCAACCAAACTGACGGGGTAGTCGGATGGAACGGAAACATTCCTACATGAATAGTAAGATTAAACGAGAACTTACCAGTTTGAAGTTTGATCTTTATTTTATGAGGAGTCGAGTTGAGGGACTACGTGCCCTCCGCTCCCACCCTCATAGATCTCATCTGGTAGTTCTAGTTTTATCATCTTACCGTTATACTTCGGTCATTGTTAGCTGTGAATTCATTGCGCTGCTTTGAAGATTGACGCACCAACGGCTGTACGGGCTTCTATTCACGTAGTCCCTCAACTCGACTCCTCATAAAATAAAGATCAAACTTCAAACTGGTAAGTTCTCGTTTAATCTTACTATTTTACTTCGGGGTCACGTGAGTGACTACGTGAAGACTTCAAAGCACTGTGAATTCACGCCGCAGACTCAAATCCGACGTTCACACTGCCTGGATTGACTCAAAAGTCGTTAACAATCAATCATGCATCAGTAGTACATTTGTTAAATGAAATAACAGTTTATTTACAAATAAATCATAACAAACCCCTCTAACTCAGGGGAAAAATGTAACAGTACTGACACCAGAATCAGCAAACACCCCGAGCCTTGAAATCGGCTTGTGACAAAACCTCTGAAAAGTTAGCTCACTGGACCATCCTGTGGCCGCGAGGACTTGAAATAGTTTGCACCGACACCTTACTGTGTGGTTTTTTGTGACTAATAAACAAAGCCAACTCTATTCCTCTCAGAGGTTTAGTAATCTCAATGTAAAGAGATAAATGTGAGACTATACAGAAGCGATCATCTGCGGGGTATGCTGAAAACACCATCTTACATCCTGTCATGCCTCTTTTATTATGTTTAAGCAAATCATAGACATAAAATATAATGGCATCAGCCGACACATGCATTCTATCTAGCCGTAGCTTTTGCAATGTTTTGTACACGTTGGGCTGAAACCAACACCAGAAGCATGACCACCTTCATAGTTAATTTGGCTATAGATAGGCTTGTAACCGGAGCCCACTGGCGAAGAAGCATAAAAACCTCACTCACATTGCAAATACCGGCATACCTGAGTTTAGGAGGATTAGAATTGAAAACTCCCTTCATGAATCGTGAACTAACGGATGTGTCCCTACTGTATGCAATTCTGCATTCATAGGTAAATAAGAAGACAGAGCACTTCTGGCTGAATTAATTGCACTGTAACTTAATTTTTTGGTCAAAATAAAGAGTTGACAAACTCCAATACATCCGTGATCCCTGCCGTGTGATATACAATATCCTGCTGTAGGCAGAATTGCTCCCACTTCCTTATATAGGTGATATATTGCTGCTGTGTACTATCCCTGCAGGCCGACGTGAGAACATCCACCGTCCGATGAGACAGTCCTCTCCCCAGGTATGGCCTCCTTAAAATCTGCAAATTAACAGATCAATACGATCCTATAAAGGATGTTGATCCCCAGTGACTGGATTTACCAGTAGATTTTTATTCTTGAGCATAAGCATGTAAGGCTCCCTAGCCATTTGTAATACAACGGGAAACCATGCTCGTGTAGCCAATTTGGCACTACCAATACCCCTGAAGCGGTGTCCTCCTTGATCTTTTGCAAACATCTGCTGATGAGACAGAATGAAGGAAATACATACGCAAACATTCCTCCCCCAATGCAGCGAAAATGCATCCCCTGCTACTGCCCCAGTATCTGGTTACCATGAAACATATCTAGGTAACTGATGATTTAATCGAGATGCAAAACAAGTCAATATCTGGCAACGCATACTGATTAATCATTTGGTTAAACACATCCTGATTTAACATCCATTCAATGTTGTCATTAACTGACGTGACCTCTTCCTGGCAAATAAAGTGCTGAAAGCCAGATATTTTGGTCAATACACCAGCTCCAAATCTGGTTAGCCAGTCTATCACAAGACTGTGACTTAACTCCACCCATGTGGTTTACATATGACACTGCTGTGGTGTTGTGAATCTGAGCTGCACATGCAGATCCCTCCTTGTAGAACAATAAGCTTTGAGCCCATACCAGGTGCCCAACAACTCTAAATAATCAATCCCTCTTAATTGAGGAAGCGATGTCTCATCCACATTCCATCTGCCTCCACAACTAGAAGACATATCTGTTTGCACCCCAAACCCAGTGCACTCACATCAGTCTGTAATATCAGTGACGGTGATTCCACGAAACCTTCCTTAAATTTTTATTTATTTTTTTTTTTTTTTTTTTTTTAAACATGTACTATCCACCATTGTATGTCAGCAATCGCCCCAGCTGACAACTGCATAGGCCTATCAAAAATAGCCCCTTTGTATTCTCAGTGCCTGTTCCTTTGATGGTTGTAATTGTTGATAATGCAGAGGACAATACTGCACGGCTGGAAAGGCTGCAACAACTTCCCAATAAAACTGGCTTTGTCTAATCAAAGGCCGTTGTTCTCCAACGAGATTAGCACAGTCCTCAATTAACTGATTCAATTTATCCCTGGGTAAAGTTACCAACATGTGATTGGAATTAATGGTAAATCCCAGATAATCAATAATTTGGACTGGTGATAATTTAGATTTACCTGGGTGAATAACAAATCCCATTTGTTCAAAAGTGATTTTAACAACTGAAACTGATGATTGAGTTTCAGCATGAGTCTTTCCAACAATCAGAAATCATCTAAATAGGCCATTTCCATTCGGCAATGTCCTGAATTGCCACAGCTCAGTCATCCAAATAAATTTCAAATATCTTCTATCATCACCATGAATAGACACTGCGTAATACGCATTCTTTAAATCAATGGTTGCCATATAATACCCTTTGGACACTAGATGTTTGCCCGTGGTAAAGTTCTCCATTTTGAAATGCCTATAACAAACAAATGTGTTCAAATTCGATAAATCCAGAATAATTCTACATCCCCCAGTCTTTTTAGATCTGGGAAATATACTTGACAGAAATTGTTGACTTTGATAGACAGAAGGCTCAATTACCCCTTCTTATGTAACGACTGAATCTCTGCTTGAATAAGCACATTTTCCTCATCTGAAAAATAAGTTTACGACTAGGAAAAATGTTGATTAGGTAGACTGCCATAGTAAAATCCAATTCTTCACCCCTTCAATACACTAAGTATGAACAAATCTGATGTCAACTGCTGCCATTGTTTGAGAACAATTTTAACCTTCCCCAATTTGAACAGGAACATCAGTTAATTCATCGTCTGTCAAATGTTATATTCCTTACCAGCATCTTTCCTTGCGGCCTTGTTGTCCTCGACTTCTTGTAGAGAACATTTTTTGCCTTGCTTCCAGCTGGCTTAATGAGGGCCATGGTTATAACAACCTCATAACAGTCTTTGACCTTTTTGCAAGGTTACCACCAAACAACAGATTTCGTGGTGGTACACTGGTCGGTTTGCACAACTCGCCAAATTCGGGTTAGCACTGGCCTAATAGCGACCCTCCCGACATTATTAATTTCAAAAATGCATTACAAAGGAGTCCCAGTTCATCCGGGTGTGCTTCAACCATATCATTTGTATCAATAACTTTCACCACAGCTGTAATACCTGCTTACAACAGTTTAAGCACTTTTTTAAAACTTCATCTCCTGGGCCCTAGCAGGCAAACCCATCTATGCAAATTTGGTGATTAACCACCGGTACCTTCAGGAGATCACAATTAACAGGAGCTTTATAGTTTTTTGCTACTTCATCCATAGCTAGCTCCTGTAACTGGTGGGAGAGCATATACTGAATGGCTTCGGCCAATTCTACATCAATCGCCTTTCCTGCCTCTCTACACTCAGCAAACTTCCCAGCAATGTTCGGAATTACCTCCAACGAACACCTTGCTCTCCCCCAGCATAGAAACAGTGTCAGCAAACTGCCCTGATAGAACATCCTCCTCACAGGCAGGATAGTTCTGCAGCCCTGAAACAGGTGCTGCTAGCACAAGCTGTCCATCAGCCTGGCTTGGGCATCACTCCTCCTCACGGAGCTGGAACATCCTCCTCACAGGCAGGATAGTTCTGCAGCCCTGAAACAGGTGCTGCTAGCACAAGCTCTCCATCAGCCTGGCTTGGGCATCACTCCTCCTCACGGAGCTGGTCCCTGTCGAGCATTCTTTTGAAATAGAATCTCGACGTGGGAGAGCCGTGAGCAAACGGACTCTCTCCTATGGAGGGGTATAACCTCCAGGCCCGACTCATTTACGGGCCACAGAGACTTGCCAGTGGCCTTCCACCCTACTGACAAGCCTCCACTGCCCCCCGGCAGTGGGTCCGTAACCACTGGCTGTGTAGCCAGCACCGGACCAGGTGTACCAGACGGGCCTCCATTCTCAACACTCTCCTGCCACTTTACCTTTCTACCCTCGGAGCGCCTCGCCGACACCTTCTTCCCTTTCTGCAACATATCTACAAAAACTCCCAACCGTTGCAGAAAAAGACCTGTGGTAAAGTATTTCAACAAACCTTAGCTCGTTTCAACTTGTTAACGAAAACTGCTGGAGAATGGAGGGTGAAGTCTGAAGAAGGGTCTCGACCCGAAACGTCGCCCATCTCCTTCGCTCCTTAGATGCCGCTGCACCCGCTGAATTCTCCAGCTTTCCATGTAACCCGCGGTTTAAACTTACCGCTCGGAGGAGCGCTGCTGCTCCCCCCGCCCGACTGCACCAGCGTCTGACGTCATGACGCACCAACGGCTGTACGGGCTACTATTCACGTAGTCACTCACGTGACTCCGAAGTAAAATGTCATATCAAAGGTTTAGATCAGGAAGGCAAAGACTTGTTAGATGCTGAAATATCAGTAAAAGATATTGAGGAATCAATCAGATCGTTGAAAAATGGAAAAGCCGTTGGCCCTGATGGCCTCAGTGCTGAATTTTATTAGAAGTTTAACGACTTGATTTCCCAACGTTTACAAGCGATATATAAATATGCTTACGAACAAGGTAAGTTACCAGAAACTCTAAATGAGTCTACAATCACACTCATTTCTAAAGTAGATAAGGATCTGGAAGATCCTGGATCATATAGAGCAATTGCTCTTCTAATTATTGATCAAAAAATATTAACTAAAATTCTATCCTAAAGGTTAAGTTTAGTGATTAATAAACTGATACATCATGGTCAGACAGGCTTTATTCCCAAACGTTACACCACTTATAACTTGAGACGACTATTCAATATCCTATATTCAAAAATAGTTAATGATGTGAAATTAGCTGTCATTTCACGAGATGCTTAAAAAGCATTCGATGAGGTTGACTGGCCTTACTTATTTAAGATAATGCAGAAATTTCAACTGGGCGATAGATTTTGTAAATGGGTTAACATTTTGTACTCCAACCCTACAGCAAGAATACTTACAAATCAAATGTTATCAGCTAAATTTAATCTTTCCAGGGGTTGTAGACAAGGATCCCCGTTATCACCTTTATTATTTGCTCTCGCAATCGAGCCATTAGCCGAATGGATTAGATCAGATCCAGAAATATATGGATACAATACTAATCCCACAACGAATAAAATATCTTTATGTGCAGACGATGTTTTAATATATATCACAAAACCGGAGATCAGTATTCCTAACTTACTTAACATTATAAATAAGTTCGGCACATTTTCAGGATATAGAATTAATTGGAATAAAAGTGAAATTATGCCTATAACTGGAATAAAAGTAAAATTATTACAACGATTTCCGTTTAAAATAGTTATGGATACATTTAAATACCTAGGAATTAATGTATCTAAATCTTATAAACTATTATTCAACTTAAATTATCCTCAGTTATTGGATAAACTAAAATAATATTTTATACTGGAAAACACTACCAATATCAATGATTGGCAGAATAAATGCTATAAACATGGTATTTTTACCACAATTATTATATTTATTTCAAGCTATCCCTTAATATCTTCCAATTTTTGCTTTATAAATAGATTCTATTATTAACAGGTTTATATGGGATTATAAAAATCGCAGAATAAGTAAAACATATTTTTGTAAATCCAAGATAAATGGAGGATTAGCGTTACCTAATTTTTTATATTATTTTTGGGCGGTTCAGAAAAGAAGTTTTCTTGATTACTGTTTGATAATTGGAAAAAAAAATAATATTAAAATTCTGGACGGGAACATTATACCCCACAATCAAAATGTGGACTGTGGAAATGTCGGAGACGTTGCATTTGGAGAGAATTAGGTTTGTCCTAATGGACAAATATGAACTTTTTGAACAAATATGGTCTCCATTCATTGATTATTTAAATGGATAGCTGAGCTCAGCACCGTAACTCAATAAGTATCCTGGTGTAGGATTAGATGAAAATAAGTATTGGTATCTGTATACATGTCTCAATAGATATTGTTATATGAAACTGATCCATTCAATTTAAAGATATATTCCTTATTTTTTATTTTTTTTATTATATAATAATTGTTTTTATTTTTTTTATTTTGTTTATCTTTATTATTTTTTGTTTTTTATTTTTTTCTTATATAATCATTCTTATTTAATCACAACGTCTTGATTATTGATTTATACTTTTACTTTTTTTTCACTTACCTTCCCAAAAAAATATCAAAAACAGTAGCATATATAAATTATCCCGTAACATCTGTACAACGTTTGTGATAAGTCTGATTTGTATTTGAAGTACTGTTGTACCTTAGATAATATGCAATGCTTCTAATAAAAATATAAAAAAAACAAAAGAGAAACGACCATCCTTGCCATTGCCTGTGTGCTGATTGCCCACCTCCCAGAACTCAGCAAAGCCACACTTTGATCACCAGCAGCACTGCTCAAAATGGATGCTCCGATGGAGCCTGCCCTCCTTTTATTCTCTGTTCACGCCACACATTGTCTCTCACCTCCAACTGCTGGTTTTTAAATATTCTCGTCTGGTCAGGCCCTGGGGATTTATCCATTCTAATGTGTGGATAATTAGTCTTTGGAAATTTGTGTATGGCCCAATACATCACAGCTCATTTGTCTTAATTCCTCAACTTCCACAGTAAAAACTGAGGAGATATTTTAATTTACAATCCCACATATATTTTTGCCTCCACACATAAATAGCCGCACTGATCTTTAAAGGGACCAATTCACACCATAGGTACCATTTCACTCTCAATATACCTGTGGAAGCTCTTGGAATGTTCCTTCACCTGGCCTGCCAGATCCATCTTATCCTCTCTTTACCCTCCAGATTTCCCTCTTAGGTTTACTCCCACGTTTCTCGGCGAGCGATTAATTTAATCTCGGCTACCTAAACCTGTAGGTTGCCATCTTTTTCTTTACCACAATCCCAATATTGCTCATCAGCCAGGGTTCCCTAAACTTGCCAACCCTGCCCTTTCCTGTAATCGGGTCATCCTGTCGCTGAACATTAGCTATCCAACTTTAAAAGCGCATTAGGTAGATGCCCCTTTATCTGTGAAAGGTTTAACCCGATCGACCTCTGCAAGTTCCCCCATAAAGCCTCCAAAATTGACACTGCCCCATTTCAGAACCTTAACTTGTGGACCTATCCATTCTTTCTTCATAGCTGATGTGCAGAGGAACGTTTTTCAGAGGTGGTACGTACCTTAAATGTGCTGCCAGGATTGATGGATGAGGCAGATACAATAGTGGCTTTTAAAAGGCTTTTGGATAGGCGTATGATTATGCAGGGAACGGACGGATATGTATTATGCACAGGTAGTAAGAGACAGTCTTGGCGTTGTGTTTGGCACGTCATTGTGGCCGAAGGGACTCTTCTTGTGCTGTACTGTTCTATGTAGACTCCTGATTACTGCTCCCAATGTGCTCCCCCACTCACACTTTGCCCTAACTTGTTCCCTTAGAGTAGGTTCAGTGTTGAATCCTCTCTAGCAAGGCTCTCTATACATTGATTAAGTAAGATTTCCTGATTACATTTTACAAATTCCACCCCGTCCAAGTCCTTGGCACTCTGGGTGACCCAGTCTACATTGAGGAAGTTAAAAACTCCCGCTAATATACTGGAGTATAATACACCCTTGCTCCTTCTTGCGTATGGAGTGCACAGCCTAAAGTTGTAAGACAACTTGTTCTATTTGATATTCTGTTTGTGCACGTCACGTTGATTGCCTTAGTCGAAACACGTGAAGGTTGCAATTTCCCACCCCCATATACCTTATTATACATAGTGACCTGCGATCTGCCAAAACATCTACTCCTCTAATTCCTGCAGACATTCAACAGTCCCATCAAAGTCATCATCCCCTACTTGGTACTAAGTTGCATACATATAGCCTAACTGGATGATCCCTAAGAATATCCTCGGTGAACACTGTTGCTAAAACCTTTCTTGTCAAAAAGGCAACCTCCAGTTCGCATTTATTTCAATAGGACTAAAATACAAAACCAGGAATGTAATGTGAGGCTTTATAACAAAGATACCAGCTCCTCTAGTATCTTTGGTCCTGGCCATTTGTGATGCGCCTTCCCGCTCAACGGTGACGCACACCCACCGGTCAGAGGCGCCCGGTGAGGATCCTGCTTTAGTGATTGCCGTGCAGAGTGTTTAGGAAGGAGGGGGAGGGGGCAGTTTCCTCAGGGAGGGCGGGTGGGGACGGGGAATGGGGAGACGGAGGGGGGATGGAGGGAGGGGGTCGGGAATGGAGAGAAAGTGGGGGAATGGGAGTGGATGCGGGTAGGGGAGAGGGAGAGAATGGGGAGTGGTGTGGGGAATGGGGAGAGGGTGGGGAATGGGGAGGGAGACTCTGAACATCAGAGCTGAGAGCAGCCCAGAAGCCCACAAACTGATTGAAGGTCACGTTCATGAAGGCCATCATAGACAGCAAGACAGGAGCTGACAGTGATTTACTGATTTAACCATTGTAGTGATATTCTGAAAGCTGAGGAATTTTCCAACTTGTGGTTTAATTAGCTATTCCTATTTCAGATACAATCGCAAACAATTAACAAATATCCGACAATGAGTGAAGGGTTGAACAATTTGTCCAGTTTGTCACTGTTATTCTGCATGAGGGGCACTGCTGGCTCTCCAATCACAATTTCAGGAATCGCGGCAGATCCAGGGATCACTTATCGAGATATTTGAAAACAAATACTATGTGGTTAGGCCATTGAATGGACTGGAGTACATTTTCATGCCACATGTTCTTCAGATCGGTCTGAAGGAGTTGTTCTCCTGGTCCAGACCCATCAGTGATCGGTTTGAACTGGGGCAAGATTTTCAGTGCAAGCACCTGTGAGACCGACGTCCTTCAGCATGGATATTGCTCTGAAAAAGTCTGTCCCCAGAAAACCCTATTTGCTATTATTGGTCTCTGAAACTCCCTCCCCCCTAGGCTGTTCCTGTCTGCAATTCCCCAGTTTCCACCATGGACACCCTGCCCGATAAACGGCAGAGGCATTGTGGTGTGGACCAGCAGCTGAGTGACAGGGCAGAGCCACCTCTTGCCGTTACAACAAGTTTGGGTCCGCCTGGGAACCGGTGGAACCATTGGATTCTAAATTTAAAGCGTAGACATTCAAAGGGAGGGCAGGAAACATGCCAGGCCCATTGCCAACCCAAGGGTGGTGACATTTATCCATTGAGATGTTCACAAAGACACACTCAGTCCAGGTCTGGTTCCCTGCAGAGACTTCAGCTGATTCTCTCCACCTCTACTGAATTCATTCTCCCACAACCTGAAACAGATTGAAAAACAAGAAGGGAATGAGCAGATCACACAACAGTGTTTATAACAGAGGCCATGATCAATATTTCAACACCAGGAAAGCTCCCGGATCGACTGATATTTTATTACATTAAATGCTCACACAAACACTCACCCAATTCTATCACACCTGAAGCAACGAAATCCTGGAATATTTAGTTTCCAAATCACAGCCGTCCTGCAACCATGTTTCACTGATTGCCACAACATCATATTTCCAGGTGTCAATCCAGGCTCTAAGTTCATCCACCTTTCTTACAATGCTCCTAGCATTAAAATATACACATTTTATAAACCAACCATCCCTTATTCTCTGTCTATTATCTTTTTCCTCTTTCTCGCCTACATTTTGGGTCCGAGTGCTTCCCTTCTTTGCCTCTTGCCCCACACCCTGTCCCCTAGCCCCTTCTACCCGAGTCCCTCCCCCCAGCCTTTCTAGTTTAAAGTCTCCCCAGTAGCCTTTGCAAATCTCCCTGCCAGGATATTGGTCCCTCTCGGGTTCAAGTGCAACCCGTCCTTTGAGTACAAGCACCATGCCTACCCAAAATAGGTCCCAGTGATCAAGAAATTTGAATCCCTGCCCACTGCACCAGTCCATCAGCCATGCATTTATCCTCCACCTCATTCCATTCCTACTCTCACTGTCACGCGGCACAGGCAGTAATCCTGAAATCGTTATCCGTTTGGTCCTTCTCCTTAAATTTCCCCCCAACTCCCTAAATTCTCCCTTCAGGACCTCATCTCTTGTTCTGCCTATGTCATTTGTACCTATGTGTACCACAACATCAGGCTCCTCTCCCTCCCTTTTCAGAATCTTTTGGACACGTTCCGACACGTGTGAGACCCTGGCACCAGGGAGGCAAATTACCATCCGTGTTTCCCGACTGCGTCCACAGAATCGCCCATCCGACCCCCTAACTATAGAGTCCCCTATTACAATTGCCTTCCTCTTTTTGCTACCCTTCTGAGCATCAGGGACGGTCTCTGTGCTGGAGACCCGGCCAGTGTTGCTGCCCCCAGGTAGACTGTCCCCTCCAATTGTACTCAAACCCGAGTACCTATTTTCCAGTTGTACAGTCACAGGGGTACTCTCTACCCCGTGCCTCTTGCCCTCCCTAACCGTGACCGACTTGTCTGCTTCCTGTGGGCTGGGAGTGACTGCCTCCCTGTAGCTCCTCTCTATGACCTCCTCACTCTCCCTGACCAGACGGAGGTCATCGAGCTGCTGCTCCAGGTTCATAACACGATCCTTTAGGAGCCCCATCTCGACACACCTGGCGCAGATGTGGATGTCTGGAGGGGTATCAGATTCCCTGACCTCCCACATCTGACATCCAGAACAGTACACTGCCCTTGCCTTCATACTGCCCCCCGTACACAGGATACAATATCAACACAATACAAAGTGCACAACAAACTGCTGGAATCCGATTGCCAATCAGCTGCTTTCCCTAGTCCACTTCCCACCAATCAGCTGCTTACCCTAGTCCACTTCCCACCAATTAGCGGCTTCCTAAAAAAAAAACACTTCTCTGAATGGAATGTTATGTATTTAGGTAAGCCCCGCGCTTGATTTTAAACCTTACCGGTCGGGTTTCGCTCCTCCTCCTCCTTCACTTCCAACGGCTCCTGTGGGCCTCTGAGGAAAACAAGCCAGGCGCTTGATGTTAAACCTTACCGGTCGGGTGTCGCTCCTCCCCCTCCTTCACTTCCAACGGCTCCTCTGGGCCTCTGAGGAAAACAAGCCCCGCGCTTGATTTTAAACCTTACCGGTCGGGCGTCGCTCCTCCCCCTCCTTCACTTCCAACGGCTCCTGTGGGCCTGTGATGAAAACAAGTCCCGCGCTTGATTTTTAACCTTACCGGTCGGGTGTCGCTCCTCCCCCTCCTTCACTTCCAACGGCTCCTGTGGGCCTCTATGCACATTAGGCAGGGAATTGTGTTGGGCAGACTGATGGGACTGAAAGCTGATAAATCCCCAGGGCCTGATGGTCTGCATCCCAGGGTACTGAAGAGGATGGCTCTGAAAATCGTGTACTCATTGGTGATCATTCTCCAATGTTCTATAGATTCAAGATCAATTCCTGTGGATTGGAGGGTAGCTACTGTTATCCCACATTTTAAGAAAGGCGGGAGTGAGAAAACAGAATTACAGACCAGTTTGTCTGACATCGGTGGTGGGGAAAATGCTGGAGTCAATTATAAAAGATGAAATAGTGCCACATTTGGATAGCAGTAACCGGATTGGTCCGAGTCAGCGGGAATTTACGAATTTGACTAAACGTCGTAATTTTTTAGGATGTAACTAGGAGCATGAACAATGGAGAGCCAGTGGATGTAGTGTACCTGGACATTCAGAGGCATTTGATAAGTTCCCACATAGGATATTAGTGGCCAAATTTAGGGCACATGGTATTGGGGTACGGTGTTAATATAGATCGACAAATGGTTGGCAGACATGAAACAAAGAGTTGGGATTAACGGGTCCTGCTCAGAATGGAAGGCAGTGACTGGTGGGGTACCGCAA
The DNA here is from genome assembly GCA_035221665.1 of Okamejei kenojei. Lineage (NCBI taxonomy): Eukaryota > Metazoa > Chordata > Chondrichthyes > Rajiformes > Rajidae > Okamejei > Okamejei kenojei. The sequence continues at coordinate 8,543,551 of CM069165.1, forward strand.
GGCTCGGTGCTGGGACTATAATATATATATTTGATGATCTAGATGAAGGGATTAAAAGTAACATTAGCAAATTTGCAGATGACACAAAGCTGGGTGGCAGTGTGAACTATGAAGAGGATGCTGTGAGGATGCAGGGTGACTTGGACAGGTTCGGTGAGTGGGCAGATGCATGGCAGTTGCAGTTTAATCAGAATCAGAATTCAAAGTCTACAGAGAGATTTGGGCCATTTGGAAAAGTGGGCTGAAAGATGGCAGATGGAGTTTAATGCTGATAAGTGTGAAGTGCTACATCTTGGCAGGACAAATCAAAATAGGACGTACATGGTAAATGGCAGGGAATTGAGGAATGCTGTGGAACAGAGGGTTCTAGGAATAACTGTGCATAGTTCCCTGAAGGTGGAATCGCATGTAGATAGGGTGGTAAAGAAAGCCTTTGGTGTGCTGGCCTTTATAAATCAGAGCATTGAATATAGGAGTAGGGAAGTAATGTTAAAATTGTACAAGGCATTGGTAAGACCAATTCTGGAGTATGGTGTACAATTTTGGTCGCCTAGTTAAAGGATGGATGTCAACAAAATAGAGAGAGTACAGAGGAGATTTACTAGAATGTTGCCAGGGTTCCAGCAACTATGTTACAGAGAAAGGTTGAACAAGTTAGGTCTTTATTCTTTGGAGCGCAGAAGGTTAAGGGGGGACTTGATTGAGGTCTTTAAAATGATGAAAGGGATAGACAGAGTTGACGTGGATACGTTTTTCCCATTGAGGGTAGGGAAGTTTCAAACAAGAGGGCATGACATGAGAATTAAGGGACAGAGGTTTCGGGGTAACGTGAGGGGGAACTTCTTTACTCAGAGGGTGGTGGCTGTGTGGAATCAGCTTCCAGCAGAAGTGGTGGAGGCAGGATCGATTTTAACATTTAAGAGTAAAGTGGATAGGTATATGTACGTGAAGGGAATGGAGGGGTATGGTCTGAGTGCAGGTAGATGGGACTAGGGGAAAACAAATGGTCGGCACGGACTGGATGGGCCGAGGGGGCTTGTCTCCGTGCTGTAATTGTTATATGGTTATATGTTATATGGTTATATAGAATCAGAATCACACTTGATTCGCCAAGTATGTTTTGCAACATGCGAGGAATTTCATTGGCCAGGTCAGTCATACAATATAAAAACAACAGACCAGCAAAAACACATTTTAACACGAATATCCACCACAGTGACTCCTACACATTCCTCACTGTGACGGAAAGCAAAATAAAGTTAAAGTCTATTACTTTTGTTCTTCCTCGGTCGTGGGCCTCGAGCCCCCGTTGAAGGGATGTTCTTGATTCCCGTAGCCGGCGGCATTCGGGTCCTCCGCGTTGAGGCGATCAGCTCCCACATCGCGGAGATGACAGCTCGCCCGTGCAGGGCAATCGGAACTCGCGTTGGAGCTGGTCGACGTTGGAGCTCCCGACTCATCCGAGACTGCGAGCCCTTGATATTTATTCCACGGTGGGAGCGATCCCAGGCAAGGGGTCAGCTCCGATGTTGGGGCCCATGACAGTCCGAGGAGGCTTCCAGCTCCACCGATGGAAGGCCGCAGAGCGCCCGGAGAATGTGATCTGAAAATTAATCACATCGCCGGCAAGATAAGAGCTTGAAAAAAAGTGTCCACCGAACCCCTCCTCCCTCCGTCCACATATAACAAACCGAAGAACATTAAAACAAACTTTTAACACGCTATAAAATAACTAAAAGAAAGAAAAAAACGAACAGACTGCCGGTGGTCATTTAATGTGGATAATGTGAGGTGTCCATTTTGGTGGCAAAAACAGGAAGGCAGATTACTATCAAAATTGTGTCAAGTTGTGAAAAGGGGAAGTACAAAGGGAACTGGGAGTCCTTGTTCATCAGTCACTGAAAGTAAGCATGCAGGTACAGCAGGCAGTGAAGAAAGCGAATGGCATGTTGGCCTTCATAACAAGGTGAGTTGTGTATAGCAGCAAAGAGGTCCTTCTGCAATTGTACAGGGCCCTAGTGAGACCTCACCTATAGTATTATGTGCGTTTGGTCTCCAAATCTGAGCAATGACATCCTTGCTATTGAGGGAGTGCAGCGTAGGTTCACCAGGTTATTTCCCGGGCAGGTGGGACTGTCATATGTTGATAGAACGGAGCAGCTGGTCATGTAAATGCTGTAATTTAGGATGAGAGTGGATTTTATTGAAACATATAAGATTATTAAGGGTTTTGACACGCTCGAGGTAGGAAACATGTTCCTGATATTGGGGGAGTCTATACCCAGGGGTCACAGTTTAAGAAAAAATGGGTAGGCCATTCAGAACAAGGAGGAAAAACTTTTTCATACAGTGAGTCTGTTAAATTATCTGCCAAAAGGCGGAGGAGGCCGGTTCTCTGGATGTTTTCAAGAGAAAGTCAGTTTGAGCCGTTAAAGATGGCGGAGTCAGTGTATATGGGGATAAGGCAGGGACGGGCAAATGATTGTGGATGATCAGCCATGATCACATTGAATGGAGGTGCTGGCTCGAAGGGCCGAATAGCCTAATCCTGCAACTATTGTCAATTGTTTATTGTCTATTAATCCCATGGGCTCCTATCCCGTTTAACTGTCTCAAATGCGGAACCTTATCAAAAAGCCCTCCGCGGGTGCCGCCTGGACCGCTGAGTTCCTCCAGCACTCTGTGTTTTTTGTTTGGCTCTGGAGTTGAAGGTGGACATAGAGTGGGTGTGGGGGGTGGTGGCTGGGGGTGGCTCAGCTGGACGAGTGGCGGCTCTGGGGAGTGGATGGCGTTTTGGGTCGAGACCCTTCTGCAGAAAATCACAAGTACTCTCACCGACAAGAGTTCAGGAGTCGGAAGAAGGCTCTTCTCTCCAGAGTCACTGCTTGTCCCGTTGAGTTACTCCAGCTTTATGTCTATCTTCAGTTTCAAGAGTTAATAAAAATCAGAGTGCTGGAGGAACTCAGCGGGCTAGGCGGCATATGTGGAGGGAATGGATTAGGAGCTGTTTCAGGCCAGGGTTCTTCTTCAATAGGAAGGAACTGCAGATCAAAGATACTAGAGCGGGTACTAGTATCTTTGATGCAGATCAGGCATGATATTCTTCCGATATAATGCGCTGGTCACTTGGCGGCCAAACAGACACAGTCTCCGAGGGCCTGCTTCCCTCACCGAAACAGACGATGGCTGCAGCCAACACACGCACACACACACACACACACACACACACACACACACAGAGAGAGAGAGAGAGAGAGAGAGAGAGAGAGAGAGAGAGAGAGAGAGAGAGAGAGAGAGAGAGAGAGAGATGCAAGAAAGCAGCTATGACATATAATACACAATCAACGATATTATAAATACACAATAAACAAGTTATGCTATCAACCATTCACACTAGTTCTGTTTCCCCACATTCACAACCACTCCCAACACATTAAAAGCATTTATTTTGACAGAGATTAATTAACTTACAAAACTGTGTATCTTTGGAATGTGGGGAGAACTTAAAAAACTTTTTAAAATTGGCAGAAAAAAGTAGAGAGCCTTTTTTATGATTGAATAAACGGGACATTGAAAGAAGCAGCCGTTTGCTTGGCTGAGGAAGAGACACAACAGCCAATAAAAGGAAGACAGTCAGCGGAGCGGCTGTGTTGGGGGAAAGGCCATGTTGACGCCAAGCTCAAAATTGGGGCTTGGCTCAATCGGCTTCACTGAGAAGGGATGAGGAAAGGAGTGCTGAGTCAGGAAGCGAGTCAGTTTCAAGTCCGGAGGCAGAGCAGCATCAGTGGGAAGTTTAAAAAGGAGCAGTTGGGAATAAATATATTGATGCACGGTTACATTATGTGGTACAGATGCTTCATGTGGGAGCGAGTGGACCCCATTGTGGCTCCTGGTGATCACATCTGCAGCAAGTACTGGTTGCTCGTAGAACTCAGACTAAAGATTGACTACCTCGAATTTGAGCTTCAAACACTGCGGCACATCAGGGATGGGGAGAATTCAGAGTCAAAAGTCAAGAGGTTTTTATTGTCATATGTCTTAAACAGAACAATGATATTCTTACTTGGAATTGTACAACAGAATAAGTAAACACACACACATAAAATAAACAAACAAATAATAGTGCTAAAAGGCAAAACTAATGCCCCCAGGTCAATGTAGTTCAGAGCTTATTTGGTGGTTATATAACCATATAACCATATAACCATATAACAATTACAGCACGGAAACAGGCCCTCTCGGCCCTTCCAGTCCGTGCCGTCCGTCCATTTGTTTTCCCCTAGTCCCATCTACCTGCACTCAGACCATACCCCTCCATTCCCTTCACGTCCATATACCTGTCCACTTTAGTTTTCAATGTTAAAATCGATCCTGCCTCCACCACTTCTGCTGGAAGCTCATGGATAGATAGACAATAGGTGCAGGAGTTGGCCATTCAGCCCTTCGAGCCTGCATTATCATTCAATGTGATCATGGCTGATCATCCACAATCAGTACCCCATTCCTGCCTTCTCCCCATACCCCTTGGTTCTGCTACCCCTATATTTTACTCTCTCTTGAACGCATGCAATGAATCGGCCTCCACTGCCTTCTGGGGCAGAGAATTCCACACATTCACAACTTTCTGTGTGAAAAAGTTTTTTCTCATTTCAGTTCTCAATGGCTTACCCCTTATTCAGAAACTGTGGCCCCTGATTCTGGACTTCCCCAACATCAGGAACAGGTTTCCTGCATCTAACTGGTTCAATCACTTAATAATTTGATATGGTTCTATAAACCATGTTTTATATGTTTTATATGGCCCTCTCATCCTTCTAAATTCGTGTGAATACAAGCCCCGTCGCTCCATTCTTTCATATGACTGTCCCGCCATCCCGGGAATTAACCCCGTGGACCTACGCTGCATTTTCTCAATAGCAAGAATGTCCTTCCTCAAATTAGAAGACCAAAACTGCACACAGTACTCCAGGTGTGGTCTCAACAGGGCAACGTACAACAGCAGAATTATCTCTCTGTGCCTATACTCAACAATTCTCGTTAAGAAGGCCAACATGCCATTGGCTTTCCTCACTGTCTGTTGTATCTGCATGCTTATTTTTAGTGACTGATGAACTAGGACACCCAGATTTCGTTGTACTTCTGCTTTTCCGAACCTGACACAATTCAGACATCTGCTTTCGCGTTCTTGCCACCAAACTGGATTACCTCACACTTTTTCACATTATACTGCATCTGTCATGCATCTGCTCACTCACCCAACCTGTCCAATTCACCTTGCACCCACACAGCATCCTTTTCACAGTTCACACTGCCACCCAGTTTTGTGTCATCTGCAAATTTGCTAATGTGATTTTAATTCCTTCATCTAAATCAAGAATGTATATTATAAATAGCTGCAGTCCCAGTACCGAGCATTGCGGCACCCACTAGTCACTACCTGCCATTCTGAATATTTAATAGCCCGATGGCTGTAGGAAAGTTCTTTCTGAAGCTGGACATTGCAGTTTTAGAGGCTCTTACATCTTCTTCCTGATGGCAGCAATGAAATTAGTGTGACGCAGGGGTGGTATCGTTCTCTGAGGATGCTAGCTGTGTTTCTGAGGCAGTGTGAATTCTGTAAATCCTTTGATGGTAGGCAGGTCAATACGCATGATGGTCTGGGCAGTGTTCACCACTTTTGCAGTCTTCTTCGCTGCTGTGAGCCGATCTAAACCATTCCTACCCATGTACCTATACAAATAGCATTTACATATTCTTATTGTACCTTCCTCAAGTTCTTCCTCTGGTGGATCGTTGCATACACCCCCACTCAGTCATAGAATGATGTCCCTCAGTTTCCCCTCTCATGTTACAACTATGCTATCTAATTGTTGATTTCCCAATACTGGCAAAATGCCTTTGTGCATTCACCCTTTCTATTCCCCGGATGATTTTAGACATCTCTATAAAATCATCCTTCAACTTCCAGCACTCCAAAGAATAAAGTCATAATCTGCCCAACCTCTACCTGTAGTTCATGCCCTCGAGTCTAGGCAACATTCACTTAATTCTTCTCTGTACTCTTTCCAGCCCCTGTTTAGTGGTATCTTTAAATTCAAAGAGCAAATATGATACATCTTGTGTGTACGAAGCCTTGTCACTGTGACATGTCCCCGATTTCCCACATCTGTCGTGCACGCCACTCCATTGACATCAGAAGACTGGGGAATTACAACAACTTGTCATTCGTCTCCCCCCCCCTTCCTCCAAATCAAAGGCATAGCTATGGGCACTCGCATGGGCCCGAGATATGCCTGACTCTTTGGAGGGTACGTTGAACAATCCCTGTGGCAAGCATACACTGGCCCTAATACTAAACTTTATCGGTTACATTAATGGCTGCGTCGGTGCTACCTCCTGCACCCATGCATATCTCATGAACTTCTTTAATTTCACTATCAATTTCAATCCTGCATTCAAATTCACTTGGAACATCTCCGACACCTCCCTTCCCTTTCTTGATCTCAACATCTCTATCACAGGTGATAGTCTATCGACTGATTTCTATCATAAACTTACTGAGTCCCATTAGTATCTGGACACTGCTTTTCACCCTGCTTCCCATAAATATTCTATCCCCTATTCCCAATACTTCCATTTACACCACGTCTGCAACCAAGGTGAGGTGTTCCACACCAGGACATCCGTGATGCCCTCATTCTTTTGCCCTCTTCTATCATAGATGAGGCTCTCACGCGTCTCCTCGATACCCTGCAGCTCCCCTCTTGCTCCCTTCCCCCCAGTCACCCTAGTCTTTACCTTTAACTCCATCAGCTGTCGTGTACAGCACATAATCCTCCGTCATTTTCGCCACCTCCAACGGGATCCCACCACTACTCACACCTTCCCATCTCCACTCCTTTCCACCATCCGCAGAGACCGCTCCATCCGGTTTCCCTTCCCACCGAAACCAGCTCCTCCCCAGGTACCTTCCCCAGCAAATGCAGGAGATGTAACAGCTGTCCCTATATTTCCTCCTTCGACTGTCCAGGGACCCTGATTGACCCCTCAGGTTGGGCAGAGGTTCACTTGCACCTCATCCAACTTTATCTACTGTATCTATTGTTTATGGTGTGGATTCTTATTCATCGGCGAGACCAAATATAAAATGAATTATCGTTTCGCTGTACACATTATCTCAGTCCGCCTGGTCCTACCTGATCTCCCAGTTGCCAAACACATTAATTCCCCTGAAGAAGGTATGAAGAAGGGTTTCGGCCCGAAACGTTGACTATCTCCTTCGCTCCACAGATGCTGCTGCACCCACTGAGTTTCTCCAGCATTTTGTGTACCCTCGATTTTCCAGCATCTACAGTTCCTTATTTAACACAGTAATTCCCCTTCCCATTCCACATGTACCTTTCTGTCCTGGGGCTCTTCCATTGTCAGAGTGAGGCCAAATGCAAATTGGAGGAACAACATCTCTTATTTTGTTTGGGCAACTTGCAACTCAGCAGTATGAATATTGATTTTCTTAACTTCAAGTAACCCTTACAACCCCTCTCTCCGTCCCTCCCAACTCTACTCATTGTACTAGTTTCAATGTCGTGGTGGTGAGTTTCATTGTCTGTAACTTGTTTTCACTTGGCCCTACAGCCAACAATGGCCTGTCTCCGATATTGTTGTTACTTTTTTGCATATCTTTCATTCATTTGTTTTTTATCTCCCTATATCACCGTGGTAAATTGAATAGATTAAAGGCCGATAAATCCCCAGGGCCAGATAGGCTGCATCCCAGAGTACTTAAGGAAGTAGCTCAGGACATAGTGGATGCATTAGTGATAATCTTTCAAAACTCTTTAGATTCTGGAGTAGTTCCTGATGATTGGCGGGTAGCAAATGTAACCCCTCTTGTTAAGAAGGGAGGGAGAGAGAAAACGGGGAATTACAGACCAGTTAGTCTAACATCGGTAGTGGGGAAACTGCTAGAGTCAGTTATTAAAGATGGGATAGCAGCACATTTGGAAAGTGGTAAAATCATTGGACAAATTCAGCATGGATTTACGAAAGGTAAATCATGTCTGACGAATCTTGTGGAATTTTTCGAGGATGTAACTAGTAGCGTGGATAAGGGAGAACCAGTGGATGTGGTATATCTGGACTTCCAGAAGGCTTTCGACAAGGTCCCACATAAGAGATTAGTATACAAACTTAAAGCATACGGTATTAGGGGTTCAGTATTGATGTGGATAGAGAACTGGCTGGCAAACAGGAAGCAAAGAGTAGGAGTAAACGGGTCCTTTTCACAATGGCAGGCAGTTACTAGTGGGGTACCGCAGGGCTCAGTGCTGGGACCCCAGCTATTTACAATATATATTAATGATCTGGATGAGGGAATTGAAGGCAATATCTCCAAGTTTGCGGATGACACTAAGCTGGGGGGCAGTGTTAGCTCTGAGGAGGATGCTAGGAGACTGCAAGGTGACTTGGATAGGCTGGGTGAGTGGGCAAATGTTTGGCAGATGCAGTATAATGTGGATAAATGTGAGGTTATCCACTTTGGTGGCAAAAACAGGAAAGCAGACTATTATTCAAATGGTGGCCGATTAGGAAAAGGGGAGATGCAGCGAGACCTGGGTGTCATTGTACACCAGTCATTGAAAGTAGGCATGCAGGTGCAGCAGGCAGTGAAAAAAGCGAATGTTAGCTTTCATAGCAAAAGGATTTGAGTACAGGAGCAGGGAGGTTCTACTTCAGTTGTACAGGGTCTTGGTGAGACCACACCTGGAGTATTGCGTACAGTTTTGGTCTCCAAATCTGAGGAAGGACATTATTGCCATAGAGGGAGTGCAGAGAAGGTTCACCAGACTGATTCCTGGGATGTCAGGACTGTCTTATGAAGAAAGACTGGATAGACTCGGTTTATACTCTTTGGAATTTAGGAGATTGAGAGGGGATCTTATAGAAACTTACAAAATTCTTAAGGGGTTGGACAGGCTAGATGCAGGAAGATTGTTCCCGATGTTGGGAGAAGTCCAGGACAAGGGGTCACAGCTTAAGGATAAGGGGGAAATCATTTAAGACCGAGATGAGAAAGACTTTTTTCACACAGAGAGTGGTGAGTCTCTGGAACTCTCTGCCACAGAGGGTAGTTGAGGCCAGTTCATTGGCTATATTTAAGAGTGAGTTGGATGTGGCCCTTGTGGCTAAGGGGATCAGAGGGTATGGAGAGAAGGCAGGTACGGGATACTGAGTTGGATGATCAGCCATGATCATATTGAATGGCGGTGCAGGCTCGAAGGGCTGAATGGCCTACTCCTGCACCTAATTTCTATGTTTCTATGTTTCTATGTGTCTATCTCTTGTTTCCCTTTTCCCTGACTCTCAGTCTGAAGAAGGATCTCGACCTGAAACGTCACTTTTCTCTAGAGATGCTGTCTGAGCCCACTGAGTTACTCCAACTTATTGTATCTTTCTGGAGAAAAAGAGAAATGACGCTTCGTCAGCACTAAAATTGGAACGATATAGAGAAGATTCGCATGGCCCCTGCGCAAGGATGACACGCAAATTCGTGAAGCGTTCCATATTTTAAAAAAATATATAAGCTAAATAAAATATACTCAAATCATGTTATATAACTTTTTCAACAGACTAAACAAGTACATTTTGAATTTGGTGACAAACCACAAAAATTATTGTCACGGCAGCTTTGAAAATCAGATGAGGAAAAAATGATATATAAAATCAGATCAAACAAGGTGAAATATTAACTTTGCCAAAATATATTAATGACATTACTATCTGCATTACTATCAAAAACTTTATTCAACCAAACTGACGGGGCAATCGGATGGAACGGAAACATTCCTACATGAATGTCATATCAAAGGTTTAGATCAGGAAGGCAAAGACTTGTTAGATGCTGAAATATCAGTAAAAGATATTGAGGAATCAATCAGATCGTTGAAAAATGGAAAAGCCGTTGGCCCTGATGGCCTCAGTGCTGAATTTTATTAGAAGTTTAACGACTTGATTTCCCAACGTTTACAAGCGATATATAAATATGCTTACGAACAAGGAAAGTTACCAGAAACTCTAAATGAGTCTACAATCACACTCATTCCTAAAGTAGATAAGGATCTGGAAGATCCTGGATCATATAGAGCAATTGCTCTTCTAATTATTGATCAAAAAATATTAACAAAAATTTTATCCCAAAGGTTAAGTTTAGTGATTAATAAATTAATACATCATGGTCAGACAGGCTTTATTCCCAAACGTTACACCACTTATAACTTGAGACGACTATTCAATATCCTATATTCAAAAATAGTTAATGATGTGAAATTAGCTGTCATTTCACTAGATGCGGAAAAAGCATTCGATGAGGTTGAATGGCCTTACTTATTTAAGATAATGCAGAAATTTCAACTGGGCGATAGATTTTGTAAATGGGTTAAAATTTTGTACTCCAACCCTACAGCAAGAATACTTACAAATCAAATGTTATCAGCTAAATTTAATCTTTCCAGGGGTTGTAGACAAGGATGCCCGTTATCACCTTTATTATTTGCTCTCGCAATCGAGCCATTAGCCGAATGGATTAGATCAGATCCATAAATATATGGATACAATACTAATACCACAACGAATAAAATATATTTATGTGCAGACGATGTTTTAATATATATCACAAAACCGGAGATCAGTATTCCTAACTTACTTAACATTATAAATAAGTTCGGTACATTTTCAGGATATAGAATTAATTGGAATAAAAGTGAAATTATGCCTATAACTGGAATAAAAGTAAAATTATTAAAAAGATTTCCGTTTAGAATAGTTATGGATACATTTAAATATCTAGGAATTAATGCATCTAAATCTTATGAACTATTATTCAAATTAAATTATCCTCAGTTATTGGATAAACTAAAATAATATTTTATACTGGAAAACGCTACCAATATCAATGATTGGCAGGATAAATGCTATAAACATGGTATTTTTACCACAATTATTATATTTTTTTCAAGCTATCCCTTAATATCTCCCAATTTTTGTTTTATAAATAGATTCTATTATTAACAGGTTTATTTGGGATCATAAAAATCGCAGAATCAGTAAAAAACATTTATGTAAATCCAAAATAAATGGAGGATTAGTGTTACCTAATTTTTTATATTATTTTTGGGCGGTTCAGAAAAGAGGTTTTCTTGATTACTGTTTGATAATTGGAAAAAAAATTAATATTAAAATTCTGGAAGGGAACAATATCCCCCACAATCAAAATGTGGACTGTGGAAATGTCGGAGACGTTGCATTTGGAGAGAATTAGGTTTGTCCTAATGGACAAATATGATCTTTTTGAACAAATATGGTCTCCATTCATTGATTATTTAAATGAGTAGCTGAGCTCAGCACCATAACTCAATACGTATCCTGGTGTAGGATTAGATGAAAATAAGTATTGGCATCTGTATACATGTCTCAATAGATATTGTTATATGAAACTGATCCATTCAATTTAAAGATATATTCCTTATTTTTAATTTTTTTTATTATATAATAATTGTTTTTATTTTTTTATTTTGTTTATCTTTATTATTTTTTGGTTTTTATTTTTTCTTATATAATCATTATTATTTAATCACAACGTCTTGATTATTGATTTATACTTTTACTTTTTTTTCACTCCCTTACCTTCCCAAAAAAATATCAAAAACAGTAGCATATATAAATTATCCCGTAACATCTGTACAACGTTTGTGATAAGTCTGATTTGTATTTGAAGATACAAATACACATAGAGTAGGTTCAGTGTTGAACCCTCTCTAGCAAGGCTCTCTATACATTGATTAAGTAAGATTTCCTGATTACATTTTACAAATTCCACCCCGTCCAAGTCCTTGGCACTCTGGGTGACCCAGTCAACATTGAGGAAGTTAAAAACTCCCGCTAATATACTGGGGTATAATACACCCTTGCTCCTTCTTGCGTATGGAGTGCACAGCCCAAAGTTGTAAGACAACTTGTTCTATTTGATATTCTGTTTGTGCACGTCACGTTGATTGCCTTAGTCGAAACACGTGAAGGTTGCAATTTCCCACCCCAATATACCTTATTATACATAGTGACCTGCGATCTGCCAAAACATCTACTCCTCTAATTCCTGCAGACATTCAACAGTCCCATCAAAGTCATCATCCCCTACTTGGTACTAAGTTGCATACATATAGCCTAACTGGATGATCCCTAAGAATATCCTCGGTGAACACTGTTGCTAAAACCTTTCTTGTCGAAAAGGCAACCTCCAGTTCGCATTTATTTCAATAGGACTAAAATACAAAACCAGGAATGTAATGTGAGGCTTTATAACAAAGATACCAGCTCCTCTAGTATCTTTGGTCCTGGCCATTTGTGATGCGTCTTCGCGCTCAACGGTGACGCACACCCACCGGTCAGAGGCGCCCGGTGAAGATCCTGCTTTAGTGATTGCCGTGCAGAGTGTTTAGGAAGGAGGGGGAGGGGGCAGTTTCCTCAGGGAGGGCGGGTGGGGACGGGGAATGGGGAGACGGAGGGGGGATGGAGGGAGGGGGTCGGGAATGGAGAGAAAGTGGGGGAATGGGAGAGGATGGGGGTAGGGGAGAGGGAGAGAATGGGGAGTGGTGTGGGGAATGGGGAGGGAGAATCTGAACATCAGAGCTGAGAGCAGCCCAGAAGCCCACAAACTGATTGAAGGTCACGTTCATGAAGGCCATCATAGACAGCAAGACAGGAGCACACAGTGATTTACTGATTTAACCATTATAATGATATTCTGAAAGCTGAGGAATTTTCCAACTTGTGGTTTAATAAGCTATTCCTACTTCAGATGCAATCGCAAACAATTAACAAATATCCGACAATGAGTGAAGGGTTGAACAATTTGTCCAGTTTGTCACTGTTATTCTGCATCAGGGGCACTGCTGGCTCTCCAATCACAATTTCAGGAATCGCGGCAGATCCAGGGATCACTTATCGAGATATTTGATAACAAATACTATGTGGTTAGGCCATTGAATGGACTGGAGTACATTTTCATGCCACATGTTCTTCAGATCGGTCTGAAGGAGGTGTTCTCCTGGTCCAGACCCATCAGTGATCGGTTTGAACTGGGGCAAGATTTTCAGTGCAAGCACATGTGAGACCGACGTCCTTCCGCATGGATATTGCTCTGAAAAGGTCTGTCCCCAGAAAACCCTATTTGCTATTATTGGTCTCTGAAACTCCCCCCCCCCCCCCCCCCCCCCCCCCAGGCTGTTCCTGTCTGCAATTCCCCAGTTTCCACCATGGACACCCTGCCCGATAAACGGCAGAGGCATTGTGGTGTGGACCAGCAGCTGAGTGACAGGGCAGAGCCACCTCTTGCCGTTACAACAAGTTCGGGTCTGCCTGGGAACCGGTGGAACCATTGGATTCTAAATTTAAAGCGTAGACATTCAAAGGGAGGGCAGGAAACATGCCAGGCCCATTGCCAACCCAAGGTTGGTGACATTTATACATTGAGATGTTCACAAAGACACACTCAGTCCAGGTCTGGTTCCCTGCAGAGACTTCAGCTGATTCTCTCCACCTCTACTGAATTCATTCTCCCACAACCTGAAACAGATTGAAAAACAAGAAGGGAATAAGCAGATCACACAACAGTGTTTATAACAAAGGCCATGATCAATATTTCAACACCAGGGAAGCTCCTGGATCGACTGATATTTTATTACATTAAATGCTCACACAAACACTTACCCGATCCATTTCAGACTCGGGAGCATCCGTGTCAGCTGGCATAGAGCGGGGCAGATCGGTCTGTTAAGGAGTTTTTCCCCAAGTCCAGACTAGTCAATGATTGGTTTGTACTGAGTGCAGAGATGAGATATTTGGTGCAAGAATCTGTGAGACCAATATCTCTCAGCCTGCAAATTGGAGAGAGGGGATGAGGGATACAGAAAGACTGGAAACAATCCCGAATGTTTATCAACACAATGACTAATCATGCCGGAGTCCTTGGGACCTGACTGGGACTTGACCACAGAAGAATAGTGGATCACTCTGATGCCTGACTGATAATCACCGTGAGCAAAATTACTGTTTTTTAAAAGTAAAATACATTCCAGGGGTTGTTGGGGGTTACATTCCTGAGAACTGTTGGTAACCCAAAAGTTTTGGCAAATCCGAAGTTGTCCGATGAGCTCACAAAAGTTGCACTGGGAGATTAATGAGGTACAGTTTAGTTTAGTGTCATTTTTGGTTGCATTCTAACCACTCATATTACACTCAGACACTCCCATTGTACGCACATCTTTATGTAAATCGAATTTTACACGTCGGAATCACCGTAAAACCAGGCAGAAACAGAACTGCTATTACTGGTTGATACAAAACGACACAAAGTCCTGAAGTTACTCAGCAGGTCAGGCAGCAACTCTGTAGAACATGGATAGTTGATGTTGCAGGTCGGGATCTATCTTCAGACTGATTCAGTCTGCTGAGTTACTCCAGCGGATTGTCTGGTTCCACCGCAAAACTGGGTGCTAATGGTGCTGGTCCGCACCAACAAGCCCTTCTTTCCCAGCTGCCGCGCCGTCTGGTTGACACAGCTGTTGTTGCGGCCCACATTGTAGCCCCTGGTTGACAAATCCTTCTTCAGGCACCTCCACCGACAGGATGCGCTCGGTTTCCATAGGGCTCCCTCTCCCCTCGCCTGCTTCCACATCTTACTGTCGGCCATCATTTTGTCGGCTCTCCCATCCACCATCACCTCCTCTTCTTTTACTACCTAGGAATATATTGGCATCTCTGGGAGAGGAGGAAAGTCGGCGGTGGAAGGGGGAGATGCAAAGCGGACAGTGACAGGAGGAGGAGGATGAGGAGGGGGTGGTGGAAGGTGAGAGGAAAGCTCGCTGGAGCACGTTGTGGAAGATGTCAGCAACTAGGCCACGAGTTGCTCCCCACTGGCCCCCTCTGCTTCCTAGTGTCGCACCAACAGTGGCCCAAACTGGGCAGTAAGCCCACGCGACACTTTCATAACTATGAAGCAGACATGAAGCCATCAGCAACGTCCTGTTGTAATGACAAATTCAGGAAATGGGATCATCTATTGTGAATGATAAGTGTGTTTACGTAACTACTTACTGCGTAAGCTGGCGAGTGTAAATTTCAGTTGATTTTAGATCTTAACCAGAACATAGCTGGAAATTAATTTGTGCAGTCCTGTAGGACAGATCCAAAACCACAGTATGCCAGACAAGAGAGTTCAATCCGTATTAATGTCCATTATCAGACACCCAATAATAGTAAGATTAAATGAGAACTTACCAGTTCGAAGTTTGATCTGTATTTTATGAGGAGTTACGATGAGTGATTACGTGAAGACCCCATCCAGCACGCATGCGCGACATTCTTCAATGCAGCGGTGTGGATTCACAGAAAAACACAACGATTGAAATAAGTACAGTAAAGAAAAAATAAGAACTTAATTACCAGTTGATCTGTATAATAGAGAGTGGGAGCGGAGGGCACGTAATCCCTCATCGTAACTCTTCATAAAATACAGATCGAACTTCGAACTGGTAAGTTCTCATTTAATCTTACTATTTTATTTCGTAGTCACGTGAGTTACTACGTGAAGACTTCAAAGCTCTGTGATTCCGAACCGTGTGCCACTGTCTGAAGACCTTAGAGGGAGGAAGTATGTTATCACAATCAACAATAACCTGTTTGTGAGCAAAAAAGGCTTATTAATGACAACAAAAAACAGAGAGCACCCCCGGGATTAAATTAAATATTATCTGCAGACTCTAAAATTCTGTCTGCAAATGTAGCAGGTTCCGCCAGCGGATTGTTATAAAACTTTTGGAAAGTTATTTCCGAGGACCATCCTGCTCTGGCCAGAATATGGTCCATAGGCACGTCCATTCGCCTAGCCGCCGACGTAGATGCAGCCCTGGTGGAGTGAGATTTGTAAACATTAGTATTGACTTCACAGACATAAGCACCTGCTTGAGCCACCTTGAAATGGTTTGGCTCGTCACCTGATCATGAGGCTTCTTGTGGCTTATCCAAAAGGCTTTTTCTCTCTCTCTTAAATTGTATGTTGTGTCTATGTAATTGGCGAGATGGGTCTTGGCACACAGCCGTGGGTCAGATGAATATACTCGGAACTCCATGACTGGAGGCATGGTACGTGGTCTAGTTTGTTTGACCAGTCCCTGAATATGGAATGTAAAACAGTCCAATGACTCTGTCATTCTGTCAGCCTCAGAAGGTGGAGGGACTGTACCCCTTGAGCTGACACTACTGCCATGAGCAAGACTGATTTCAGAGTAAGTTATTCCAGCGTGAGTGACCTGGGTGGTGGCCATCCTCTAAGTTACGTCAGCACAATGCTGACATCCCAGATCTGAGTGTACCTTGGTCTGGGGGAATTAGTGTTAAAAATGCCCCTCATGATTTTGACCACTAGTGGATGGGACCCCAAAGCAAGTTGGCCTGCTGCTGGAACCAAATAAGCTGACAACGCACTCCTGGCTGTATTTATGGCGCTGTAGCTGAGTCCTTCCCGATGTGATCCAACCAGGAACTCCACAACACTGGTGGCTGTAGCTGTAGTGTAGGTAGTTCCTGTTTTGGAGCAATACCGTTCCCATTTTCTTATGTTGGTCAGGTATTGTCTCCTGGTGGACTACCGGTGGGATGCGGTCATCATGTTGATGGCGTCCTTAGACAGTCCCAGGCCCAGCAGAGGTCTTTTTTGAATCTGCAAGCCAGGAGATTGACTCTGTCATGACATGGGTGACTAATGCCTGACACTGGGTGGATTAATAATTCTGGACTGCTGGGGAATTCCAACGGTGTTTCGACAGCCATGTCGAGGGCCACTGGGAACCATGGCTGTGTAGGCCAATCGGGTATTATCAAGATTCCTGAAGCGGAATCCAATTGAATCTTGCGCAATACCCGACATGAGGCAGGAGGGAGGATAAGCATACAAGAACATTTTCCCCCAATGCAGTATGAATGCATCAACTGCTGCTGCCTCAGGGTCTGGTTCTTAACCGACATACGTTGGTACCTGGTGATTCAGCCTGGATGCAAATAGATCGATATCTGGTGTGCCATATTACTTTCAAATTTCAGCAAATACTTTGGGATTTAACAACCATTCGATGTTATCGTTAAATTTGCATGACCTGGTGTCTGCCACTGTATTTTGCTTACCTGGTAGGTAAGTTGCTGATAACCAAATATGTATTTCGACACACCATTGCCAGTTTAGGTTGACCAAATTGTCACACGATATCGACTTTACACCACCCATGTGGTTGATATAAGCCACCACCGTGGTATTACCTAATTGCAACCAGACATGTGCATGATGCGTATTAGATGAATATGCTTTTAAACCATAAAACACACCCAACATTTCTAAGTAGTTGATACCCCGTGTCTGTAGGCAAGATGATTCAGAATTAGTCCATCTGCCCCCTGTGCTGGATTGCATGTTAGTTGTTCCCCAGCCCGAAGCACTGGTATCCGTTTGAATGGTTAATACTGGGTTGGTGATTATTATGGGACTGGAACTGAGCCTAATGTTCCTTGTCCACCATTGTAACTATGGAATGGATTCAGCAGTTAAATTCATAGCTCGGTCAAAGTGACCTGAGTTTTGTTTTAGTGCGTGCACTTTTGCTCTTTGTAAATTATGATAGTGCAAAGGCCCAAATTGTACAGCTGGAAAAGCTGCTACCATTTTACCAATAACACTAGCTACCTGCCGTATGGTTGGCTGATGTTTATCTATTAGTTCATTGCATGATAGTGCCAATTCTGATGCTTTCCCCTTTGGCAGAGTTACAATCATGCGAACAGTGTCAATCGTAAATCCAAGATAGTCCATGGTAGTGGATGGTGTAAAATTGGATTTATCTGGATATATGACAAACCCCAAAGTTTCAAACAAATGTTTGGTGGCTGCTACTGTCAAAATAGCTGTCTCTAAGGTTTTCCCTACTATTAAAATGTCGTCTAAGTACGCCATGACTATATGCTTTTGTTTCCTCCATAATGCCAAGGCGGGTTTTAAGATTTTAGTGAACAACCTTGGGGCGGAGGTTAGCCCATTTGGTAAGGCTTTAAATTGCCATAGCTGTTTCATCCAGATAAACTTTAAGTATTTACGATGCTCCTTGTGTATGGGTACTGAGTAGTAGGCATCTTTTAAATCAATGCTTGCTAGAAAGTACCCTCTAGAAATCAATAGATTGGCTATTTCAAAAGTTTCCATCTTGAAATGTATATACTTAACAGACTCGTTTAAAGTAGTTAAGTCAATGATGATGCGACATCCACCATCTTTTTTAGTTTTAGTGAAAATATTAGACACAAATTCCAAAGGTTCATGTTTTGTTCTTTCAATGACACATTTTGCTAGTAGCCTCATCAGTTCAGCTTGACCCTCATGTTTCTCTTTGACTGAGAGGGTGAATACCCTTTGGGGTACATGCTGAACTGGCGGCATGTTTTCATGAGCAAAGTCAATTTTATAGCCATGAATGCTGCTGAGTATATACTTGTCATTAGTGATGGATTTCCATGCATCCAAAAACAAGTGCAATCTCCCCCCTGTTAGTATACAGACCCTACTGCTCATATGCTGAGAGGAACCAGACCCACCTACCTCCATGGTTACTGGTGCTCCTTCTGCCTCTTCGCTGGACGATGAGGTCTCTGCTGAGCTGTAGAGGGCTGCTGTTGATGTTGATGTTGATGTTGATGTTGTTGGGGGTGGCGCATTTTCCCTGGGTTCCGCTCTGGGCCCTGGCCTAAAAAAGGCTTACGGGGAATGGTTGCAGACCCAGAGCTTTCACCAGTCCCATATGGTGGTCGACGACTGGTGGACGCCGCGGGGTACTGCCGCCGGGGTTTGTTTGGTCTGTTCGGTCCCAAACCTGCCCTCACGAGACCAAAGGACCAATATTCCTCTAGGTGTTTCACCGTTTTCGGAAGGTCCTTTCCAAAGAGTAGAATTCGAATTTCTGAACCCGGTGTTTTGCAAAGTCCCGCAAACTTAGGGTTGAGGACAGGCTTGATGATTTCCTTCCGCAATTGCTGAACAAGCCATTCCATTCGGCTTAGGCGGCTACCTATGCCGCTCTCGAGTGGTGTGGCATCTTCATCCGAATCCTCGGATACTGTGGCCCGGTTCTGGCTGCAGGTACCTCCAGCCCGCTGCTCAGGCTGCACTAGCGGCGCTGGGCTCGGCTCGGCAGTTATTCCAGCCGCCTCTTGCCCCCCCTCCAAAGAACGTTCCACAACGAAAGACGAACGGGGGCGAGCTGCAGATTTCTTCCCTCTGATCTTGCTCATTCTCCTGGAACATAAATCAGACCACAGAGATAATACACACGGCCACGGTAAAACTTACCTGTCGGCCCGACTTTTCAATTTGTAGCGGGAGCATCTTGAACTCCCGTTCGGCGCGGGTGCACTGCATGAATGCTAATGTCGCGCATGCGTGCTGGACGGGGTCTTCATGTAGTCACTCACGTGACTCCGAAATAAAATTGTACACTTCCTCTCAGAGTCTGCTACTTACCCTAGTTTCTATATTTTACAGTCAGGGTGCCTCAGAGCCATAGACAACAGTTTCACTCCGGAATCTCCCAATGCATTGTTCTCCAGTCTAAACACAAGCAGCGAGAAACAAACCAATTCAAAACTCATGGGTAGAGAAAAATGCTGGAGAAACTCAGCGGTTGCAGCAGTATCTATACCAACAAGCCCTTCTTAGGAAATAGGCAACGTTTCGGGCCGAAATCCTTCTTCAGACTTCAGAATTCAAATCTCATGTCTGATACATTTTCTCTTACCTGGATATTTCAAGAAAAAATATATCAATAGACAATAGGTGCAGGAGTAGGCCATTCGGCCCTTCGAGCCAGCACAGCCAGTTAATGTGATCATGGCTGATCATCCCCAATCAGTACCCCTTTCCTGCCTCCCCATATCCCCTGACTCCGCTATTTTTAAGAGCCCTATCTAGCTCTCTCTTGAAAGCATCCAGAGGACTTGCCTCCACAGCCTTCTGAGGCAGAGAATTCTCTATGAGAAAAAGTGTTTCCTCGTCTCCATTCTAAATGGCTTACTCCTTATTCTTAACCGTAGCCCCTGGTTCTGGACTCTCCCAACATCAGAAACATGTTTCCTGACTCTAGCGTGTCCAAACTCTTAACAATCTTATATGTTTCAATGAGATCCCCTCTCGTCCTTTGATAAATGAATGATGCAGGTCAATAATTTATTCAGGATACTGCTTAACAGAGACACTCACTCCTTTCCAATTGCGAAGTAGCATGTGAGAGGGGGGGGATAGAGCTAAGTGAAGGACAGGGATAGGGGGCCAGACCTACCCACACTCAGATATGGGGGGTAGGGAGGGAGGAAGGAGGTGCGGCCAGCATTACCAGAAATGGGGAACTGTGGGATGCGAAAGCCACACAGATGAATTGGACATATATTGGGATGCCAAAGGCCTGATCAACCGGAAGGAATGAAACCGATTGGTGTGTGTTCCAACTAATGGACAAGGTGTGGCCAGGAAGGGGGGGGTGTAATGTAAAGGGACAATGTGTCAAGGCAGACAATGGGTTGGAGTGGACAGCGGACTAACTTAGATCAGCAGAAGATGTTGCCCAAGATAGCATTAGGGGTCTCACTGAAACTTGGTTGAAACTGGATTATATCAGTCTAAATGAGCAGTTGGAATTAAAGTGACCATGACGTGAGCCTCAGCCTAGATGTTGCCTCGCAACCACAATCTAGGAAAGGGTTGTGCAATTCAGCATTGTACCTATATGAAATTGTACAATTCACATATTTTATCACATATAGCATATTATATACAGCCTGGTAATCATGAAATCCTTTATCTTTTTAACTCACGAAGCATAGGACGTAGATTTGAGTCAGGCTGGTGGGGAAGGGAAGGTGAATGTAGATAAAGAGTAGTATAAAAAGCTATGTATGCTTTGTATCCAAAAGCATAGGACAGGAGAGCATCTGCCCTTGAAGTTGTCTCCCCCATTTGGCCAACCTAATCCACGAGTTTAGAAGACCCTATACGAGTTGAAAAAAATGTCAAGATCGTGTTGACTCGCCGAACTAAGAGACCTCCTATGACTATGTCTACGACCTCCTACAACTGTCTCTACGACCTCCTACAACTATGTCTACGACCTCCTACAACTATGACTACGGCCTCCTACAACTATGTCTACGACCTCCTACAACTATGTCTACGACCTCCTACGACCTCGACCTCAATCTCCCACACCTAACACCAACTACGACTAGCTACGAGTGGAAAATGTTCACATGATAAAATTATAAAAATGTTTGTTTTTTTCTCGGGCCAGTTACCATCCTACAACTACCATTACGACCTACTACGACCTACCTGCGAGTAAAATGTATCATTTTTTCATGCTGACTTTTTTTTTACTCGTGGACATTGTTTACCAGACTGGAAAAAACGGCGCAACCATCTTGAGGCCACGAGTACGCGGACACCACTCACGAGCATGAGGAAGAGTTACAAAGTCCTGCTACGACCTCGTGGCGACCATACTGCGAGCATGAGTCAAGGGTAAACTCGGCAGAGGTTGCCAATTAGGTCGTGAAAATTGGACAGGGGCTTAAAACGGGCACATCACGTGAATCTCCTACTGGACAATCTGTTGTTTGACCTACCTCAGGAAAAGGATAGGATGTATCAACACAGCAACTGCTGCAACTAGTGTTGGCCTATGTGCCAGTGTCATTCAGAAGGCACCTGGTCAATGGACGCGTGGGAAAGCAATACACGTGGGAAAGAGCAATAAATGCTATTGATTACAATGAAATCAATGGCTTTAAAAAAAAAACTTATCCAATGATGTCTTTAACTGTCCTTCTCAAAAATCCATTTGGACAGAAATTACTATAAAATCTTCTGGTTATTTGGCACAAATGTTCAGAGTATTCTTTCATACATTTTATTCAAACTGTTTATTTTCCTTCACAAACAACAAAGTGGGTCACTCTTACAATTGAATGTAAAAGAGAAATGACAGTTACCTCAATTCCTGACATTTGTGCAGCCCGGGTCCCAGTTGCTGGAGTCCTTCACACTGAATGTGGCAGCCCCACAAATTGAGATGTTTTATTGTGTCACAGAGTCCATTCGCACGAGACAACACGGCGCAGTCAATCAGGGTTAGTTGTATTCCAATTAATGACAGTGTTTGAATGGATCCCAGTGTGTCCTGCGCAAGGGTACTATTTTGACACTCAAAAAGGAAGGGCAATGTATTTAGGAAACTTCTTTTACCATTGCGGAGTTTCATAATATATCTCCAGGATCTGGAGTCAGGAATTGTGCAAGTGCAGCTACAAACTCTTGGATAGTGAGGTGAGGAAATGGATATGCCCCACTCCGGGCAGAATCTTCTCTCTCTAAAAGTTCCACCGGGAAGTCGGAGAGGAACTGGGAAGGCTGGAGATCGTACTTGATCAAATCTCCATCTGTGAATACAATGTTCTTCTCAGACACTCCTGTGAAGGCCATCTGACCTATCCTCAGTAGCAACTCACGGGGGCTCTCATTTTCACATCAACTTTCTTCAACTCACTCTTTCTCAACTCAACTCACAACTTTCGTCTGACGCAATCCTCTCCCTTCCCAGTTACTTTCCCCTGCATCAGCAGGAGATGTACCACCTGTCCCAATGACCCCACCCCCACCCCGACTCCGTCCAAGGACCGCTCCTACTTCAACTATTGTATCCGTCACCCATTGCCTCCCTTCAGAGATGCTCCCTGTCCCGCTGAGTTACTCCACTTTTTGTGCCTATCTCCCTTCCCTGGCATCAATCTGAACACGAGTCTCGACCCGAAACATCACTCATTCCTTCTCTCCAGAGATACACCCTGTCCTGATGAGTTACTGCAGCATTTTATTTTTATTTGTCTGCTGTATATCGTGTTGTTACTTGCGAAGGAGGCAACAAGGCGAATTCCTTGCATGTATACATAATTGGCTATTAAAATGCTTTCAATTCAATTCATTTTGTGTCTATCTCCGGGGGGTGCAACGGGCGAGTCTCAGCCGGGAGAACAGTCTTGCTGATCGCCGTCACGCTTTAGCTGGCAGATTTCCAGGGTCCTGCAGTACTCGTCAACCTGCTCCCGCCACGTTGCTCCGGAGTTTACAACAGCCGTTAGGTCGCCAAATGTGAAACCCGGTAGATGGATGTGTTGCACTGAAGTGAACGTGCACCGGCACCTGATACGTTCCGCAAAGAGTCAACGTGATCTGCTGGCCCTTCAACACTAAATTAATCTGATATTCAGTTAATCGCATTGCCGGGATTGGGACATTAATGGGATCTGGGGATTGGACAAAATAAACAGCCGGGTATGGGTGAATCCTCGGCTGCAGTTCAGTCGGTGCCCGCTACTTTTATATTCAAGTGTGATCGGAAGATCGGCCCGAATGAATGTGGGAAAGACACAGAGTAAGGTAAACCGAATATTCAGCAACACGGCTGCTGGGGTAGGGTAATTTAAATCATTTTAAATTAATTGCGAAAACCGCTGGAACGGTGTATCCGACCGGGACAGACGGCACAGTCATAACAACTGGACGGGGTAGACGGTAAGAAATAAACAAAGTAAGATGAAGAAGAAAAAAAAGATATAAGATAAGATATAAGTGGGTACGCGAGAAAAGAAAGCAAAGCCTGCAAACTCTGTGTGTAAGAGATGAGAACAACGAAATTAGCAAAAAGGAGAACCCATGCTAAGAACGTTTCTGTGAGAGCAGAGTGACGCAGCGGAAGCGTGGTGGGCCCATAACCCAGAGGTCGATGGATCGAAACCATCCTCTGCTATTCTATCAATGGATACTTTTGAGAAAATACCGTCCATTCACACGCGTGCACAACGTATATTTCGTTTCGTTCGGGGAACATTCCTATTTCAACAAAAGTCTTCACTTCACTGCATAATTTTGTGAGTTTTATCGGAGAATCCGTGGATGACAATCAGTTTTGAAGAACTGAGCTGCCACCCGAAGAATCCATTTGGCCCACAATGTCCATACTAGCCCTCTGGAGACCAGTGGGCCCTGCAGACAACAACACCCATACCAGCGCTGGCCACCAATATTGGAATTGCTGGAGAGGTGGAATATTGCGTCGGGGGACCAGCCCTCCCGTGTAAACATGGGACTCAACGAATCCCACTTAGTCTAGTATATATATATATATATATATATATATATATATATATATATATATATATATATATATATATATATATATTTACAAAGCTGCGCACAAAAATATGACATATGGGGTCAAATTTCAAATTTCTTGACAAGCATTTTATTGGGGTCATGATTAAAATAGTACCAACAACAAATATAAGAAAAGATAGCAGATTGATGGCAAGTTTCCGAAAATGGCATCAGAATACACAAATATATTTTGTGTAACGGTTGTCATGTGGCGTCAACCAGCGACCTGGTTGGCACAGTAAGTGCACGTATTTCTTAGTATTTCCTATGTTGGTGAATACCACATGGAACAATAAAACTGCAGACGCCATTTGCCTGATCATGTAGTAGAATTGTCCATCCATCTGAGTGGACACCGCATGTCATCTAAACGGTACATTACCTTATGGATCTGAGTGACAGAGATGGACGATGAGACAGTGTGCTGCTAAATTGAAGCTTGGCTTAGTTTCTTAGTTTTAATTACTTTAATTCTTGGTTTATATATATATATATATATATATATATATATATATATATATATATATATATATATATATATACAGACATATATATATTTCTCTAGTTTCTTTCTTGTGATTTCCTCTAATTTGTTAAGCAACCTTTTTCTTTCAATCTCGCTCTCTCTCTCCATATACGTATATGTATATGAAATCCTAATATTGTCAACAAAATATTCATGAACACAATGTGAAATTATTTTCAATTCTTTCATTCTATGTTAGCGTAATACAATGTAGTACATACATACCTACATATTTAAATTCAGCCGATAAGTTGGTCAAATAACTTGGTGACCTCATTGCTTTTTTTAAAGTGGATTTTTAAAATGTGAATGTCTCATAACGACATATTTGTGGGTCAGCAGTATATTGCACCAACCCCCACGATTTCAAATAATTCAAAATTGAACTTCATAAACAAGGAAAACACTTTTTATTTCCGTAATTCATGGTAATATGTACATGATTTACATCAGCAGACAGGAAGCAAAGCGTAGGAGTGAAAGAGTCATTTTCAGAATGGCAGGCAGTGACGAGTGGAGTGCCGCAAGACTCGGTGTTGGGGACGCAACCGGTTGCCATATGTATTAATCATTGGAAGAGGGAATTAGGAGCAACACTAGCAAGTTTGCGGATGACACAAAGCAGTGTGAAGAAGATGTTAGGAGGTTGGAGGGTGACCTGGACAGGATGGGTGAGTGGGCAGATGCGTGGAAGATGCAGTATTATATAGATAAATGTGAGTTTATCCACTTTGGTGGAAAATACAAAAGGGCAGATTATTATCTCAATGGGGTTAGGTTAGGTAAGGGGGGGTGTACAGGAAGACCTGGATGTCCTTGAGCACCGGTCACTATAAGATGGAGTCTAGGTACAGCAAGCAGTGAAGAAAGCTAATGGAATGTTGGCCTTCATAACAAGAGGATTTCAGTATAGGACAGAGATGTTCTTCTGCAGTTGTATAGGGCTCTGACAAGACCACATCTGGAGTATTGTGTACAGTTTTGGTCTGCTAATTTGGGAAGAACATTCTTGTGATTGAGGCAGTGGAGCATAGGTTCACGAGATTGACCCCTGGGATGGCGGGACTGTCATATGAGGAAAGATTGAAAAGACTAGGCTTGTATTCATGTTTAGAAGGATGAGGGGGAATCTTATAGAAACATATAACATTATAAAAGGACTGGACAAGCTAGGTGCAGGAAAAATGTTCGGAATTTTGGGCAGGTCCCGAACCAAGGGCCACAGTTTTAGAATACAGGGGAGGCCATTTAAGACTGAGGTGAGAAAAAAACGTTTTCACCCAGAGACCTGTGAACTTGTGAAATTCTATGTCACAGAAGGCAGTGGAGGCCAAATCACTGGGTGGATTTAAGAGAAAGTTAGATAGAGCTCCAGGGCTCGTGGAATCAAGAGATATGGGGAGAAGGCAGGCACGGGTTATTGATTTGGGACGATCAGCCATGATTACAATGAATGACGTTGCTGGCTCGAATGGCCGAATGGCCTACTGCACCTATTTTCCATGTCTATGTTGTGCGCGAGATATACAGGGTTGCTGTGTTTTTGCATATCAGCTAACCAATGAAAGTGATAAAATTCAACTTATTTCAAACAATGATAGCCCCACCCCTTGCTTACCCCAAATGACAATTTCCAACATATATAATAATAAATAAATCGTCATTTGAACAATTTTGTGTGTGTAACGGGAGGATCTCATTTTTCCTCTAGAGTAACTTGCGTTGGGAAAACAGACGTTTCGGCGGATTAGAGATGTCAAATAGCGTTCGAACTGCTTTCCAATTTAGCCTGTTATTGGTTTGCCTGTTGGAAAACTGGTCACGTGCAGTGTTCAGAAAAAATACGGCAGTTGCTTGACAAGTACACCGGAGTTCGGTGTAGGAGATCTTGTCGAGCAGTATTCTGGACCCGCTGTCGACATCTGAAATTATAGAAAATATCATATAGGATTAAATAATTAGAAAAAAATGATTATAACTACATACCGACTGAACGGATGATAGGTAGACTAAAATGCTGGAGAAACTCAGCGGGTGCGGCCGCATCTATGTAGTGAAGGAAATAGGCAACGTTTTGGGCCGAAACACTTCTTCAGACTGATGTTGGGTGGGGTGGGGGAAGAAGAAAGGAGCGAAGAGGCAGAGCCAAAGGGCTGAGGGGGAGCTGAGAAGGGGAGGGGGCAGAAAGGGCTACCGGAAATTGTGCTGGGGTGCAAACTGCCCAAGCAGAATATGAGGTGCTGCTCATCCAATTTCCGGTGGTGCTCACTCTGGCCATGGAGGAGTCCCAGGACAGAAAGGTCGGATTCGGAATGAGAGAGGGAGTTGAAGCGCTGAGTCACCGGGAGATCAGATTGGTTATTGCAGACCGAGCGGAGGTGTTCGGCGAAACGATCGCTAAGCCTAAACTTGGTCTCACGATGAAGAGCAGCTGACATCGAGAGCAGCGGATGCAATAGATGAGGGTGGAGGAAGTGCAGGTGAACCTCTGTCGCACCTGGAACGAGTGCTTGGGTCCTTGGATAGATTGAAGGGACGAGGTAAAGCGACAAATGCAGCATCTCTTGTGGTTGCAAGGGGAAGTGCCAGGGTGGTGCTGGTGGGAAGGAAATACTTGACGAGGGAGTTACGGAGGGAGCGGTCTTTGCGGAAAGCAGGTCACATTGGAGGTGGCAGAAATGACGGAGGACTATTTGTTGCATGCGATGGCTAGTAGGGTGGAAGATGCGGACTAGGGGGACTCTGCCCTTGTCACTAGTGGGGGGATGGGGAGAGAGATCGCGGTTACGGGGTATTGAAGAGACCCTGGTGAGAGCCTCATCTATAGTAGGGGAGGGGAACTCCCGTTCCCTGAAGAATGAGGACATTTCCGATGCCCTGGTGTAGAACACCTCATCCTGGGATCAGATGCGGCATAGACGGAGGAATTTGGAGTAGGGGATAGAGTCCTTACAGGAAGCAGAGTGGGAAGAAGTGTAGTCTCGATATCCATCAGAGTCAGTGGGTTTATAGTGGATGTCGGTCAAAAGTCTATCATCTGCGATGGAAATAGTGAGGTCAGGAAATGGTAGGGAAGTGTTGGAAATGGTCCAGGTGTATTTGAGTGCCAGATGGAAGTTAGTGGTGATGTCGATGAAGTCAGTGAGTTGTGTGTGGGCGCGGGAGGTAGCAGCAATGCAATCGTCGATGCAGCTGAGGTAGAGGTCGGGGATCGGGCCGTGGTACGTCTCGAACAAGGATTGTTCGACGTACCCTACAAAGAGGCAGGCATAGCTGGGGGCCATGCGGGTGCCCATAGCTACGTCTTGTATTTGGAGGAAATGGGAGGTTAAATATGGATGATCTATCACCTACGTGCAATTGTTTTCAGTTGTGGGGATAACTGGATATTGAAGATGCATTTTGCCTCTAATATGTCAATTTACCTTAAATGTAGACGAGTTTATTAAAATCTTATTACATAGACCACTTACGTGTGTTCTTTCTATCCTCTTTAGGACCTAGGACACTAGCAGGGCTACCCACCCTCAGGCAGAGAGACAGAGGGGGGGGGGGGAGTCAGAGAGAGAGCGGCATATAGGGCAGATATATATATATATATATATATATATATATATATATATATATATATATATATATATATATATACAGAGAGAGAGAGAGAGAGAGAGAGAGAGAGAGAGAGAGAGAGAGGGTAGAGACATAGACATACAGAGAGAGAGAGACAGATATAGCGAGAGAAGCAGATACAGCAGGGACAGAGCGAGTGAGACAGAGAGAGAGAGAGAGGCAGATAGGGAAGAGACAGAGGGGCATGGAGAGGGGGGAGAGAGTGAGGGATGGAGAGAGCGAGAGAGAGAGAGAAGGGAAGAGAGAAGGGGGAGAGTGAGAGAAGGGGTGAGAGGGGGGGGGGGGGCGAGAGCGAAAATGGGAGAGAGAGAAGGGAGAGAGAGATAGAGAGAGAAGGGGACAGGGAGAGATAATGGAGAGAGATAATGGTGAGAGGAGGGAGACAGAGAGAGAGAGAGGGAAGCGAAAGAGAGAGAGAGAGAGAGAGACAGAGAGGGATAGAGGGAGGTAGAGAAGGGAGAGAGAGAAGGGAGAGAAGGGAGAGAGGGAGGAGGGAGGGGGAGAGAGAAGAGAGGCAGAGAGAGAGAAGGGAGAGAGAGAAAAGGGAGGGAGAGAAAAGAGAGAGAGAGAAGGGAGGGAGAAAGGGAGAGAAGAGAGGAAGAGAGAAGGAAGAGAGAGAGTGAAGGGAGAGAGAGAACGGAGAGGCAGAGAAGGGAGAGAGAGAGAGAAGGGGAGAAAGAGAAGGGGGAGCGAGAAGGCGGAGAGAGAGAACGGGGAGAGCGAGAAGGGAGTGAGAGAGAACGAGAGAGAGAGAGAGGGGAATGAGAGAGGGAGAAGGGAGAGAGGAACGATGGCACGTTATAACGCGCAGCCATCCCATTCTGACCGCCGCGGAACCCTCCACCGCACCATAGAAACATAGAAAATAGGTGCAGGATTAGGCCATTCGTCCCTTCGAGCCTGCACCGCCATTCAATATCATCCAACTCAGTATCCTGTACCTGCCTTCTCTCCATATCCCCTGATTCCTTTAACCACAAGGGCCACATCTAACTCCCTCTTAAATATAGCCAACGAACTGGCCTCAACTACCTTCTGTGGCAGAGAATTCCACAGATTCACCACTCTCTGTGTGAAAAATGATTTTCTTATCTCGGTCCTAAAAGACTTCCCTATTCTCCTTAAACTGTGACCCATTGTCCTGTACTTCCCCAACATCGGGAATAATCTTCCTGCATCTAGCCTGTCCAACCCCTTAAGATTTTTGTAAGTCTCTATGAGATCCCCCCTCAATCTTCTAAATTCCAGCGAGTACAAGCCGAGTCTATCCAGTCTTTCTTCATATGGAAGTACCGTCATCCCAGGAATCAGTCTGGTGAACCTTCTCTGTACTCCCTCTATGGCAAGAATGTCTTTCCTCAGATTAGGAGGCCAAAACTGTACGCAATACTCCAGGTGTGGCCTCACCAAGACCATGTACAACTGCATTAGAACCTCCCTGCTGTTGTACTCAAATTCTTTTGCTATGAAAGCCAACATACTATTCGCTTTCTTCGCAGCTTGCTGCACCTTCATGCCTACTTTCAATGACTGGTGTACCATGACACCCAGGTCTCGTAGCATCTCCCCTTTTCCTAAACGGTCAACATTCAAATAATAGTCTACTTTCCAGTTTTTGCCACCGAAGTGGATAACCTCACATTTATTCCCATTATACTGCACCTGCCATGCATTTTCCCACTCACCCAGTCTAGCCAAACCACCTTGCAGCCTCCTAGCATCCTCCTCACAGCTAACAGTGCCCCCCAGCTTCGTGTCATCCGCAAACTTCGATATGTTGAATTCAATCCTCTCGTCCAAATCATTAACGTATATTGTAAATAGCTGGGGTCCCAGCACTGATCCTTGCGGCACCCCACTAGTCACTCCCTGCCATCCTGAAAAGGACCCGTTCACTCCTACTCTTTGCTTCTTGTCTGCCAACCAGTTCTCTATCCACATCAATACTGAACCGCCAATACCGTGTGCTTTAAGTTTGTATACTAATCTCTTGTGTGGGACTTTGTCGAAAGTCTTCTGAAAGTCCAGATATAACACATCCACTGCTTCTCCCTTATCCACTCTACTAGTTACTTCGTCAAAAAAATCAATAAGATTCGTCAGACATGATTTACCTTTCGTAAATCCGTGCTGGCTGTGTCCAATGATTTCAGCACTATCCAAATGCGCTGCTATCTCATCTTTAATATCTGACTATAGCAGTTTCCCCACTACCGATGTTAGACTAACTGGTCTGTAATTCCCCGTTTTCTCTCTCCCTCCCTTTTTAAAAAGTGGGGTTACATTAGCTACCTTCCAATCCTCAGGAACTACTCCAGAATCTAAAGAGTTTTGAAAAATTATCACTAATGCATCCACTATTTCTGGGGCTACTTCCTTAAGCAACCTGGGATGCAGCCTATCTGGCCCTGTGGGTTTATCGGCCTTTAATCCATCCAATTTACCTAACACCACTTTCCGGCTAACCTGGATTTCACTCAGTTTCTCCATCTCATTTGACCCGCGATCCCCTGCTCTTTCCGGCAAATTATTTATGTCTTCCTTAGTGAAGACAGAACCAAAGTAGTTATTCAATTGGTCTGGCATATCCTTGTTCCCCAAGATCAATTCACCTGTTTCTCACTGCAAGGGACCTACATTTGTTTTATCTAATCTTTTTCGCTTCACATATCGATAAAATCTTTTGCAGTCAGTTTTTATGTTTCCTGCCAGTTTTCTTTTATAATCCATTTTCCCTTTCCTAATTAAGCCCTTTGTCCTCCTCTTTTTGAATGAATTTCTCCCAGTCCTCTGGCAGGCTGCTTTCTCTGGCTAATTTGTACAATTCATCTTTTGCTTCGATACTATTGCTGATTTCCCTTGTTATCCACGGATGCACTACCTTCCCTGATTTATTCTTTTGCCATACTGGGATGAACAATTGATGTAGTTCATCCATGCAGTCTTTAAATGCCTTCGATTGCATATCCACCTTCAACCCTTCAAGAATCAATTGTCAGCCTATCTTGGCCAAGTCACATCTCATACCCTCAAAGTTACCTTTCTTTAAGTTCAGGACCCGTGTTTCTGAATTAACAATGTCACTATCCATCCTAATGAAGAACTCAATCATATTATGGTCACTCTTGCCCAAGGGGCCACGCACAACAAGGCTGCTAACTAACCCTGCCTCATTACTAAATACCCAGTCTAGATTAGCCTGCTCTCTCGTTGGTTCCTCTACATGTTGGTTTAGAAAACTATCCCGCATACATTCCAATAAATCCACTTCCTCAGCACCCCTGCCAATTTGATTCACCCAATCTATATGTAGATTGAAGTCACCCATTATAACGGTTTTACCTTTGTTGCACGCATTTCTAATTTCCTGTTTCCTGCCACCGTCAACTCCACTTCTACTGTTAGGTGGCCTGTACACAACACCCGCTAGCGTTTTCTGCTCCTTAGTGTTTCGGAGCTCCACCCATGTCGATTCCACATCCTCCAAGCTAATGTCCTTCCTCTCTATTGCGTTAATCTCCTCTCTAACCAGCAATGCTACCCCGCCTCCTTTTCCTATATGTCTCTCCCTCCTGAATATTGAATATCCCTGGATGTTCAGCTCCCAGCCTTAGTCACCCTGGAGCCATGTCTCCGTGATCCCAACTATATCATAATCATTAATAGCTATCAGCACATTCAAATCATCCACCTTATTACGAATGCTCCTCACATTGAGGCACAAAGCCTTCAGGCTTGTTTTTACAACGGTCTTGCCCATTTTGCAATTATGTTGAAAGGTGGCACTTTTAGATTTTTGCCCTGGATTTGTCTGCCTTCCACTTTTCGCCTTGCTACCTATTGCTTCTATTCTCATTTTACACCCCTCTGTCTCTCTGCTCACACATTTAAGAAACCCACCACCTCTTATTCTCTGTTTATTATTTTTTTTCTTCTTTCCCTCCTACGTGTTGTGACTGACTGCTTCCCTTCTCTGTCTCCTGCTTCAAATACGGTCTACTTGCGTTCTCTATTAGAGTCCCTCCCCCATTGCACCCTTCTGCACGGCGGCCCTGTGATGTCTCGGCTCTGACAATTCAAGAGATCTAGACGGTAACAACACCAAGAGCAGCCCAGGGCCACCGCGTTCCCCGACTCGAATCTAAGCTTAAAAGAACAAAAACAAAAATGTACAGAAGTACAAAAATTGATGATTTGATTATTGTGGTAAGTATAGACCTTTTTTTTTTTAACTCTAATAACTTTCCAGATGTACCGACAAACCTAGTTTGCCAATGACCGTTGATGGGGGAACAGAAAATAAAATTTTCAGTCAGAATAACATCGCCAGAAAACAATAATATTTTCTCACCTTTCTTTGTTATTGGAGAACCTGAAGAAATACAGGTAGGGTCGTCTACATTGTCGATTAGAGCATTTTGTCGACGCCATGTCCGTATCGAGGCAGCCCAGTAAAATGGCACCTACAATCACCCATGACCCACTACGCTTTTTTCACCGAGTGGCTTATCAGGTCAGAATCCCCTGCGTTTCAGTCTTATTCGTAAACCACACCCATTAACCACGTTTCTGGGCACGATGAAGCCTTCCCCAATATATTCATTGTAAGCGCGATTCTGCAGTGGTGGACTCCCCTGCCATCGCTGATTTCCTTACCGTAGGTAAGATTGCTGGGATCATATATTGTGTGGAAGACTTTCAAGGTACACAGTGAGATGTAGATCATTTACAGAATTGAATGAACGAATGAATGAACGAACGAGTGAATGAGGAATTAATGAAGGAAGGAAGGAAGGAAGGAAGGAAGGAAGGAAGGAAGGAAGGAAGGAAGGAAGGAAGGAAGGAAGGAAGGAAGGAAGGAAGGAAGGAAGGAACGAACGAACGAACGAACGAACGAACGAACGAACGAACGAACGAACTGAACCTAGGTGCAGTGAAATACTTTGTTTTGCATACAACCTATGCAGTACACAATTGTCTCCACTTGTTGGCGCCGACAAAGTTACAAAAGTCCCCCTCAGTCTTACCTTTTGTCGCTGCCCGCTGTTCACCAAAAATGGTCACCGAAATTAGACAGGGATGCTGGAGAAACAGCGTGTGATGCAGCATCTATGGAGAGAAGGAATATGCGACGTTTCGGGTCGACTCTTCTTCAGATTTGCTACAAAATGAGTTGAAGTGTTGAGCCACCGGGAGATCAGGTTGGTGGGTTGGGCGATCTCAGCCATTGCCGTTTTATTTCACGATAAAGAAAGCACATCTTGCAGTTAATTGCCTCCAATAAATGCAATCGAAATGTATGAAAGGTATAAAATCCTTAGATCCCCAAAGATGTAGAGTATTCCTGAACTATTCGCGGGCTAGACATATGTCTGCTATTGATAATAGTTAAAGAAAGTGTCGCCCAACGTGGGCTCGAACCGCCGACGCAGAGATTAAGAGTCTCGTTCTGTACCGACTGAGCTAGCCGGGCATTGCTCGGAATAATTGAGTGTCAAATGTCATGAGAATCATCCTCTCAATGCATCAAGGATCCACCTCTGGTAACAATGATTGTCTACGGGTGCAGAATCGTCACTCATTCCTTCACTCCAGAGATGCGGCCTGTCCTGCTGAGTTACACCAGTATTTTGTGCCTATCTTTCTTCACAAACAATATGTATGAATATATATCAGTTAATTTACCTAACATTAATTTACCATTAAATTGTGCAACGAGATACAATGAAAAACTGTACATTACGTGCTAACCAGTCAGAGAAAGGACTTTACAGGATTGTAATCAAGCTGTCCACAGTGTGCAGATAAAGGATAAAGGTAACTTGCAGGAAAGAAATGCAGATGCTGGTTTGAACCGAAGAGACACACAGAATGCTACAGTAACTCAGCGGGACAGGCAGCATCTCTGGAGGGAAGGAATGGCTGACGATTTGGGTCGCAACCCTTCTTCAGACTTAAACGCATAACTTAATGATTCAAATTCAAGGTAGATAACGTCTAGCAAAGTCCGATTAAAGATAGTTCAAAGGTTTACAATGAAGTAGAAGGTCAGGGCAGCTCTACAGTTTTTGAGAGGACGGATCAGTTGCCTTATAACAGCTCTGATATTTCATCCACACATACCTTGTCGAAGTCATTCCCAACTTCGCACCTGAACGTCCGTCGCGGTGACTTTTATTGAAGCACAACAGTGGACAGCGCACTCATTTAAAACATGTCTCTAGTTGATGCATGAACACTGTACCTAATGTTGGGGGAGTCCAGAACCTGGGGTCACATTTTAAGAATTAGGGGTAGGCCATTTCGGACTGAGATGAGGACAAACATCTTCACCCAGAGAGTTGTGAATCTGTGGCAACCTCTGTCACAGAAGGCAGTGGAGGCCAATTCACTGAATGTTTTCAAGAGAAAGTTAGATTTAACTCTTGGGGCTAAAGGAATCAAGGGATATGGGGAAAAGGCGGGAACGGGATACTGATTGTGGATGACCAGTCATGATCAGCGAGCATGACGGCACTGGCTCGAAGGGGTGATGGCCTACTCCTGCACCTACTTTTCTATGCTTTTTGTTTTTCTATGGGTCTACATTTGATCTCACCGATGTAAAGGAGCCAACATCAGGAAGAGCGGATGCAGTTAATGTGGTTCGAGGAGGTACATGTGAACCTTTGTCTCACCTGGAAAGTCTGCTGAAAACAATACTTGAAATGAGCTGTCATGGAGTTGAACGTTCTCAGCCATTGTCGTTTTATTTCACCATAAAGAAAACACATCTTCCAGTTAATCCGGGGTTGAGGGCTGTTTTGAGATGTTGGGGACAATCCCCCCTCATGATTTGTGACCTGCTCGATACAGTCAGTCCCAGGTCGGCTCGCCTGTCCCACACTCCGAAGACGTACAGGTTTGTAGGTTAAGTGCTTCGGTAAATTGTAAATAGCCCGTAGTGTCAGGCTGGCAGGTCTGGCTGTAGCGCCCAGGTCGCCTGCGTGCCCCGGAACTGGCTGCAGTTCCTAGGTCCCGAAAACGAATTCGAAAAAAAATCGTCTGCGATTCGGATGATTTTGGGATGCGGGCCGGATCGGGTCCGTGGGCCGTAGGTTGCCGACCCCTGACCAAGACGTTTGGCCTCATTGTGCCCCCCCCCCCCTCATGTTTTTAAAAAAAGCTATTTCCGCTTATTCCTGGGGTCCTTGGATGGTGACAAGAGAAGGGGAATAGAGACACGTTGCATCGACTACGGTTGCTGGGGAATGTATCTAGGAAGGGGATGGTTCAATTGATTATTTCATAGAGCTGGGCAAGGTTATCCCCGTACATATGCATAATCACCCTAGTCAGTACTGTATACACAGAACAACCCACTGAGTCCATATGCGAGATATGCAATTTTGGCGGCATTTTACTTCGCAGCTGCAGCTGGTGACACAGGCGCGTTGCAGCCGTCACCTCCATTCCGGTTGTCTCGTAATCCGATATCCCTCTCCACATCTGCCCTCTTCAGCCATAGCTACCCCGAGGGGGCACCTCCCGCAGCCGACGTCGAGGGCGCTGCAGGTATGACCGCCCGTTTCCTCCTATCTACCTTGAGGTGGGTGGGAAGAGATGAGTGAATTGTGGAGGGAGCAGTCCACGGGGAAGGCGGAAATGGGCGGAGATGAGAAGATGTGATTAGTGGTGGCATCCCTCAGGAGGTGAAGGAAATGGCGGACGATAACGTGCTGGGTGCGTGTCTGGTGGGGTAAAAAGTGACGATCAGGGGAACTGTCTTTGTTGCGACTGGACGAACAGAAAGCAAGAGCAGAACTACGCGACACTGAGGTGTGAGGCTCTCCTCTATGAGAGAAGAGGGAAACCCACGTTCCTTGAATAAGGACATCTCACCAATCCCAGAATGGGACACCGCCCCGCCTCCCCACCGATTTGCAGTGTAAAGAACCATCTCCACTACTTTCCGCAATTCGCAGAGGCGGTTTCCTGCACAATAAATTTGCACCTCCTCCAACTTCATCTACTGTATCCGTCACCCATCCCTTCCTTCCAGTGATGCTGTCTCTCCCGCAGAGTTACTCCACCTTTTTATGCCTATGTCCCTCTCCCCTGGCATCAATCTGAACAAGAGTCTCGACCCGAAACGTCACCCATTCCTTTTTCCAGAGATGCAGCCTGTCCTGCTGTGTTACTCCAGCTTTTGTTCTTAATTGTCTAATGTATATCGTGTTGTTACTTGCGAGCAAAGCAACAACGCTAATTCATTTTATGTATAAATACTTGGCTAATAAAATCCATTGAACCTCGCGAGGTGCAACGGGCGAGTCTCAGCCTGGAGAACGGTCTTGCTGATCGCCTTCACTCTTTAACCGGCAGATTGCCTGGGTCCTGCGGTACTCCACTGCTGCACATTGTCACTACCTGCTCCAGCCTTGTTGATCCGGAATTTACAGCAGCCGTTAGGTCGCCAAATGTCAAACCCAGTACACAGATGTGTTGCACTTGAAGTGAACTTGTGAAGGCACCGGATAAGGTCCTCAAAGAGTCAACGTGATCTGCTGGCACTTCAACACTAAATGCATCTGATATTCAGTTAATCGCATTGACGGGTTTGCGGAAATTAATGGGATCTGGGAATTGGACAAAATAAACAGCCGGGTGTGGGTGAATCCTCGGATGCAACTCAGTCGGTGCCCGCTACTTTTAGATTGAAGTGTGATCGGAAGATCGGCCCGAATGAATGTGGGAGATACACAGATCAAGATAAACAGAATATTCAGCAACAGGGCTGCTGGAATGGGGTAATTTAGATAATTTAAAATGCATTGCGGAAACCTCTGGAACGGTGTAACCGACCGGGACTGACAGCACAGTCATAACAACCGGATGGGGTAGAGATTAAGAAATAAAGAAAGAAAGTTGGAGGAAAAAGTGGAAGATGGAAGTGGGTACGTGAGAAAAGAAAGCAAAGCCTGCAAACGGTGTGAAGTAAGAGATCAAAACACCGAAAAATAGCAAAAAGCACACACGCTAAGAATGTTTCTACCAGAGCAGAGTGGCGCAGCGGAAGCGTGCTGGGCCCATAACCCAGAGGTCGATGGATCGAAACCATCCTCTGCTATTCTATCAATGGATACTTTTGAGAAAATACCGTCCGTTCACACGCGTGCACAACATAGATTTCGTTTCCTTCGGGGAAATTCCTATTTCAACCAACGGCTTCGCTTCATTGCATAATTTAATGAGTTTTTTTGACACCATGGTCCCAGTTGTGCTCAGCCGTTGACCAATTAATTCATAATATTCTCTGCTGCATGAAGCTGCATTCTGGTCATAAGTGATAAGAGTAGAATTAGGCCATTCGGCCCTTCAAACCTATTCCGTCATTCAATCACGGCTGATCTATCTCTCCCTCCTAACCCTATTCTCCTGCTTTCTCCTATAACATCTCCCCATGGTGTAGAACAGGAAATGTTGGAGCCAATGGTTCCGCTCCTGTGTTCTTCATTGGAACTTTGATACAGTGGTAAACACGTTCATGTTCAGTAGCAGAGAGAGTGGGGGAGCGGGGAATTGGTAGAACAACTGGGATATCTCTGCTAATCACTGACTGTGCTGGCAGTAGTCTACGGGACACATGCGTGTAGATGGGCAATATCTGGTCGACATGGAAATAATGTGACGAAGGGTGTTTGTTCTGGAGGAAATCTATGTCGGAGTGTAGGGAGAGTGAGGAGAGAGTCCACGGGGAAATAGCCAGTTAGCTGACGGTATTGAGTGTAAGATGGAACTGCAGATGCTGGATTCAACCGAAGATAGACACAAAAAGATGCAGTAACTCAGTCGGACAAGCAATATCTCAGGAGGGAAGGAA
Organism: Okamejei kenojei; assembly: GCA_035221665.1. Taxonomy (NCBI): domain Eukaryota; kingdom Metazoa; phylum Chordata; class Chondrichthyes; order Rajiformes; family Rajidae; genus Okamejei; species Okamejei kenojei. Next base: position 8,581,921 of record CM069165.1, read on the forward strand.
TGGGTGACGCTTCCGGTCGAGACTATTTTTCAGACTTACTCATTCAGTCAGCCATTCCTTCCCTACCAAGATACTGCCTGTCCCGCCAGTTTTTTGTGTCTACCTTCGGCACCCGGTGCAAAACTAGACAGAAGGCAGGCCGCACTATTCCAGCGAGTGGGGAACGGAACACTCTCAAGTGCAGTGTGACCATGTACTCGACCACAGTCCCGCTGCTCCTTGAGACGCAAAACCAGAATACGACTCGCAGCTCCAATTACATACGTTTAGAAAATGAAAGCTCCTCATTATGAAATAATTCAACACGAGCAAGTACTTGAATAAGTGACCGGATCGCGGAAGAATCTGAGAGCACACAGGTCAAACAGTGAGATGTGAATGTCTGAAAGTTGCAGGTTTTTGGTCAAAGAACATCTAAGGTTATTAACATGAAATTCTGCAAACTTAAGTAACCAAACCATAAACAACCCCCCCCCCCCCAACTTTCCTCTTCGTCCCGCACCCATTTCTCCTCCCCCCCTTCCACCGCACAATATACCGCGGTTCCTCCTGAGTATAGTGGTTAGTATCCATGCCTGACACGCGGGAGACCGGCGTTCCCTGACGGGGAGAAGGTTTTCTTCGTTCTAAATTTAAGTGGAAATCCTTGCATTTTGCACTTCTTTATTTGTAAACAGTGACAGCACCAAATATATTTTTGCTGAATTGATCGGTTTATTGAATATTCCGAATTAACACAATGCATAGAGTGCAGGAGCTCAGAAACAGTCCCTTCGACCACAATAACAGTGTCTAACATAATGCCGAATTAATCTAATCTACTCTGAAGAAGGGTGTCTACCCGAAATGTCACCCATTCCTTCTCTCCAGAGATGTTGCCTGTCCCGCTGAGTTCAACATTTTGTGTCTGTGATCTTTAATCTAATCTACTTGCCTACCTGTGATCTTTAACCACACCCCCCCCCCCCCCCCCCCCCCCATTCCCATTTTATGCAGTGCATATTTGGAATATTCTTGAACGCCACTATCGCATCTGCTTCCACCACCACTCCTAGCAGCGCATTCCAGGCAACCACCTCTGCTCTCAAGTTATGATGAACCAAGGAAAACAATTCCAGTCTGTCAAGCATCACTTAGTAGCTACTGGCCCCTCAGGGCATGGCAAACAGGTTTTCCATTCGGTTAAACATCTTTTGCACCCTCGTCAAAGCCTCCACACCCTTCCTGTAATAGGGAGAACAGAATTCAATGCAAGACTCCAAATGCAGCTTGACAAAAGGCAGAGAGAGCTTAATCGTGACATCCTGGCTTGGAGAACCGTGAGGCCCCTCTGACCCTGATACACAGGTGGGAAGTAGCCAAGAGGGTCAAAGATCTAGAGCGAAAGTTCCCAACTGGGGTAAATTTACCCCCGAGAGTAAATTTGTTGCTTCAGGACTTAAAAAAATAAAGTTAAAAACAGTAATTAAAATGTTCCCCTTTGTCGGTTGCTTTATTATGGTAGAAGTGTAAACTCAATTATTGAGCAAATCAGGGTGAGGGTTAATTTACTTTCGAAACGTTGTCAGGGAGAAACGGTCGAAAAAGGTTGGGAGCCCCTGCTCTAATACATGAAACATCTTCAATAAATAGACAATAGACAATAGGTCTGCAATTGGTGCAGGAATAGGTGCTGTAATAGGTGCAGGAATAGGCCATACGGCCCTTCGAGCCAGCACCGCCAGTCAATGTGATCAATGCCGATCACCCCCAATCACTACCCCTTTCCTGCCTTCTCCCCTATATCCCCTGACTCCGCTATTTTTAAGAGCCCTATCTAGCTCTCTCTTTAAAGCATCCCGAGGATCTACCTCCACAGAGTCTCCGTCAGAGAATTGCGCAGACTCACCAACCTCTGTGAGGAAAAGTATTTCCTTGTCTCTGTTCTAAATGGCTTACTCCTTATTCTTAAAATCTGCCCCCCCCCCCCCCCCCCAACATCGTGAACATGTTTCCTGCCTCTAGCGTGTCCAAACCCTTAAGAATCCTATATGTTTCAATGGGATATCCTCTCATCCTTCTAAACTCCATAGTGTACAAGCCCAGCTGCTCCATTCTCTCAGCATATGACAGTCCCGCCATCCCTGGAGTTAACCCTGTAAACCTACGCTGCACTCAATCAATAGCAAGAATTTCCTTCCTCAAATTAGGGGACCAAAACAGCACACAATACTCCAGGTGTGGTCTCACTGGGGTTCTGTACAACTGTAGAAGGTCCTCTTAGCTCCTATGTTCGATTCCTCTTGTTATACAGGCCGACACGCCATTCGCATACTTCACTGCCTGCTGTACTAAAGAAGAATAACAACACAGCAAGTAAAATAATTGTCTCTAATTTCAGGTAACCCTTGCATTCCCCCTCTCTCCCCGTCGCCTCCCCACCCCAGTCGTTTTGATAGTGTCACTGTTATTATCCCTTCGTTTTCACCACTTCCTCAGCCAACTTTGGACCATTGTGGGTTCTTTGGCCATCAGAGTATTCTCTGCTTTTTCCCGTACCTTTTCAAAGTTACTGTATCTGTAAATCATTTACCTGTAAATGGATTTGGTAATCGTCAGTATGCAGACACTTAAGGTCACTGGCGTCATTGCCCGGTTTACACAGATTCTCCGATGAAGGGATTCTCCCCCGGTATCGTGTCTCACTGCCTCGCCATCAACCCCTTGCGGCCTGGGACCGGATTTCAATAAACGACTCTTAACCTCATCGATCCCTCCCTTAGCAGCATCAGTTTTAAAGCATTGGATGCTTCGTAATTTCCTCGCACATCTTCGAATAGGCCCTCGATGTTAGATTCAAATAAATATAGAAACGTACACCATATATAGGGGCCCTCATGGCCCACCATGTCCACGTCGACAGTGACGCCTTCTACGCCAACACGATTTACACGTTTTGGGCCGTCCCTTTCCGTTGTTTTCCAGAGAGTCGAGACAAGAGTATTTAATTGTCATAAGTATTTGATAAGGTCCCACATAGGAGAATAGTGGGCAACGTTAGAGCACTTGGTATTGGTGGTAGGTTGCTGACATGCATAGAAAATTGGCTGGCAGACAGGAAACAAAGGGGAGTAATTAACGGGTCCCTTTCAGAATGGCAGGCAGTGACTAGTGGAGCACCGAAAGGCTCGGGGCTGGGACCGCAGCTATGTACAATATATATTAATCACTTGGAAGAAAGGATTAAAAGTAACATTAGCAAATTTACGGATGATACAAAGCTGGGTGGCATTGTGAACTGCGAAGAGGATGCTATGAGGATGCAGGATGACTTGGACATGTTGGATGAGCGGGCAGATGCATGACAGATGCAATTTAATGTGGATAAATGTGAGGTCTTTCAACCTCCACCTGGCGACAGCAAGTAGGAGGGCCTCAAGGCACAGCTGCTTCGTACTTTCGTGCTCAGCCGCCGCGATCTCGCTGCCAGGATCCTGCACATGGACGACCTCACTGACCGCAAGTCATCGGTGCTGATGAGCGAAATGCTTTCGCTGATGGATGGTCACCAGCCTTGTGTTCTCTTCGAGCAGGCGTTCCTCGAGCAGATGCCCGATGACATCCACCCGCTCCTCGCCGGTAGCGAATTCACCGACCCCCTGCAACTCGCCGAGCGAGCGTACGTGCTGTGGCTCGCCAAGCAACAGGATGATGCTTCCATCAGCCGTGTGTCTGCAGCTCAGCAACGGCCTCGACGGTCCGTTCTACCTATCGTCAACGACACGCCACAACTGACCGCTGCGGATTCGAATAAGCGCCGTTGATGTTACGACCACCAACGCTGGGGTGCGGATGCCCACCGATGCCGTCCACCCTGCTCGCATCCTGGAAATGCTTCGGCCAATCCCCAGTAGAGGCTATCGCGGTTGACCAGAAACATGGCCTCTACGTCTGGGACCGCTATTCCGGGCTCGATTCCTCGTTGACATAGGGGGCTTCTGCGGTTGTACAGGGCCCTAGTGAGGCTACACGTGGAGTATTGTGTGCAGCTTTGATCCCCTAATTTGAGGAAGGACATTCTAGCTATTGAGGGAGTGCAGCTTCAGTTTACCAGGTTAATTCCCGGGAAGCGGGAGGGTCATATGCTGAGAGAATGGAGCGGCGGGGTTTTATATGCTGGAATTTAGAAGGATGAGAGAGGATCTTATTGAAACATATAAGGTTATTCAGGGTTTGGACTCGCTAGAGACAGGAAACATGTTGCCAATGTCGTAGGAGTCCAGAACAAGGGACCACATTTGAAGAATAAGGGTAAATCATTTCGAACGGAGATGAGGAAACATTTTTTCAAACAGGGAGTTATGAGTCTGTGGAATTCTCTGCCTCGAAGGGCGGCAGAGGCCGGTTCTCTGCAAACTTTCAAGAGGGTGCTTGATAGGATCTTAAATACAGCAGAGTCGGGGGGTGTGGGGAGAAGTCCGGAACGGGAGACTGATTGGGGATGATCAGCCATGATCACCTTGAATGGCGGTGCCGGCTCAAATGGCCGATGGTATACTCCTGCCCCTATTGTTTATTGTCTCTTGTCTATTGTCTCTATAATTCCCTGTTATGTCTCTTTCGTCTTTCTTTAAAGGTGGAATTACATTAGCTACGCTCCAATCCACAGGAACTAATCCTGAATCTATGGAACATTGGAAAATGGTCACCAATGCATCCACGATTTCTGGAGCCTCTTCCTTATGTATTCTGGGATGCAGGCCACCAAGCCCTGGGGATTTATTAGCCTTCAGTCCCATCAGTCTACCAAACATAATTTCCAGTTTAATGTGGATTTCCTTCAGTTCCTCCGTCACCCCAGATCATCTGGCCAATAGTACATCAGGAAGATTGTTTGTGTCTTCCTTAGTGAAGACGGATCCAATGTACCTGTTCAACTCAGAAGCCTGATAACAGATTGGAAGAAGGCGATATGAGTCTGGTGTTATGTGCTTTTAAGCATTAGTATATTTTGCGCCACAGTAACAGGGACAGCGGGAATGACCAGTCCGTTGAAAGGATCCTGAATGATGGTATTTGCATCTCCCCAGTACATTGAAATATAGATGGAGTCCATGGTGGGGATTCGGGTCCGTGCGATATACTGGACGATATTCTCAATGCTCTGCAAACTCTTGCGGTAAGGGGCGGCGCTGTCCCTAATCTAATTCGTGATACAGCTCAATAGAGTGGAGTACTGCATATCTGCCTGTGACATGTGGGGTGCTCGATCGATTGGTGTTGTGTCCACTGCTGCTTGTTATCCTTATCACCGACAAGTACATGGTTCCACAAAAATGGTGCCGCAGCTAGAAAGGATGGTTAACATGTATTTTGGTGCATTGGCGATTATTCAGGGGATTGTGTATAGATGTGGAACCTTACGATGAAGTTGTACAAGAGATTGAAGGACCGCACCTGTTCTATGTTGTGCAATATTGGACACCCCGCTGAGTAAAGTTGCCGTGAAGCTGAAAATAGCGCAGACAAGGTTTGCGAAGCTGTTTTCGGGACTCGACGTTCCCAGCCCGGGAATGCGCGCTAGGAGTTTATCCATGAAGTGCATGATGGGCGATCTTAATAAATCACGAGCGGAATAGTTAAGGTGAAAGTATGGAATCTTTTTCCCAGGGTAGGGAAATTAAATACTTGAGGGCAGCAATTTAAAGTGAGAGTGGCAAGATTTAAGATAATTTGAGGTGCAACGTTTTATTGAGTGGTGGGCATATGGAATGAGCTCCCAGAAATATTTGAGAGAGGGACAAATACCGCATTGAAACGACATTTCGATAGGTTCATAGACATGAATGGTTTCGATGGATGCGTGCGAAACAAAAAAATATGAGATTATTTGAGGAATCATGATCAGAACGGACGAGTTGGAAGAAGGGCCAGTTTCTGAGTTGTGTGTCTTTGTGAATCTGCCGTTATAAATATACAGTGTAATCCACCAGAACATTAAACCTCGTTATCGGCGCAATGTTTTCCTGCTATCAAGACTGTCTAAACTCTCTCTAGTTTGTTCATGTCGAACAAACTAGAGAGAGAACGGCGGAGAGAAGTGGTTAATTCAGACGTAGAGTGAAACCAAATTAATTTAAAAAAAAGATAAACAGTGGGATGGACGGATGATGTGATGATGTTTGCACCATGATCCGATTTTCCGAATTTCTAAATTTATTGTCAGAGCTAAACAAAATCTGGTCCTGCGGGTGCTCCCCACGGTTGTCGTCATCTGTACACCCGGTTCAATGGATGCCTATTTATAACTGTTGTCATTGCCACGTCCCAGTGGAGGCATGTCGCAGTATAAAAACACTATAGAAGTGTCAACTGAAACTTTGACGGAGGGTTATCCTGCCGCATAACAGAAAGCATATGTTACTGTAGACATGTTGACTACATACCGCGATGTCGAGAAAATACTGTACGTAATAATTGCATTCATTGGAGTTCCAGGTAAGTGGTGGGATATTATCTTTCTGAATTTATTACGACCATGGAAATGCAAAGCAATAAACCAGATTTTTTTGAGGCAAGGGGCTGGAACAACATTACATTTGTGATGGGAATTGTTAGTGCAAGGAAAGCACGGCACTCAAGCCAATTGGCACGTTAAAAGGCACTCAAGAGATTGTGGGATTTAAGCTGTCCAGGACTTTAAAGCGTGATGCACAGCCAAACTTGATAAAATACCCAACTAAATACTCGAGCAGGTAGTTACGGAATTATTAGATGCGTGTGCCTACATCGTTCAACAATTTATAAACGATGTTAACGTTCCTGTAATATGGGGTGTAGCTACCTGCTGGATATGAAAAAAAAACAATAGGAAGGTAAATGCCGGAATAACGTGTCTAAAGTCATGGGTGGGTGATCGTATTTAGTCTGGTTGCCGGTTTGTTATTCTGCATGTGCTGTGCTGCGCGATCATGTCTGATATATTAGAAATGGCTTGGGCATAAACGTACATGATGGGTTGATTCGTAAGATTGAAGACGACACAGTGGTTGCTCAAGTTTCCCATTATGAGGAAAGTTATCGAAATATATAGCGAAACTGATTAACTGCAGACATGAACGGAGACCTGGATGTTATTGGTTAATGCGAGGAAGTATTTCACTTTGTGTAGTTTAGTTTATTGTATCGTGTAGCGAGGTACAGTGAAATGTTTTTTGTTGCATGCTAACCAATCCACGGAAAGACTATAGATGATTACAGTCGAGCGGTCTACAGTGTGCAGATACACGATAAAGCGATAAATATTTAGTGCAAAATAAATTCCAGTGAGGACAGATTAAATATGGTCAGAATGTCTCCAACATGTTTGAGAGTAGCTCAGGATCGCTTTGAATGAGCTATGAATCGAAGCCTGACGTATGTATTTATTTTATCCAGGTTTTCTAGCGATGAGCGTAGGGCCAGGGTGATGTCATCAGAGGTGGACCTGTTGTGGCGGTCAGCGAACTGCAGTGGTTCAATGCTGGATATAATGTTCCTTAACCAGCCTCTCAAAGCACTTCCTCGTGGTGGATGTCAAGGCCACTGGACTGCTGTGATTGAGACATGCGATCTTGCTTTTCTTACGCACCGGGATGATATTGGTCGAATTAAAGTGGGGGATGTATTCAGTTAACGTCAACAACCCATAACTGCATTGATGCGCGCAGGCATATTGAGACAGATGAGTTTATTTTGTGTTTGAATCATAGAAATATAGAAACATAGGAACATAGAAACAATGAATCACACGCAGCAATTTTCTTCAAAAGCAAATTACATGCTGGCCATCACTGTATGTATTGCTGGGTATTGCCACAGAGAAATGTTGGTGGAAACATATGCGTCCTTAACACGATCATACTGGAACATTTAAGGAACCGGGGAACTCAATCGATAAGTCCCAATTCATTGATCCGTGTTATAGGTAACTAAATGTCTCTTCAACTGTGCAATGTGTGAGATGGTTGGGGCTAGAATGAAGGAGATTGTTTTAACTTGGTATATTACAAATCAACGGCTATGGTGTTTGGATGTGGAATGGAACTTTCACGATAAGCATGAAAAAAGATTTGTCATTCAGTGGGTAATGACCCCGTGAAATTATCTCCACATCGGCAGTGGAAGCCAAGTAATTGAATAATATTGAAAGTTTCTACGCTTTATTTTTATCCTTCCACCAGTCTGTGAGTTGGCGTTGCTTCGTTTGGGCCAATGTCCAATCGTTGGCCGTCATCCATTTAGGAATATTACTTGAAAAATTCTATATCTTGAATAACGACAACTCTACTAATAATGCCAATGCAAATTGGTCTCCGGGCGGTAGAGGCGGGAGTTCTGAAAATGGACAACTTTATTGTTGCGCTCAGTAAGAGCAGTTGTCTGTTGTAATTTATCTCAGTGCCTGCCCCTCCCCGCCTCCCTCCCCCACCCGGCTGCGCTCCACGGATCTAATCAACTGCTAGGTTTCCTTCGCTGGCAGTAGAGTTAAATCTGCAACTATCAGAGGCATCTATAAATACATTTAACGCTGCGACTCACATTGTGGAAGCGCTGAACTGCTCGTTCTCCCACGCAGTTCGCTCACGCCATCCCTGTACTTGATTCGGTACAGCGACAGGCAGTAGAAACATCCGTGATTGAGAAGTTTTCAGTTGGGAAAATAAAAAACGACACTGTAGTCATACCGATTGTACATGCATGCATTGATCCCCAGTTTCCGTTCTCTTCTTTTTCTGCAGTGAATTTCGTGGCGATTGTGATCCTTTCCCGTGGAAAGTGCGGCCTCTCCACCTGCACCACTCGCTACCTGGTGGCCATGGCTGCAGCGGATCTGCTAGTTATTATTATTGATGTCATCTGTTATCGCATCAATCGTTATATTTTCCCGGTGAATTTCCTTGACATCACTCCCGTGTGTTGTAGTGTTAACGTATTGGCTCGTACAGCCAAAAATTGTTCTGTCTGGTTCACCGTCATGTTCACTTTTGATCGATTTGTCGCCATTTGTTGTCAAAAACTGCAAACAAAGTATTGCAGCGGAAAAACAGCGGCTTTGGTTCTTCCAACAATTGGTGTTCTGCTCTTTCTGAAAAACGTCCCCTTCTATTTCGCGTATAACCCAACGGAAATCATCGACAATGTGCCATTCTTCTGTCTGGGGAAGAGTAGTTATTTCACTCACCCCGGGTGGATAGGATTTGACACGATCCATAAGATCGTGACTCCGTTGCTCCCATTCACTATAATCCTATTGCTCAACACTCTGACAGTCCGGCGCATTTTAGTGGCCAGTCGGGCCCGTAAGGGGTTGAGGGGTCAGAGCAATGGGGAAAACCGAAGTGACCCAGAGATGCAGAGCAGGAAGAGGTCGGTGATTTTGCTCTTCACCCTCTCCGGAACTTTCATCCTCCTGTGGCTGTTGCATGTGGCTGTTTTCATCTATACTCAGACTAATGGAACGGCATTTGTGTACACGGAAACTGAAAAGATCTTTAATTTGTTTGGAGTTTTTTTGAGCATCCTCAACTGCTGTACGAACACGTTTATTTACGCGGTGACACAGTCTAGGTTCAGGCAGCAGTTAAAGGCCGCACTGGTGTGCCCGGTCACGTCATTGTTTCATTTGATGAGAAAACCCACACACTGAGCACAGTCCAAATAGTGCCTTAGAAATTCCTAAGACATGTGGCCATTATTAGACGATTCGGCCCATCGAGATTGCTTCGCCATTTGAACAAAACTGATTTATTCCCGTCCCCACCCCCAACCCCCTAAACCGCAAGTTCTGCACAGACCACATAGTGGGAAACTGACACTGTCGATTTACTCTTCACAAATGTACGTACGTCTGGTAAATCACCTCTCAGCTTTGCTGGTCCAGGAAAACATTTCAAACCTATTAAACGTATCTTCATAACTCGGGCCTCAAGTCTTGGCGATATTCATGTCATACCTATCCTGCCTATCCACTCCAGAGCGCCCTCCCTTAGTCATGTATCCATTAACAATGATGTTGCAAATGTTATGGTCATGCTTAGGTCGATCGCTAATGGCTCCATTTGCCTCCAGTGGAAGAATAATTTAGAGGGAAAGTAATGCAAAATGTAAAACGGAGACTTCGCAGATTTGCTTCGGGATTTTATTGCATCATATCATGGAGAGATGCCTGCAACAAACTGCTCACCAGTTCTCTGATTTTGCAGCAGGATTAGCCGACAGATATACTGTGCTGTAAATAACTTTTGTTTTTTGCTAGACACAGCCTTACGAAAAATATACTATCTACTATATGGGTTCCAATTATTTCATTAGTCATAACATACTTTTCCTTTATGTCAATCGTATTCACAAAACTGATGGTTACTACAAGTTAAACACAATACAAGGGCATCTTGACATTATTCTATCTCACCTTTCAGGCGGCCCGCGCCACCATCCCCTCCGAGCAAATCATAGGAGATGCGTGAATTGTGGAGGGAGCAGCCCCTGGGGAAGGCGGAAAGGGGTGGAGATGTGAAGATGTGAATAGTAGTGGCATCCCTCAGGAGGTGACGGAAATGTCAGAGGATAATGTGTGATATGCGAGTCTGGTGGGGTGCAAAGTGAGCATCAGGGGAACTGTCCATGTTGCGACTGGGCAAACAGAAAGCAAGCGCAGAACTACGCGACACTGAGGTGTGAGGCTCTCCTCTATGAGTGAAGAGGGAAACCCACGTTACTTGAATGAGGAAATCTCACCTATCCGAATATGGGACATCTCCCCTCCTCCCCACTGATTTGCAGTCTAAAGAATCATCTCCAGCTCTTTCCACTTTCCGCAGAGGCCGTTCCCTGCATAATACCCTGGTCCCACCTCCATCCCTTTCAGAAGAGAACGCTTTCTCCGCAATTCCCTGGTCAACTCGACGCTTCCCACTCTAACCTCCCCCTGCCCAGTTAAAGGAGATGCAACACATGTCCCAATATCCAAGGACGCCGACAGTATTTTCAGGTGCGACAGAGGTTCACTTGCACCTCCTCCAACTTCATCTACTGTATCCGTCACCCATTCCTTCTCTCCAGAGGGTACACAAAAGGCTGGAGAAACTCAGCGGGTGCAGCAGCATCTAAGGAGCGAAGGAGATAGGCGACGTTTCGGGTCGAGACCCTTCGTCAGACTGAAGAAGGGTCTACTCCAGCCTTTTGTGTCTATCTTTGGCACTCGGTGTAAACCAAACAAAAGGCAGCCCACACTGTCCCATCTGTCAGAAATGAACGAGGAGGAGGACACAAATGCAGGCTCAGACATAGGGCAGATCCGTCTTCAGAGTTTAATCGGTCCAAGTTTGTACACAGGTAAGCAACAGTATAATCTAGGAGCAGGCAAAAACAGTGGTCGAAAAACAGCCTGGAGTAACTCAGCGGGACAGCCAGCATCCCTGCACACAAGTCACAATATTTGCAGCGGTCGAGTACACATAGTCACAATATTTCTAGAGCTGGAACGAGGTGATACCAGGTAGCATACACAACGAACTGGCAAAGAAACTTAAAACACAACGGACTTAATTACAGACTTAACAGGGGATAATCAGACACAGGTGAAACATCAGGGCGGGGCCAACAATCACATGAGGGTAAACGACCTGACAGGAAATGGCACCCGAAACAAGAGGAGATGTGAGGCACCAAAATAAAACAAGAATGCAAACTCAAATACTGAAAACCAATAAGGAACAGAAACTAGATTAAACGCGAGACCTGACAGTATCCCCCCCCCCCCCCCCCCCCCCCCCCCCCCCCCCCCCACGGCCGGCTCCTGACGGCCCTGGATCGTCAGGATGTTGGCGTCGATATTCACTGATAAGTTCTGGGTCGCATATGTTGCGAGCCGGCACCCAAGACCGCTCCTCAGGTCCATAACCCTCCCAACCCACACGATACCGACAACCACGACCATGCTGGTGCATCCCCAGCAACCGGCTGACCCTAATCACTGGACCCCCATCAAGGAACCGGGGGTTGGAGGGGGTGTGGAGGAAGGGACCAAATAACTCTCCTTAACTGGCTTCAGTCGGGAGACATGGAAAGTGGGGTGGACCCTCATGGCACGGGGGTGTCTGAGACGAACCGCCACAGGATTGATGACCTTCGAGATCGGGAAAGGACCAACAAAACGAAGAGCCAGCTTCCGGGATTCCATCCTCAGAGGTAATTCTCGAGTGGAGAGCCACATCCTTTGGCCCGGCGAGTATACTGGAGCCAGTGTTCTTCCACGATCAGGCATTCTCTTGTAATGCACAGAACTGCGCAACAGCATCTGACGAGCCCCATTCCAAACCTTGTGACAGCGACGGATGAGAGCCTGAGCGGAGGGCGCACTGGACTCCTTCTCCACAGCAGAGAACAATGGTGGTTGATAACCATAGGCACACTGGAATGGAGTGAGACCAGAGGATGAGCAAAGAAGTGTATTGTATGCATACTCCACCCAAATAAGCTGTTTGCTCCAAGTTGAAGGATTCTGTGCCACCAAGCACCGCAGTCCTGTCTGCAATTCCTGGTTAAGGCGTTCAGTCTGTCCATTGGTTCCGTGTGATAACCAGATGTAAGGCTGACCGTGGCGTCTGACAGAGAACAAAACTCCTTCCAAAACCTGGACACGAACTGAGGCACCCGGTCAGACACAATGTCTCTGGGAAATCCATGAATTCGAAAAACATGAGACAACATGACCTCTACGTCTTCCTGGCGGAGGGAAGCTTGTGCAACGGAATGAAATGGATCATCTTAGAAAATCTGTCCACCACAGTCATGACTGTGGTGTTACCTTCAGAAGAGGGCAGGCCCGTGACAAAGTCCATGGAGATCTCTGACCAGGGGCGTGAGGGGACAGGCAGCGGATTCAGGAGGCCAAAGGCGGGCCGACGCGAGGTCTTGTTCTGAGCACAAATACTGCAGGCGGCGATGTACCCCTTTTTCCCCTTCTCCATGGAAGGCCACCAAAACTGTGGTTTGGCCACAAACAGCGTTCGACGGGCACCGGGATGACAGGAGATTCGAGACGTATGAGCCCAGTGAATTCTAATACCTCACACCATACACGAGCCGTGTTACAGTGAAGGAGAAGTTCACCTACTCACCTCTTCGTGAGGATGATCCAGAGTTGATGGCCATGGCCGGTCTACAGGAGACCACATGTGGACAGAACTGGGGCAGTCAGTTTTCCGTTGTATTTCCAGTGATAACGACCTAGCACCATCGTTCGATGACCTGAGGTTCCTCCAGATTATGGATGACCAATGTTACCAGATAAGTCAAATAGCAGGGTCGCACCTCTGCCGTTTCTGTCAGCTAGGCCGTGTCGAACAGAGCTGCAGTCATTGAATCATTTCCTCCTGAAGATCGAGGGAAAGACATCAAAGATCTAAACCTGTTCGCAGATGACATCTTCAGTGCAGTCTTGGTGTGTCCTGGAATATCGCTGCAGACACGTTAACATTCCAGTGCTCTGCGGAGAAGAAGCCCTATACTCGAAGAGAAGTGTTATCAACAGTTAACAGTCTTTATGACCCATTTGGTTTCCTTGCTCCGGTCACCATTCAAGGCAAGTGGTTACACAGGGAGCTCTCCAAACAAGCCTCAAGAAATGAGTGGTCCATGGCAATCATCTCAAAGACTTTTACAAGTCAGGACGGGAAAGTTCGGAGAGTGGAAGTCAGAATCTTCAAGGATGGAGGCCAGAAGCTCAACAATCACTGAAGTGGTTCTCCTCGTGTCTCCGGAGGACTCTGGGGGTTAAATGGTAGATTTGCGTGGGATCTGGGAGACCCCGGGGGGGGGGGGGGAGTGTGCTGGACTGCATTTTGTTTACATGCATTAATGCCACCTGCTGGAAATTCCGGTACAGCAGCTTTGAAGTACGTTTCTTCTTTTCCAGGAAGTTATCATAAACTAGGAAGTTCAGTTCAGCGAGGGCACCTCTTAGTTTTAGAAAGTGTAATCCACAGTGTGTAATCCATAGTCATCCTTCCCCACAGATGTTGTCAGCTGCAATGTCTGTAAGTAATTATGTTTATTAATATCATCTTTACGTGCTAAAATCGTGTTTGAGCAGGAATGTTATTATTAACACACTTAAGAATGTTTCATGTACCCTCGCTGGTTTCTCGCGTAACAGCACTATATTTGGTGGTAGGATCATAGTTAATCTTCATATACTAATTGGATAATGTAACTAAACACGATGCCGTTTCTTTTTCTGCTTGTATGTTACAGTTTCACAGTTGAAAACAGTAAAGCATCAATGACGTCTCGTATCTACTGGTCTTTATTGTATTAATTGTTTAACCTGCTAGATAGCTGGATAGGGACATTCAGCGAGTCCAGTATAGAAATAGTGGGCCGAAGGGTTTTTGTTCTGGAGTAAGTCTACGTCGGAGTGTAGGGAGAGTGAGGAGAGATACTCCACGGGGAAATAGTAAGATTAAACGTGAACTTACCAGTTTGAAGTTTGATCTTTATTTTATGAGGAGTTGCGATGAGGGATTTTGTGAAGACTCCGCCAGGCACGCATGCGCGACATTCTTCAAAGCAGCGGTGTGGAATCACAGAACTACCCAGAAATGAACTAATCTAGTAAGATTGAAGAGACTCTATTTACCAGCTGACCTTATAGTAGAGGGTTGGGAGCGGAGGGCACGAAATCCCCCATTGCAACGCCTCATAAAATAAAGATCAAACTTCAAGCTGGTAAGTTTTCGTTTAATCTTACTATTTCATTCCAGAGTCACGTGAGTGACTTCGTGAAGATTTCAAAGCTCTGTGATTACATGCCCTGGATCACGTCCATGCCCACACACTGCCGTAATACTGATGGAGGAAGTAAATTAATGTATTTCAGACTTGAACAAGCTGAAAAATAATAACATTATTTTGAATACAACTATAAACCCCTGAACTCGGGGAAAAACGTTTAGGGAACAGCACTTAAAACTGACTCCGCAAACGTTGCGGGAGCGGCCACAGGTTAGTTATGAAATCGCTATAATGTAGTTTCACTGGCCGAGCCCGCTATTGCGATGACATGATCCATGAACACCTCCATGGTCCTCGCCGCTAATGTGGATGCAGCCCTGATAGAATGACATTTTAAAATGTTTTGTGTCTTACCTGCTGCACAGAATACCACCTTGATCCATCTGGAGATAGTCTGCACCGTCACCCTGTGACGTGGGTTTCCATGGCTGATAACAGATCCACCACCATATTCCTGATGGCCATTTTCAGACCTGTAGTCGCGGGTCTGTGTAGTTTAAGCAACTCTTTTATAAAGAAGTTACTTTATTATGGGTCGATCATTCTATCCAGATTTAAATCCTGTAGAGTCTGGACCCGTTGTGCTGTTTTCAATGCCATTACCATCACCAATTTAAAGATGAGTAAGTCCAGTGGTAAATCCGTCATTGGCAACCAGCTCCTGAGTAGGGTCAACACCACCCTTATATCTCAGGTAATATAATATCGTGGTCGGGGAGGAATGGATAGAACATATCGCTCATAGTTTGGATACCAGCTGGTGAGATCCCACTCCAATGTCGAGATAGGATGACAGTGCACACCTGGCACTGTATACTGCACTGTAAATGAGAGACTCATCAGGAAGACCCGTGAGGATGCCAGCACATTGGAGATCGTAGCAGATATGTAGGTGGTCTTGGTCCGACTACAGAAACCTCCCATATCCTTGTGTAGGTGAGGTACTGCTTCCTAGTGGACTCTCTCTGCACGATGCTGTATGACGTCCATGGTCCTATATGTTGCAGAACCTGGTTGTGTTTTCTGCAACACCTGACTGATGATGCAGAATGGGGAAAGCATATAAATCCATTTCCCCCAATGTAGCGAGAACTCGTCCATTGCCACTGCCCCAGGATCTGGTTCTCAAGAGACACATATTGGTATCTAATGGTTCAACCTGGAAGCAAGGACGTCAATATCTGGTGTTCCATGTTAAGCTATAGTTTTAGCAAACATTTGGAGGTTCAACATTCACTTGGTGTTGTTATTAAATACTTGTGACCTGGTGTCCGCCACTGTATTTAGCTTAACCAGAAGTTACATAGCTGATATGCAAATATTTATTTCAATGCACCAGAGCCCAAATTATTCTTTCCAATTCATCACAAGATATTGACTTGATACCACCCATAAGGTTTAAATATGCCACCTCAGTGGTATTATTTTGAAGATGGACATACGTATGCTGCAGATTAGTGCATTAAGCCCGCAGCCCGTGACATGCTCCCAGCATTTCTGAACAGTCCCAGCCTTTGGTGCTTGCGTCGGTCTGTAACACGACTAATGGGTTTTATGTAATGATGGAATTTAACAATCACAAACATTGCTAATCCACCATTGTAGCTCAATTTATACCTAAATTGGCGGCTGCAAAGGCCCGTAAAAAATGTCCAGCATTCGCTATTAATGCCGAAACTTTGCTATTTGCAAGCTTAGATAGTGTAACGGCCCAATTGCGTAGCTAGAATGTCGCTAAAAGTTTACCAATTACATGTCTAATAGTCGGTTTCCTGACGCAAGCAAGGCTGTTATATGCCTCTATAATGTCGATTGCTTTGTTCCCTGGGATAGTGACAATCAGACCCATGTATCCCAGAATGTATGTAACCTCTCTCCTACTTGTGAGGTTATACATGCAGCACCTCCTAGAGAACCAGACCCCCTACCTCCATGGCTACCGGCGGTTCTGGTTCCTGTCGTTCTGGTTCCTGATGTTCCGTTGAATAGTGTTGAGGTGCTGCTGACTTGTAGGTCCTTATTGGTCTTTCAGGTGGCCGGAGGTCTTGCATATGATGTTTGCCTGCACACTGCCGCCCTGCTGGAGGGAGGTGGGTTATCAACCCGACTGCCTCCGTCTCTTAATCCAGGTCCTAGACCTGTTTGGGCAGGTCCTCACCGAACAGCTGTCTCGATGGTGGCGTCGCAGATGCCTTGTACAACCCCGCAAATATAGGGTTTAGGAGTCGGTTAAATGGCGATATTTTGGGAAGCGTTAACTTCATGACTAATATCGCAAGAGCATCCTCCTGCTCTGCCGTCATTTCCGTACCGTCAACCGACCTGGCAAAGGCAGTAATCCGCGAAGTCTGCAACTTCAGGATCTATTGTAACTTCAGCTCCTGTGCCCTTATCCCGGGACTGTTGTTGCCCCAGATGGGCGTGTTGACTGTCGGTACATTTAACGATATGCAGTTGTTTGGGCCTTGTATTTGTTGATCGCCTTGGTAAGGACCTGTTCCTGCAGCTGATGTGTGGTGAGGTAGTCTATGATAGCCCCTAATTTGGGCTGCAAAATGCTGACCTGAGAGCTTCGGCTGGGCGACCTTGGAGACCACCTTCAGCAATTCCTTCTGGGTTTTCTCAGGTAGTACAGGTTTCTGCTCCACTCTACTTACCTTTCAGCCAGCTGCTGATCCGTGGCATTCCCCACCAATGACGGGGACATGCTGGGTGGCCCAGCTGCATGTCTCCAGGACTGGAGGACATCTGCTCCAGCTGCAGAGATTGTGCTCTCGGATACGCTCTATCATGCGCTCCATCGAGCCATGCGACCGCCGCCGCATCAGCGGACGACAAGTCGACTTCCTCAGGTTCTGGAGAATCTCTGAGGCTTCTGTCATCGCACCGCACCTCGTCGAGGTGATAACAAGGGTGCCTAGACAGGATGTCGCTGCCTGCTGCTTCTGTGTGGCTAAGCGACTCCCGCGCAGACCTGCCGCTGGCCCACCGTCTTCTGGACGGAGGCAGCCCACTAGTCTGATAAGAAATGAGCGGTGATGAGTCAGTCCCGGCCACTGAAGTGTGGTACCCCGACGTCCGCGCGGGCTTGCCACCTGTCCTCCTTGGGGACAAAGGCGACATTCACTCAACGTACTGCCACTAAAGAGGGGTGTGGTAATCGAGATGAGACTACACCGGCCTGCAATCTGGCAGGCTCCCCCGGTGGTGAGTCTGTGTCCTCCTTTGAGACAAAGGCTCCCCCAGTGGTGAGTCTGTGCCGGCTGCACATGCGGGGCTTGCAGACCCAGGCTTCAATCCTTCACCGGTCCGCGAACTGGCGGCTGCTCCAGTGGAAAGTCGACCCCGGCTCCTACAGTGGGGCTCACTGACTGTTGTGCGATTCTTCCCATGGTCCTCCCTCTGGTGACCTGCATAGTTGGGGAGAGTGAACATGCCGCCAAGCGGATAACACGCTTCCACACCTTTGCTCCACTGTCCCTATGCTTAGGTGACAGTGGTAGGGAGTCAGGGTCTTGCCTACACTGATCCTGCGTAGTGCTCCTACCACTTTACAGCTCCATAGCCAGCCATGGTGGAAAATTGGGTCCTGGTTGCGCAGGGCTCCCCAGGCTCCACTACCTGGTTAATTTAGACAGCCCGCAGTGTCCTTGCAGGCTGTGGTGTAGAGTCGGGGCTACTGCTCTACCGTCGCTCCCTGCGCACGGCGAGCCTGCAAGCCCCATTCCCTGGTTGATGCCGACAGCCCGCAGCATCCTTGCGGGCTGCGGTGTAGAGTCGGGCTGCCTCTGCCGTCCCTCCGACCGACGAGTGTGAACCCGGACCCACCTGGGTCAACGGGCTCTTCCCGACTCCAGTCTGTTAGTGCCGCCGCTGGCTGCCCGCATCCGGCGGTCCGCAGTCAGTGCCGAAGCGGCCTGGAGTACTCTGCGGACAGAGTCCCTAAAATGAAAAAAAGGACCGCAGGTTAGTTTTTTCTTACCTGTAGGTCCCTGCAGTAGAGAAGCAACGCTCCTCACTGCCTGTCTCTCACATGCGGTCGACGATATGTCGCGCATGCGTGCCTGGTGGGGTCTTCACGAAGTCACTCACGTGACACCGAAATGAAATAGACAGGTAGCTGGCGACATTGGGTGTAAGAAGGAACTGCAGATGCTGTTTTAAACCGAAGGCAGACACAAAAAGCTGCAGTAACTCAGTGGGACAGGCAGTATTTCCGAAGAGAAGGAATGGGTGACGATTCGGGTCGAGACCCTTCTTCAGACTTCCCCATTCTGTCACCCATTCCTTCTCTCCACGTATGCTGCCTGTGCCGCTGAGTTATTCCAGCTTTTTGAGTCTATCTTCGGCACTCTCTTCCATCGGCGAGTGGAGAACGGAACTGTTCCAGTTCAGTGTGACTCTGTGAGTCGACTACTGTCCCGCTGCTGCTTGTGAAGGCAAATACAGAATACGACCTGCAGTTCCGGTTACATCCGTTTAGAAAATGAAAGCGCCTCTTTATTAAATAATTCACCACGAGCATGCACTTGAATAAGTTACCGGATCGCGGAAGAAGCCGAGAGCACACGAGTCAAGCAGTGACAAGTAAATGTCTGAAAGTTGCAGGTTTTTGGTCAAAGAAAATCTGAGAGGCTATGAACATGAAACTCTGCAACCTTATGAAACTAACCCACAAACAACACTGTTCCCCACTTTCCTCTTCGACTTTAATCTAATCTAATTGCCTACCTGTGATGTCTAACCCCGCCCCCCAATTACCATTTTATGAAATGCATATTTGAAAGTCAGAGAGAGCTGCATCGAAACAACCGGGCTTGGAGAACCGTGAGGCCCCCCTGATTCTGATACACTGGTGGGAAGTAACCAAGGAGGTCAAGGATCTAGAGCGAAGATTCACCACCTGGGGTAAATTTACCCTCGGGGGGTAATTTTTTTTATTTTGAAACTTAAAATATTGTTTAAAACAGTATTTTAAAATTTCCCCTTTGTCGGTTGCATTACTATGGTAAACTCAATTACTGAACTAATCAGGGTGAAGATAAAATTACTTTCGAAAAGTTGCCAGGGGTAAGCGGGACGAAAAGCGTTGGGAACCCCTGCTCTAATAATGAAACATCTTAAATAAATCTAAAATAATTCCTAAGAACACAGCAAGTATGATATTTGACGCTCCTAATAATATGGTTGAGTTCTTTATTAGTATGGAGAGTGACATAATTAAGTCAGAAACATGGGTTCTGAAATTAAACAAAGGTAACTTTGTAGGTATGAGACGTGAATTGGCCAAGATAGACTGGCAAGTGATTCTTAAATGGTTGACAGCGGATGTGCAATGGAAGGTATTTAAAGACTGCATGGATGAACTACAACAATTGTTCATCGCAGTTTGGCAAACGAATAAATCAGGGAAGGTAGTGCATCCATGGATAACAAGGGAAATCAGGGATAGTATAAAAACAAAAGATGAAGCATACAAATTAGCCAGAAAAAGCAGCCTACCAGAGGACTAACTGCAAACGTTTTTATAGATATGTGAAGAGAAGGAGATTAGTTAAAACAAATGTAGGTCCCTTGCAGTCAGAAACAGGTGAATTGATCATGGGGAACAAGGACATGGCAGACCAATTGAATAACTACTTTGGTTCTGTCTTCACTAAGGAAGACATAAATAATCTGCCGGAAATAGCAGGGGACCAGGGGTCAAATAAGGTGGAGGAACTGAGTGAAATCCATGTTAGCCGGGAAGTGGTGTTGGGTAAATTGAATGGATTACAGGCCTATAAATCCCCAGGGCCACATTGTCTGCATCCCAGAGTACTCACGGAAGTAGCCACAGAAATAGTGGATGCATTAGTGATCGTTTTTCAAAACTCCTTAGATTCTGGAGTAGTTCCTCAGGATTGGAGGATAGCTAATGTAACCCCACTTTTTTTTAAAAAAGGAGGGAGAGAGAAAACGGGGAATTACAGACCAGTTAGTCTTACATCGGTAGTGGGGAAACTGCAAGAGTCAGTTATTAAAGATGGGATAGCAGCACATTTGGAAAGTGGTGAAATCATTGGACAAAGTCAGCATAGATTTACGAAAGTTAAATCATGTCTGACGAATCTTATAGATTTTTTCGAGGATGTAACTAGTAGAGCGGATAAGGGAGAATCAGTGCATGTGTTATATCTAGACTTTCAGAAGGCTTTCGACAAGGTCCCACATAAGATATTAGTAAACAAACTTAAAGCACACGGTACTGGGGGTTCAGTATTGATGTGGATAGAGGACTGGCTGGCAGACAGGAAGCAAAGAGTAAAGTGAGTATTTTCAGAATAGCAGGCAGTGACTAGTGGGGTACCGCAAGGCTCAGTGCTGGGACCCCAGCTATTTACAATATATATTAATGATTTGGTCGAGGGAATTGAATGCAACATCTCCAAGTTTGCGGATGACATTAAGCTGGGGGTAGTGTTAGGTGCGAGGAGGGTGCTAGGGGACTGCAAGGTGACTTGGATAGGATAGGTAAGTGGGCAAATGCATGGAAGATGCAATATAATGTGGATACATTTGGTGGCAAAAACAGGAGGGTAGACTATTATCTGAATGGTGGCAAATTAGGAAAAATGGAGATGCAATGATATTTGGGCATCATGGTACACCAATCATTGAAAGTAAGCATGCCGGTGCAGCAGGCAGTGAAGAAAGCAAGTGGTATGTTAGCATTAATAGCGAAATGATTTGTGCATAGGTGCAGGGAGGTTTTACTGCAGTTGTACAGGGTTTTGGTGAGACCACACGTGGAGTATTGCGTACAGTTTTAGTCTCCAAATCTGAGGAAATACATTATTGCCATAGAGGGGGTACAGAGAAGGTTCACCAGACTGATTCCTAGGATGTCAGGACTTTCAAATGAGGAAAGACTTGATAGACTTGGCTTGTACTCGCTAGAATTAAGAAGAGGGGGGATCTTATAGAAACTTACAAAATTCTTAAGGGGTTCGAAAGGCTAGATGCAGGAAGATTGTTCCCGATGTTGCGGAGGTCCAGAACAAGGGGTCTCTGTCTAAGGATAAGGGGGAATTCCTTTAGGACGGAGATGAGAAAAACATTTTTCACACAAAGAGTGGTGAGTCTCTGGAATTCTCTGCAACAGAAGGTTGTTGAGGCCAGTTCATTGGCTGTATTTACGAGGAAGTTAGATGTGGCCCTTGTGGCTAAAGGGACCAGGGGCTATGGAGAGAAGGCAGGTACAGGAGGCATGATCATATTGAATGGCGGTGCAGGCTCGAAGGGCCGAATGGCCTACTCCTGCACGTATTTTCTATGTTTCTATGTTTCTATGTTTCTAAGTGACCCTTGCATTCCCCCGCTCTCCCCGTCCCTCCCACACCCCAGTCGTTTGGATAGTTTCACTGTTCTTATCGCTTCGTTTTCACCTTTTCCTCAGTCAACAATGAACCACTGTTGGGCATCAGAGTAATCTCTGTTCTTCCCATACAATTTCATACCGCTAGTAACCCACATTCTTGAATCTCAGTCTGAAGTACGGTCTCGATTCGAAACGTCGCCTGTTCATTTTCTTCGGAGATGCTGCCTGGCGCGCTGAGTTACTCCAGCATTTTGTGTCTCCCTTCTGTGTAAACCAGCATCCGTAGTTCGTTCCTACTCACAATAATTGCTGTCATCTCTCTCAGCACACCGGCTGTCAAATATCTGTCTGTCACGTTCACTACGGACCATTTCTACATCTGGGGATTCCTTCACAGCACAGCTATCCCTAACACCCATAAGTATGATTTACCAGCTTCCCTGCAGTGCCTGCATAACTTCGACTATCTTTAACCTCTTTTGATTTCAATGCAAAGAACCGCATGCATTTGAAATAATTCATTTGATTCATCCTGTACCTGTAATCGTCAGTATGCAGAGACTTAAGATCACTGGCACCGAAACTCGATTGCCCGGTTTTCTCAGAGTCTCCGATGAAGGGAATTTTCCCTCCGGTAGCGTGTATCACTGCCTCGCCGTCAATCCCTCGCGGCCAGGGACCGGATTTCAATAAATGGCTCTGAACATCATAGCTCCCTCCCTTATCAGCACCAGTTTTAAAGCTTTGGATGTTTCGTAATTTCCTCGCACATCTCGGAACAGGCCCTCGGCATTAGATTCAAATAAATATGGAAATGTTCACCACAGATAAGGACCCTCATGGCCCACCATGTCCATGTCTAAAGTGACGCCCTCTACGTCAATTGGATTTTCCCGTTTTGGTCCATTCTTTTCCAGAGAGTCGAGTCAAGAGTATTTAATTGTCATAAGCATTTGACAAAGTCTCACATGGGAGATTACTGGGCAAAATTAGAGCACATGGTATTGATTGGCAGCAGGAAACAAAGGTTAGGAATTAACGGGTCCCTTTCAGAATGGCAGGCATTGACTGGTGGATTACCGGAAGGCTGGGTGCGGGGACCGCAGCTGTTTACAATATATTTTAGTTATTTGGATGAAGGGATTAAAAGTAACATTGGCAAATTTGCAGATGAGGCAAAGCTGGGCGGCATTGTGAACTGTGAGGAGAATGGTATGAGGATGCAGGGCTATTGGACAGGTTGGGTGAATGGACAGACGCATAGCAGATGCAGTGTAATGTGGATAAATATGAAGTTATACACTTTGATGGTGAAAACAGGAAGTTAGATTATTATCTAAATGGTGTCACGATGAGAAAAGGGGAAGTACAACATGATCTGGGGTCATTGTTCATCAGTAACTGAAAGAAAGCATGCAGGTACAGCAGGCAGTGAAGAAAGTGAATGGCATGTTGGCTTCCATAACAAGAGGAATTGAGTATAGGAGCAAGTAGGTCCTTCTGCAGTTGTACAGGGCCCTGGTGAGACCACACCTGGAGAATTGTATGGAGGTTTGGTCTCCAAACTTGACCACATTGAATGGCGGTGCTGGCCGCGTAGCCGAATGATTGGTACTGATTGGTAATGATGAGCGATGATCGCATTGAATGGCAGTGCTGGCTCAAAGGCCAAATGGCTACTTCTGCACCTTTTGTCTATTGTCTATTGTCTAGTGTTGTTATTGAGGGAGAGCACCGTAGTTTCACAAGGTTAATTTCAGGGATGGCGGGACTGCCATATGTTGATAGATTCGAGCGGCTGGGCTTGTATTCTCTGGAATTTAGAAGAATGAGAGGAGATCTTATTGAAACATATAAGATTATTAAGGATTTGGACACGCTAAAGACAGGAAACATGTTCCCGATGTCGGAGGAGTCCAGAAACGGGGGCCACAGTTTAAGAATAAGGAGTAAGCCATTTAAAACGGAAACGGGGAGATTCTTTTTCTCACAGAGAGTGGCAAATCTGTGGAATTCTCTGCCTCAGAGGGCGGTGGAGGCAGGTTTTCTGGATGCTTTCAAGAGAGAGCTAGATATGGTCAGGGGATATGGGAAGAAGGCAGGAACGGGGTACTGATTGGCGATGATCAGCCATGATCACATTCAATGGCGGTGCTGGCTCGAAGGGCCAAATGGCCTCCTGCTGCACATATTGTCTATTCTATTCCATTCTATTCTATTCTATTCTGTTCTTTTTTTTGTTAGAAGTAAGTACAATAGTGTGGTACTTGAGTACCTAATACATAAATACATATTTCCATTCTTGTACAACTTCGTATTTTTAATTTAATAATAAAAGAACAGCGAGAGAAAAAATAAATAAAGAGTGTCGGAATAGATAGACAAGCGAGTAGAAACAGATAGCAAAAGATATAAAGGACAGAGATGAGAAGCTAAAAACATTGAAATAAAAGGAGAAAGTAGAGAAAAGAGAGATTAGGGGAGATCTCCCTATTTCGTAGTTTTGCCCACCCGTCACCCGGTTCTAAACCATTTAATTTCAAAAGGTTATGTTATGTTGCACCATATGCTTGTAAAAAGTTGATAAAAGGAGACCAAGTATTTAAGAATTAGTCTACTTTGCCTAGTGGGAGGAATCTCATTTCTTCAAGATGTAGCATTTCCGACATATTTGAAATCCACATTTTGAACGTTGACGTGATTGCGTTTTCCAAAATTTGAGTATAAGTTTAGTTGCTGTTATTAAACCATAATTAAGAAAAGCTTCTTGGAATATAGTCCGTTTACTTCCCTCTACCAATGATCCGAAGATAATCAATTCTGTATTGGGGTTCAATTTTTGTAAAAAAATGTTAAATAATCTTGTAAAAATTCCAAAATATTTCATTCCAAAATGTATGCAGTTTTGTACAAGAGACAAATGAATGTGCTATAGTGGCATTTTGAGTTAGACATTTGTCACAGATGGGGAAAACATTTGAAAATATTTTATTCAGTCTAGTTTTCGAATAATATAATCTATGTAACATTTTAAATTGAATTAGGTTATGTCTTACATTAATTGAACATTTATTTACATATAATAGATTTTTTTCCCATCTATCATTCGGAATTTTTATCAATAACTCTTGTCCCCAGTCCCTTGTAATTGCCTCTGTCGTTGGTGTTTCTATATTTAGAATTATATTATATAAGTAAGGTATTAAATTGCTTGATTCTGCCTTTGTATTCATTCCTTCCTCTAATAAATCTGGGGTTAGAGTTTGATATCCTTGTATATATTTTTTCAAATAAACTGGAATTTGAAGATATTTGAAATATTGATTACAGTTCAAATTATATTTTAGTTGTAATTGTTGGAATGATAAAAGTTTTCCCATTTCATACATAACTCCCATCATTTTAATTCCAATTCTTTCCCATTGATCAAACGTTTTTATCAATAATAGATGGTTTGCATGAGGGATTATTAGGTATTGGAGAAAGAAGCGATAATTTTCTTGATTTTAAAGTTAATTTTATTTGTTTCCAAATTCGTATTATACTGCGAATAATTGGATTCTTCGTATATTGTTCTGTTTCATCGGGGAAAGATGGATCACTCCTATATTATAAGGGGAACAATCATCTTTCTCCATTCTTATCCAATCTACCTGTTGGGTAGAATTGTCCAACCAGTAGATTATATTTTTAATATTCAATGCCCAATAGTAATACAACAAGTTAGGGAGTGTCAGTCCCCCTGACTCTTTAGATTTACACAAGTGCTTTCTTTGAATTATGTGTGATTTATAATCCTATATAAAGTTTATAATATCAGAATCTATTTTTTTAAATAATTTTTTAGGTAAGTATATTGGTATTGATTGAAATAGGTACAGTATTTGAGGTAAAAATATCATTTTATCGCACTTATTCTGCCTATTAAGGACATCGGCAGTGTTTTCCAAAATTTAATCAAACTATTTAATTTAGTTAATAAAGGAATATAGTTTGCGTTGAGTAATGATTTATATTTCCTAGTAATTTGGATGCCCAAATACTTAAATTTTTCAGTTGCAATTCTAAAAGTGAATTTCAACAGAGGTGTCGGCTCTTGAGGTTTAATCGTCATAATTTTGCTTTTGTTCCAGTGTATTCTATATCCTGAAAAATAACCAACTTCCTCTATTAAATTTAGTATATTTATTGTGCTAATTTGCGAATTTGTATTATATAATAATATGTTTTCTGCATAAAATGAGATTTTATTATTTGAGTGTTTGGTATTATATCCATGAATATTCGGATGACTTCTTATACGTTCTGCTAAAGGCTCTATTACTAGTGCAAATAGCAGGGGTGATAGTGCGCACCCCTGCCTATTGCCCCTTGCTAATTGGAATTTCGGGGATAATATATTATTAGTCAGTATTTTAGCCGTCGGCTTATCGCATAATAATTTTACCCATGAGATAAAGTTATCTCCCATGTTAAATGTTTGCAACACTTTGAATAAATATTGCCATTGTACTTGATCAAACGTATTCTATTCTGTTCTATTCATAATAAGTGGTAAGCCATTTAGAACGAAAATGCGGAAAAACATTTTCACAAAAAGATTTGTGAGCGTGTGGAATTCTCTGCCTCGGCGGAGGAGGCTGGTTCGCTGGATGTTTTCAAGAGAGATAGATAAAGCTCTTAGGGAGAGCGGAGTTAAGGGATATGGAGAGAAGGTAGGAATGGGGTACTGATTGTGGATGATCAGCCATGATCAAATTGAATGGAGGTGCTGGCTCGAAGGGCCGAATGGTCTACTCCTGCACCTATTGTCTATTGTCTATTGTCATATGTACATACAATGGCACGACACAATGCTTACTTGGAGTAGCATAATAAACCTGAAAAGACAATACTCAGATAACACTAAAACATAAACGAATAACGCCACAATTAGTGTCAAAAAGCCAGAATTCGAGTGCAGCCAACATAGCCCATAGCTATTTGTTGTTTTTTTAAAAATTTTGTTTGTTGTTTTTTGGTTTGATTTATTTTTGTTAGAAGTACAGTAGTGAAGTACTTGAGTACCTAATACATAAATACGTATTTCCATTCTTGTACAACTTCGTATTTTAAATTTAATAATAAAAGAACAGCGAGAGAAATAAGAAATAAAGAGTGTCGGAATAGATAGACAAGCGAGTAGAAACAGATAGCGAAATAAATAAAGGACGGAGATGAGAAGCTAAAAAGATTGCAAGAAAAGGAGAAAGTCGAGAAAAGAGAGATTACGAGAGATCTACCTATTTCGTATTTTTGCCCATCCGTCACCCGGTTCTAAACCATTTAATTTCTAAGGTTATGTTATGTCGCACCATCTACTTGTAAAAAGTATTTGGTGTTTTGTAGAGTTTGTTAGCCTGGTGAGTGTTGTGAAGAAGCTGTCACGGTAGGGGGTGCCGGATTCCCCTGCGTTTCAGTCTTATTCGTCAACCACCCCATTAACTAGGTTTGATTGATCACAAGAGAGAGTTCCACGGCGATCTATGGCCCGCCGTTTATATTTATATATATATATATATATATATATATATATGACTCGGATATAAATGTAGACGGTTGGCTCGTAAATTTGCAGTTGACACCAAGATTCGTCCACAGTACACAGTGAGATATAGATCAGTTAAATAATTGAATGAATGAATGGACGAACGAACGAGTGAATGAATGAACGAATGAATGAATGAATGGATGAATGAATGAACGAATGTCAAATGTACCTTGGGTACTCAGGTGCAGTGAAATACTTTGTTAGCATATAACCTATGCAGTACACAATTGTCTCAATGGCTTGGCGCCAACAATGTTACAAAACTACCCAACAGTCTTATCATTTGCCGCTGGTCAACGAAATTAGACAAAAATGCAGGAGAAACTCAGCGGGTGAGGCAGCGTCTACGGAGAGAAGGATTAGGCGACATTTCGGGTCGAGACCCTTCTTCAGAATCTTTGCTTCAGACTCATTTGGGCGCGGGAAAATTATAAGGAAAAGGCGGAGACAGTGGGCTTGTGGGAGAGGTGGGAAGGGGAGGGGAACGAGGGAGAGAGCAAGGACTATCAGAAATTGCAGAAGTAAATGTTCGTACCGCTGGGGTGTAAACTACCCAGGCGAATTATGAGGTGCTGTACCTCCAATTTGCGCTGGGCCACACTCTAGTGTTGGCGGAGGCCCAGGACAGAAAGGTCGGATTCGGAATGGGAGGGGGAGTTGAAGTGCTGAACCGCCGGGAGATGAGGTTGGTGGGTTGGGCGCTCTCAGCCATTGTCGTTTTATTTCACGATAAAGAAAACACATCTTGCAAATTATTGTCTCCAATAAATCTATCCGAAGGGTTTGAAAGGTATAAAATCCTTAGATCCCCCAAAATGCAGAGTATTCCTGAAATATGTTTGCTATTGATAATGGTTAAAGAAAATGTCGCCTAACGTGGTGCTCGAACCCTGAGATTAACAGTGACATGCTCTAGCGACAGAGCTAGCCGGGCATTGCTCAGACTTTTTCAGTGTATAATATCACGAGAATCGTCCTTTCAATACACCACGGATCTACCTCTGGTAAGAATTTTTGTCTGCGGGTGAAGAAGATGCACCCGCGAGACGTTAATCAAACTTTCGTTCGGCCCAAGCGCAATATCTCACACTTGCTGCGTTTAAAATGTATCGTCCATTCCTCTCCTATTTATGTAGTTGAGCTACATCCCGCCGTATACCATTCACGAAACAGCCCCGTTCATGGGTAAGCTATAGAGCCAATTTATTTTCCGACAGCATGTTGTAGTATTTGAGTGGAAACCGGGGTACCTGCTGGAAATTCAATGTCACATGCAGGCAGAAAGACAGTCAAAGGACATTGGAGGTTGTCGTTGAACCTTCATTGAGCGGCACTGAAGGCTGCGTCACGAACAAAAGCGTTGAAATAAATCATACATCGATGAACGCTGATTTAGATTTTTAAGTCTTATATACCATTGCCGAAACCCGGGATTGAACCAGGGACCTTTAGGTCTTCAGTCTAACGCTCTCCCAACTGAGCTATTTCGGCTACTTTACCACTGCTGAAGGAAACTCAATTCACTTCCAATTCATGAATCCAGGCATAGTCGTTCACCTAATTCAGCGCCTACTTTATATAACGCACCGCGTTTATCAGATCTGGTAATCCCGCTTCTGAACATTTTTATCATTTCGGAATACAAATCTCACCAGACAAGAGAAACAGAGAATTCTCGCCATCTTCCATCTCAGTCCTTGGCCGACCAAGACTGGCCACATCACTGAACCACACGCCCTGTAAACGTTGCAACTTCAGGGCCATAAGGCAGAGCGAAGGAGGATTTCCCATTGGTCTGATCGATACTCAAATCCAAGATCACAACTACTTAAAACAAAACAGAAGCACAGTGATTGGAGGAGGTCTTTCGGCGAAATATATTCCGTCGAAAGTATGCGCAATCATTGAATGTCACCTGTGACACCTTTCTAGCCCATCCCTATCCCGCGCAACGTGGTCACAAACAATGTGTGCAGGAAAGATCTGCAGATCCGAAGATCGGTCTCGACGCGAATTAGAAACATAGAAACATAGAAATTAGGTGCAGGAGTAGGCCATTCAGCCCTTCGAGCCTGCACCGCCATTCAATATGATCATGGCTGATCATCCAACTCAGTATCGCGTACCTGCCTTCTCTCCATACCCTCTGATCCCCCTAGCCACAAGGGCCACATCCAACTCATTCTTAAATATAGCCAATGAACTGGCCTCAACTACCCTCTGTGGCAGAGAGTTCCAGAGACTCACCACTCTCTGTGTGAAAAAAGTATTTCTCATCTCGGTCTTAAAGGATTTCCCCCTTATCCTAAAGCTGTGACCCCTTGTCCTGGACTTCCCCAACATCGGGAACAATCTTCCTGCATCTAGCCTGTCCAACCCCTTAAGAATTTTGTAAGTTTCTATAAGATCCCCTCTCAATCTCCTAAATTCCAGAGAGTATAAACCGAGTCTATCCAGTCTTTCTTCATAAGACAGTCCTGACATCCCAGGAATCAGTCTGGTGAACCTTCTCTGCACTCCCTCTATGGCAATAATGTCCTTCCTCAGATTTGGAGACCAAAACTGTACGCAATACTCCAGGTGTGGTCTCACCAAGACCCTGTACAACTGAAGTAGAACCTCCCTGCTCCTGTACTCAAATCCTTTTGATATGAAAGCTAACATACCATTCGCTTTTTTCACTGCCTGCTGCACCTGCATGCCTACTTTCAATGACTGGTGTACCATGACACCCAGGTCTCGCTGCATCTCCCGTTTTCCTAATCGGCCACCATTTAAATACTAGTCTGCTTTCCTGTTTTTGCCACCAAAGTGGATAACCTCACATTTATCCACATTATACTGCATCTGCCAAACATTTGCCCACTCACCCAGCCTATCCAAGTCACCTTGCAGTCTCCTAGCATCCTCCTCACAGCGAACACTGCCCCCCAGCTTAGTGTCATCCGCAAACTTGGAGATATTGCCTTCAATTCCCTCATCCAGATCATTAATATATATTGTAAATAGCTGGGGTCCCAGCACTGAGCCCTGCGGTACCCCACTAGTTACTGCCTGCCATTGTGAAAAGGACCCGTTTACTCCTACTCTTTGCTTCCTGTTTGCCAGCCAGTTCTCTATCCACATCAATACTGAACCCCTAATACCGTATGCTTTAAGTTTGTATACTAATCTCTTATGTGGGACCTTGTCGAAAGCCTTCTGGAAGTCCAGATATACCACATCCACTGGTTCTCCCTTATCCACGCTACTAGTTACATCCTCGAAAAATTCCACAAGATTCGTCAGACATGATTTACCTTTCGTAAATCCATGCTGACTTTGTCCAATGATTTCACCACTTTCCAAATGTGCTGCTATCCCATCTTTAATAACTGACTCTAGCAGTTTCCCCACTACCGATGTTAGACTAACTGGTCTGTAATTCCCCGTTTTCTCTCTCCCTCCCTTCTTAAAAAGAGGGGTTACATTTGCTACCCGCCAATCCTCAGGAACTACTCCAGAATCTAAAGAGTTTTGAAAGATTATCACTAATGCATCCACTATTTCCTGAGCTACTTCCTTAAGTACTCTGGGATGCAGCCTATCTGGCCCTGGGGATTTATCGGCCTTTAATCTATTCAATTTACCCAACACCACTTCCCGACTGACCTGGATTTCACTCAATTCCTCCTTTGACCCACAGTCCCCTGCTATTTCAGGCAGATTATTTATGTCTTCCTTAGTAAAGACGGAACCAAAGGAGTTATTCAATTGGTCCGCCATATCCTTGTTCCCCATGATCAACTCACCTGTTTCTGACTGCAAGGGACCTACATTTGTTTTAACTAACCTCTTTCTCTTCACATATCTATAAAAACTTTTGCAGTCAGTTTTTATGTTCCCTGCCAGTTTTCTTTCATAATCTATTTTTCCTTTCCTAATTAAGCCCTTTGTCCTCCTCTGCTGGTCTCTGAATTTCTCCCAGTCCTCTAGTATGCTGCTTTTTCTGGCTGCTTTGTACGCATCATCCTTTGCTTTGATACTATCCCTGATTTCCCTTGTTATCCACGGATGCACTACCTTCCCCGATTTATTCTTTTGCCAAACTGGGATGAACAATTTTTGTAGTTCATCCATGCAGTCTTTAAATGTCTTCCATTGTATATCCACCGTCAACCCTTTTAGAATTAATTGCCAGTCAATCTTGGCCAATTCACGTCTCATACCCTCAAAGTTACCTTTCTTTAAGTTCAGAACCATTGTTTCTGAATTAACAATATCACTCTCCATCCTAATGAAGAACTCAACCATATTATGGTCACTCTTGCCCAAGGGGGCACGTACAACAAGACGGCTAATTACCCCTTCCTCATTACTCAAAACCCAGTCTAAAATAGCCTGCTCTCTCGTTGGTTCCTCTACATGTTGATTTAGATAACTATCCCGCATACATTGCAAAAAATCCTCTTCCTCAGCACCCCTGCCAATTTGATTAACCCAATCTATATGTAGATTGAAGTCACCCATTATAACTGTTTTGCCTTTGTCGCACGCATTTCTAATTTCCTGTTTGATACCATCCCCAACTTCTCTGCTACTGTTAGGTGGCCTGTACACAACACCCACCAGCGTTTTTCTGCCCCTTAGTGTTTTGTAGCTCTACCCATACCGATTCCACATCCTCCAAGCTAATGTCCTTCCTTTCCATTGCGTTAATCTCCTCTCTAACCAGCAACGCTACCCCACCTCCTTTTCCTTTCTCTCTATCCCTCCTGAATATTGAATATCCCTGGATGTTCAGCTCCCAGCCTACGTCACCCTGGAGCCATGTCTCCGTGATCCCAACTATATCATAATCATTAATATCTATCTGCACGTTCAACTCGTCCACCTTATTACGAATACTCCTTGCATTGAGACACAAAGCCTTCAGGCTTGTCTTTACAACGCACTTACCCCTTATACAATTTTGCTGAACAGTGGCCCTTTTTGATTTTTGCCCTGGTTTCGTCTGCCTGCCACTTTTACTTTTCACCTTGCTACCTAATGCTTCTACCCTCATTTTACACCCTCCTGCCTCTCTGCTCTTGTACCCATCCCCCTGCCACATTAGTTTAAATCCTCCCCGACAGCACTAGCAAACACTCCCCCAAGAACATTGGTTCCATTCCATTCCAGGTGCAAACCGTCCTGTTTGTACCGGTCCCACCTCCCCCAGAACTGGTCCCAGTGCCCTAAAAATTTGAATCCCTCCCCCTTGCACCACTTTTCAAGCCACGAATTCATTTGCATTATCCTCCTATTTCTACTCTGACTGGCCCGTGGTACTGGTAGTAATCCGGAGATTACTACCTTTGAGGTCCTACTTTTAATTGTATCTCCTAGCTCCCTAAATTCACCTTGTAGGACCTCATCCCTTTTTTTACGTATATCGTTGGTGCCAACATGCACCACGACAACTGGCTGTTCACCCTCCCCCTCCAGAATGTTCTGCAGCCGTTCAGTAACATCCCTGACCTTTGCACCAGGGAGGCAACATATCATCCTGGAGTCTCGTTTGCGGCCGCAGAAACGCCTATCTATTCCCCTGACAATTGAATCCCCTATTACTATTGCCCTTCCCCTCTTTTTTCCCCCCCTCATGTGCTGCAGAGCCACCCATGGTGCCATGAACCTGGCTGCTGCTGCATTCCCCTGATGAGCCATCTCCCTCAACAGTATCCAAAATGGTATACCTGTTTAGGAGGGAGATGACCGCAGGGGACTCCTGCACAACCTGCCTACTGCTTTGCTGGCTATTGGCCACCTGTTCCCTTCTTGTCCTCTTACCTTTTGCCTGCGGTGTGACCAACTCACTGTACGTGCTATCCACGACTTTCTCCGCATCGTGGATGCTCCAGTATGAATCCAGCCGCAGTTCCAATCGTTCAATGCGGTCTGCCAGGAGCTGCAGCTGGACACACTTCCTGCAAACGTAGTCACCAGGGACACCGACCATCTCCCTGATCTCCCACATGTTGCAGGCTGAACAAACCACGGGGCCAATCTCTACTGCCATACCTTACTCCCAAATTACACTGTATTAAATATTAAAAAAACACAAAAACTTATCCTTTAAACTTTACTACTAAATACTGAATCCTTAACTCCCAGAATCCCTCACTCCCAGAAGGCAGAAATGTAAAATTATAAACCCGGGGTTGCACCCAATCAGCTGCTTCCTCGGGTCCTCTTCCACCAATCAGCGGCTTCCTAAAAAAAAACCCACTTCTCCAAATGGAACGTTATGGATTTGGGTAAGCCTCTGAAAAAACAAGCCCCGCGCTTGATTTTATAGCTTACTGGTCGGGTGTCGCTCCTCCCCCTCCTCCTCTTCTTCCAACGGCTCCTGTGGGCCTCTGAAAAAACAAGCCCCGCGCTTGATTTTATAGCTTACCTGTCGGGTGTCGCTCCTCCCCCTCTTCCTCTTCTTCCAACGGCTCCTGTGGGCCTCTGAAAAAACAAGCCCCGCGCTTGATTTTTATCCTTACCGGTCGAGTGTCACTCCTCCCCCTCCTCCTCTTCTTCCAACGGCTCCTATGGGCCTCTGGAAAAACAAGCCCCGCGCTTGATTTTTATCCTTACCGGTCGAGTGTCGCTCCTCCCCCTCCTCCTCTTCTTCCAACGGTTCCTGTGGGCCTCTCAGGAAGGAATTGTCACCCATTCCTTCTCTCCAGAGATGCGGCCTGTTCTGCTGAGTTACTCCAGCATTTTGTGTCTATCTTTGGTCGCAAACAATATGTATATATCAGTTTAATTTAGCTAACATTAATTTACTATTGCATCTAGCAGCGAGTGACAGTGAAAAACTGTATGTCACGTGCTAACCAGTCAGAAAAAGGACTTTACATGATTGTAATCAAGCAGTGTACAGATAAAGGTTAAAGGTATCGTACAGGAAGGAAATGCAGATGCTGGTTTGAACCGAAGAGAGACACCGAATGCTGGAGTAACTCAGCGGGACAGGCAGCATCTCTGGAGAGAAGAAATGTGTGGCGTTTCGGGTCGTGACTGTTCTTCAGAGTTAAACGTATAACTTAATGGTTAAACTTAATGTAGATAACGTCCAGTATAGTCCGATTGAAGATAGTTCGAAGGTCTCCAATCAGGGAGATGAAAACATAGAAACATAGAAAATAGGTGCATGAGTTGGCTATTCGGCCCTTCGAGCCTGCACCGCCATTCAATATGATCATGGCTGAGTATCCAACTCAGTATCCTGTACCTGCCTTCTCTCCATACCCACTGATCCCTGTAGCCACAAGGGCCACATCTAACTGCCTCTTAAATATAGCCAATGAACTGGCCTCAACTATCTTCTGTGGCAGATAATTCCAGAGACTCACCACTCTGTGTGAAAAATGTTTTCCTCATCTCGGTCCAAAAGGAATTCCCCCTTATCCTTAGACTGTGAACCCTTGTTCTGGACCTCCCCAACATCGGGAACAATCTTCCTGCATCTAGCCAATCCAACCCTTTAAGAATTTTGTAATTTTCTATAACATCCCCCCTCAGTCTTCTAAATTCTGGCGAGTACAAGCCAAGTCTATCCAGTCTTTCCTCATATGAAAGTCCGGACATCCCAGGAATCAGTCTGGTGAACCTTCTCTGTACCCCCTCTATGGCAAGAATGTATTTTCTCAGATTTGGAGAGCAAAACTGTACGGAATACTCCAGGTGTGGTCTCACCAAAACCCTGTACAACTGCAGTAAAACCTCCCTGCTCCTATATTCAAATCCTTTCGCTATGAATAGCTAACATACCATTTGCATACCAATGCTAACATACCATTTGCTTACTTCACTGCCTGCTGCACCGGCATGCCTACTTTCAATGATTGGTGTACCATGACACTCAGGTCTCGTTGCATCTCCCCTTTTCCTAATTTGCCACGATTAAGATAATAGTCTACCGTCCTGTTTTTGACACCAAAGTAGATAACCTCACATCTATCCACATTGTACTGCATCTGCCATGCATTTGCCCACTCACCCAGCCTATCCAAGTCATCTTGTAGCCTCCTAGCATCCTCCTGACACCTAACACTACCCCGCAGCTTAGCGTCATCCGCAAACTTGGAGTTGTTGCATTCAATTCCCTCGTCCAAATCATTAATATATATTGTAAATAGCTAGGGTCCCAGAACTGAGCCTTGCGGTACCCCACTAGTCACTGCCTGCCATTCTGAAAAATACCCGTTTACTACTACCCTTTGCTTCCTGTCTGCTAGCCAGTTCTCTATCCACATCAATACTGAACCCCCAATGCCGTGTGCTTTAAGTTTGTATACTAATCTCTTATGTGGGACCTTGTCGAAGGCCTTCTGAAAGTCTAGATATAACACATCCACAGGTTCTCCCTTATGCACTCTGCTCGTTACAACCTCGAAAAATTCTATAAGATTCGTCAGACATGGTTTGCCTTTCGTAAATCCATGCTGACTTTGTCTAATGATTTCACCACTTTCCAAATGTATTGCTATCAGATTTTTAATAACTGACTCTAGCGGTTTCCCCACTACCGATGTTAGACTAACTGGTCTGTAATTCCCTGTGTTCTCTCTCCCTCCTTTTTTATAAAGTGGGGTTACATTAGATAACCTCCAATCCTCAGGAACTACTCCAGAATCTAAGGAGTTTTGAAAAATTATCACTAATGCATCGACTATTTCTGTGGCTACTTCCTTGAGTACTCTGGGATGCAGACTATCTGGCCCTGGGGATTTATCGGCCTTTAATCCATTCAATTTACCCAACACCACTTCCCAGCTATCCTGGATTTCGCACAGTTCCTCCACCTTATTTGACCCCCGGTCCCCTGCTGTTGCCGGCAGATTATTTATGTCTTCCCTAGTGAAGACAGAACCAACGTAGTTATTCAATTGGTCTGCCATGTCCTTGTTCCCCATGATCAATTCACTTGTTTCTGACTGCAAGGGACCTACATTTGTTTAACTTATATTTTCTCTTCACATATCTATAAAAACATTTGCAGTGAGTTGTTATGTTCCCAGCATGATTTATTTCATAATCTATATTCCCTTTCCTAATTAAGCCCTTTGTCCTCCTCTCCTGGACTGAATTTCTCCCAGTCATCTGGTAGGATGCTTTTTCTGGCTAATTTGTATGCTTCATCTTTTGTTTTTATACTATCGCTGATTTCCCTTGTTATCCATGGATACACTACCTGACCTGATTTATTCTTTTGCCAAACTGGGATGAACAATTGTAGTAGTTCATCCACGCAGTCTTTAAATACCTTCCATTGCACATCCACTGTCAACCCTTTAAGAATCACTTGCCAGTTTATCTTGGTCAATTCACTTCTCATGCCTTCAAAGTTACTTTTGTTTAAGTTCAGAACCCTTGTTTCTGATTTATTATGTCACTCTCTATCCTAACGAAGAAGTCAAACATATTATGGTCACTCTTGCCCAAGGGGCCCCGCACAACAAGACTGCTAACTAACCCTTCCTCATTACTCAATACCCAGTCTAGAATAGCCTGCTCTCTCTTTGGTTCCTCTACATATTGGTTTAGAAAACTACCCCGCATACATTCCAAGAAATCCTCTTCCTCAGCACCTCTGCCCATTTGATTCACCCAATCTATATGTAGATTGTAGTCACCTATTATAACTGTTTTACCCTTGTTGCAGGCATTTCTAATTTCCTGTTTCATGCCATCCCCAACTCCACTATTATTGTTAGGTAGCCTGTACACAACTCCCACTAGCGTTTTCTGCCCCTTAGAGTTCCGCAGCTCCACCCATATCGATTCCACATCCTCCAAGCTAATGTCCTTTCTATCTATTGCATTAATATCCTCTCTCACCAGCAACGCTACCCCACCTCCCTTTCCTTTATATCTATCCCTCCTGAATATTGAATATCCCTGGATGTTCGGCTCCCAGCCTTGGTCCCCCTGGAGCCATGTCTCCGTGATCCCAACTATAGCATAGTAATTAATAGCTATCTGCACATTCAACTTGTCCACCTTATTACGAATGCTCCTTGCATTGAGACACAAAGCCTTCAGACTTGTTTTTACAACACTCTTATTCCTTATACAATTATGTTGACAAGTGGTCCCTTTTGATTTTTTCCCTGGAAACCCACCACCTCTTATTCTCTGTTTATTATTATTTTTTTCTTCTTTTCCCCCCTACATGTTGGGTCAGGGTGCTTCCCTTCTCTGCCTCCTGCCTCAGATCCTGTCGACTGGCTTTCTCTATTTGTGTCCATCCCCCCAGCCGTTCTAGTTTAAAGTCCCCCCGGTAGCCTTTGCAAATGTCCCTGCCAGGATACTGGCCCCCTCGGGTTCAAGTGCAACCCGTCCTTTTTGTTCGGGTCACTCCTTCACCAAAAGAGGTTCCATTGACCCAGAAACTTGAATCCCTGCCCTCTGCACCAGCCTTTCAGTCAGGCATTTATCCCCCACCTCGCTCCATTCCTACTCTCACTGTCGCGTGGCACAGGAAGTAATCCTGCGAGTGTTATGTTTGCGGTTCTTTTCCTTAACTCTCTTCCAAACTCCCTAAATTCTCCTTTCAGGATATCTTCTCTTTTTTTACCTATGTCATTGGTACCAATATGTGCCACGACCTCCCTTTTCAGGATATCTTGGACACTTCAGACACATCCCGGACCCTGGCACCAGGGAGGCAAACCCACCACCCGGGTCTCCGGACTGCGTCCACAGAATCGCCAATCTGACCCCCTAACTATAGAGTCCCCTATTACTAATGCCCTCCTCTTCTTTTCCTTACCCTTCTGAGCAACAGGGCCGGTGTCTTTACCGCAGGCCAGGTCGCTGTTGCTACCCCCGGGTAGGCTGTCCCCCCGAACAGCACTCAAACAGGAGTACTTATTTCCAAGGTGTACAGCCACTGGTGTACTCTCTAGCGCCCGCCTCTGCCCCTAGCCTCTCCTAACCGTGACCCACTTGTCTGCCTCCTGTGGTTTTGGAGAGACTACCTCCCTGTAACACCTCTCTATGACCTCCTCACTCTCCCTGACCAGACGGAGGTCATCAAGCTGCTGCTCCAGGTTCCTTACACACTCCTTTAGAAGCCCCATCTCGACACACCTGACGCGGATGTGGACTTCTGGAGGGCTACCCGACTCCATTACCTCCCACATCTGACATCCAGAAAAGTAAGCTGCCCTGCCACTCATAATTCCCTTACCCTAGATACAACACAAAATAGAATATACAATACAAAAATACAAAACAAAATACAAAATACAGTACACCACAAACTGCTGGAATCTGACTGCCAATCAGCTGCGAACTCAAGTCCACCAATCAGCGGCTTCCTGAAGCCCAGTTAATTGAATGAAACGTTACAGATTTAGAATGTGACGGATTTCAGTTCCTCCCTCTCCTACGGCTCCTGGGACTCTGTAAAATCAAAGCCCGCGCTGGGTTTTTACACTCACCGCTCGGACGTCGCTCCTCCCTCACCAATGGCTCCTGGGAAGGTCAGGACAGCTCTACAACTCTACAACAGGCCTTATAACAGCCCTGATATATAATCTCCCAATTCCTTTTCGTAGTAATTCCTAACTTCCTACCTGAACACACGTCGCGGTGAGTTTTCTTGAAGCACAACAGTGGACTCCGCACACAATTAATTAATTTCTCTAGTTGATGCAGGAAAAATGTACCCGATGTTGGGGGAGTCCAGAACCAGGGGTCGCAGTTTAAGGATAAGGGGTAGGTCATTTAGGACTGAGATGAGGAAATATCACCCAGGTTGTTGTGAACCTGTAGAATTCACTGCCACAGAAGGCAGTGGAGGCCAATTCACTGGATGTTTTGAAGAGAAAGTTAGATTTAGCTCTTCGGGCTGAAGGCATCAAGGGATATAGGGGAAAAGCATGAACGGGATATTTATTTTAGATGTTCAGTCATGATCAGATAGAATGACGATACTATATAACCATATAACCATATAACCATATAACAATTACAGCACGGAAACAGGCCCTCTCGGCCCTTCCAGTCCGTGCCGACCATTTGTTTTCCCCTAGTCCCATCTACCTGCACTCAGACCATACCCCGCCATTCCCTTCACGTCCATATACCTATCCACTTTACTTTTAAATGTTAAAATCGATCCTGCCTCCACCACTTCTGCTGGAAGCTCATTCAACACAGCCACCACCCTCTGAGTAAAGAAGTTCCCCCTCACGTTACCCCTAAATTTCCGTCCCTTAATTCTCATGTCTCAAAGGGCCGAATGGCCTACCCCTCTACATATTTTTCTATGTTCCTATGTTTTTCTATGAGTCTCCGTTTGGTCTCACCGATGTAAAGGAGCCCACATCAGGAACAGCGGATGCAGTAAATGTGGTTCGAAGAGGTAAATGTGAAACTTTGTCTCACCTGGAAGGTCTGCTGAAAACAATACTTGACACGCTAACCACAGAGCTGTCACGGAGTTGAGCGCTCTCAGCCTTTGTCGTTTGCGTTCACGAGAAAGGTCAGCTCGCCTGCCTCGGGACTGGCTGTAGCGCCCAGGTCGTCTCGCCCACCCCACACTCAAAAGACGTGCAGGTTTGTAGGTTAAGTGCTTCGGTAAATTGTAAATTGACCATAGTGGGTCCAATACGGGGTGTTTGCTGCTCGGCGCATAAACGGTGGGCCAAAGGATCTGCAGCGCTCAGCTTGGCTCGCCTGCCCCGGGTCTGGTTGTAGCGGCCAGGTCAGCTGGCAGGTCTATTTCAGCCGGAAACGCTCAGGTCAGCTCGCTTGTCGCAGGTCTGACTTGATCCCCCAGGTCGCCTGCGTGCCCCTGGTCTGTCTGTTACGCCCATGTCGGCTGGCAGGTCTGGCTGTCGCGCCCCGGTTGCCTGCGTGCTCCGGGACAGGCTGCAGTTTCCAGGCGGGAAAAACTAATTGAAACAATACGTCTGCTGGCCGGATAATTTGGGGATTCGGTCCGTGGGCCGTAGGTTGCCCACCCTTGGCCTAGATGTTAGGCCCCATTGTGTTCCCGCCCCCCTCCCCCCACCATGTTTTAAAAGCGATTTCCGCCTACGCCTGGGGTCCCTGGATGTTGTCAAGAGAGGAAGGGTTCAATGGATTATTTCATACAGCTCAGCAAGACAATCAACGTACAAGTGCATAATCACCCTAGTCAATCCTGTGTACACAGAACAACCCACTGAGTCCATAAGCAAGAGGCGTCATTTTGGCGCCATTTTACAGTCGCAGCTGCAGCTGGTGACACAGGCCGTTTGCAGCCGTCACCTTCATTCCGGTTGGCCTGTAATGCGGTATCCCTCTCCACATCTGACCTCTTCAGCCATAGTTCCCCCGAGGGGCATCTCCCGCAGCCGACCTCGAGGGCGCTGAAGGTAGGACGACCCGGTCCCCCCCCCCCCCCCCCCCCCCACTATTTACCTTGAGGTTGGTGGGAAGATATGAGTAAATTGTGGAGGGAGCAGTCCCTGGGGAAGTTGGAAAGGGGTGGAGATGTGAAGATGTGATTAGTGGTGGCGTCCATCAGCAGGTGAAGGAAATGTCGGAGGATAATGTGTTGGATGCGGGTCTGGTGGGGTGAAAAGTGAGGATCAGGGGAACTCTCTGTTGCGACTGGGCGAACAGAAAGCGAGAGCAGAACTACGGGACACTGGAGTGTGAGGCTCTCCTCGATGAAAGAAGAGGAAAACCCACGTTCCTTGAATAAGGAAATCTCACCAATCCGAGTATGGGATACGTCCCCTCCTCCCCACCGATTTGCAGTCTAAATAATCACCTCCAGCGCTTTACCCATTCCGCAGAGACCGCACCCTGCACAACTCACTGGTCAACTCGACGCTTCCCACTCAACGCTCCCGCTTCCCAGTTACAGGAGATGCAACACTTGTCCCAATGCCCACCCCCTGCCCTGCCCCCACCGCCACCACGACTCCGTCCAAGGACTCCGACAGTCTTTTCAGGTGCAGCAGCAGAGGTTCACTTGCACCTCCTCCTACTTCAACTTCATCTATTGTATCTGTCACCCATTCCTTCTCTCCAGAGATGCTGTCTGTCCCGCTGAGTTACTCCACCTTTTTGTGTCTATGTCCCTGTCCCCTGGCATCAATCTGAACAAGAGACTGGACCCGAAACGTCACTCGTGCCTTCTACAACCTGTCCTGCTGAGTTACTCCAGCTTTTATTCTTAATTGTCTACTGTATATCGTGTTGTTACTTGCAAACAAAGCAACACAGCGAATTCCTTGTATGCATACATACTTCGATAATAAAAATTATTAAATTCAATTAATTTTGTGTCTATCTCCGGGGATGCAACGGGCGAATCTCAGCAGGGAGAACTGTCTTGCTGATCGCAGTCACTCTTTAGTCGGCAGATTCCCTGGGTCCTGCGGTACTCCGCTGCTGCACATTGTCACTACTTGTTCCCGCCTTGTTGCTCCGGAGTTTACAGCAGCCGTTAGGTCGCCAAATGTGAAACCCGGTAGACGGATGTGTTGCATTTGAAGTGAACGAGAAGGCACCGGATAAGTTCCGCAAAGAGTCAACGTGATCTACTGGCACTTCAACACTGAAGGAATCTGATATTCAGTTAATCGCATTGACAGAGTTGTGAAATTAATGGGATTTGGTGATTGGACAAAATAAACAGCCGGGTGTGGGTGAATCCTCGGCTGCAGCTCAGTCCGTGCACGCTGCTTTTAGATTGAAGTGTGATCGGAAGATCGGTCCGAATGAATGTGGAAGAGACACAGAGCAAGATAAACAGAGCATTCAGCAACAGGGCTGCTGGAATAGGGTAATTTAAATAATTTAAAACACGTTAATTGCTAAAACCTCTGGAACGGTGTATCCGACCGGGACAGACAGCACAGTCATAACAACCGGGTGGGGTAGAGAGAAAGAAATAAATGAAGTCAAATGGAGAAAAAATGGAAGATTGTAGTGGGTACGCGAGAAGAGAAAGGA
Source organism: Okamejei kenojei (assembly GCA_035221665.1). Taxonomy (NCBI): domain Eukaryota; kingdom Metazoa; phylum Chordata; class Chondrichthyes; order Rajiformes; family Rajidae; genus Okamejei; species Okamejei kenojei. The sequence continues at coordinate 8,624,664 of CM069165.1, forward strand.
AAACCTGCAAGCTTTTCTATTGATGTGGATAGAGAACTGGCTGGCAGACAGGAAGCAAAGGGTAGGAGTAAACGGGTCATTTTCAGAATGGCAGGCTGTGACAAGTGGGGTACCGCAAGGCTCAGTGCTGGGACCCCAGCTATTTACAATATATATTAATGATTTCGACGTGGGGATTGAATGCAACATCTCCAGGTTTGCGGACGACACGAAGCTGGGGGGCAGTGTTAGGTGTGAGGAGGATGCTAGGAGGCTACAAGGTGACTTGGATAGGCTGGGTAAGTGGGCAAATGCATGGCAGATGCAGTATAATGTGGATGAATGTGAGCTTATCCACTTTGGTGGCAAAAACAGGAAAGTAGACTATTATCTGAATGGTGGCCGATTAGGAAAAGGGGATATGCAACGAGACCTGCGTGTCATTGTACACCAGTCATTGAAAGTAGGCATGCAGGTGCAGCAGGCATTGAAGAAAGCGAATGGTATGTCAGCATTCATAGCAAAAGGATGTGAGTATGGGAGCAGGGTGGTTCTACTGCAGTTGTACAGAGTTTTGGTGAGACCACACCTGGAGTATTGCGTACAGTTTTGGTCTCCAAATCTGAGGAAAGTCATTTTTGCCATAGAGGGGGTACATAGAAGGTTCACCAGATTCCTGGGATGTGCGGACTTGAAAGACTGGATAGACGCGGCCTGTACTCGCTAGAATTTAGAAGATTGAGGGGGGATCATATGCAAACTTACACAATTCTTAAGGGGTTGGACAGGCTAGATGCAGGAAGATTGTTCCCGATGTTGGGGATGTCCAGAACAAGGGGCCACAGTTTAAGGATAAGGGGGAATGCCATTACGACCAAGATGAGGAAAACATTTTTCACACAAAGAGTAGTGAGTCCCTGGAATTCTCTGCCACTGAAGCTAGTTGACGCCAGTTAATTGGCTATATTTAAGAGGGAGGTAGATGTGGCCCTTGTAGCTAAAGGGATCAGGGGGTATGGAGAGAAGACAGGTACAGGTTACTGAGTTGAATGACCAGCCATGATCATATTGAATGGCGGTGCAGGCTCGAACGGCCGAATAGCCTACTCCAGCACCTATTTTCTATGTTTCCATGTTTCTATAATATCCACTGGTCGGTGGGGAGCGCTGCGAGTCGGCAGCCCTGCCAGCAGCGTATTAGTTATTCTACTTTTTCTGTTTTTTTAATGTGTCTTAAGGTGTATTTTTAATATCTCTCTGTGTGTCTTGTGTGGAGGTGGTGGTGATGGGGGAAACCGTTTCGGTGGCCTCCTCCACGGAGAGGCGACTTTCTCCATGATGCCTCCACCATGGCCTAACATCGACGATCGGTGAGGCCTTTCCCGGAGACGTGGCCGGGGCTTCAGCAGCGGACGCATCGAGGACTTTCGTCGCAGAGCGGGCGAGCCCTCGCCGGGGGTCGCCGGAGGGGCGCGCTCCATTCGCTGGCCAGCGGCAGCCTGAAGCCGCGGTCTGCGGAGCTCCAGTGGGCGCGGCGCCCGGAGCCTGGGATCCCTCGTTGGGGACATGAGAGGAGGAGAGCTCCGACCGTCGACCCGCGGCCTACTTCTACCGCGGGCGCGGCGGGGACTTCCCATCCTAAGCGGGGTTTCTCGCCTGGGATCCCTGGAGAGGAGCTCCGACCGCTGGCCCCGTAGCCTGCGCTGCTTCTTGCTCGGCACGGCGGGAACTTTAGATCTTCGACCGCCTGCCTGCGGCCTACACCAACTTGAAGCCGCCTCCGGTGGGGAGGCACTAACCTGGACCAATCTTGTCTGAACATCTGGACAGCCGCAGCGACGACTGCGTAAAGTTGAGGTGCCGACCACGCGGGGAAATGTAGGAGAACGGGGCAATGTTTGTGCCTTCCACCACAGTGATGAATACTGTGGTGGATGTTTTGCTGTTAATTTTTTATTGTGTACTGTGTGTTCTTTTTTTTATTGTACCGCTGCTGGCAAATTCATTTCGCTTGCACTTTATGTGCAAGTGACGAATAAAACTTGACTTAACGAATAAAACGTGACGACTTGATGACGCTGCGTTCTGTTCATAAGGGATAGGAGTATAATTAGGCCATTTGGCCCACCAAGACTACTCCGTCATTCACTCACGGCTGATCTATCTCTCCCTCCTAACCCCATTCTCCTGCTTTATCCTCATAACATCTCCCCATGGTACACAACAGGAAATGGTGGCGCCAATGGATCCGCTCCCGTGTCCATCTTTGCAACTTGTATACAGAGATAAATACGTTCATGTTCAGTAGCAGAGAGAGTGGGGGAGCGGAAAATGGATAGACAAGGGGGATATCTTTGAAAATCACTGGAAGGTAGTAGTCTCCGGGACAGGTGGTGGGAAATGAGATGCGAGTTGATGAGCTATATCTGGTCGGCATGGAAATAGTGGGCCGAAGGGTTTTTGATCTGGAGGAATTCTATGTCGGAGTGTAGGGAGATTGAGGAGAGAGAGTCCACGGGGAAATAGACAGGTAGCTGACGACACTGAGTGTAAGAAGGAATTGCAGATGCTGGTTTAAACCGCTGCAGTAACTCAATGGGGCAGGCAGTATCTGTGGAGAGAAGGAACGGGTGACGTTTCGGGTCGAGACCCTTCTTCAGGCTTTCTCATTTAGTCACCCATTCCTTCTCTCCAGACGATGCTGCCTTTGCCGCTGAGTTAATCCAGCTTTTTGCGTCTATCTTCGGCAATCGATGTAAACCAGACAAAAGGCAGGCCACACTATTCCATCGGCGAGTGGGGAACGGAACCATCTCCAGTGCAGTGTGACTGTGACCAGAGCACAGTCAGGCTGCTGCTTGTGACAGCAAATGCAGAATACGACTCACTGTTATGGTTACATGCGTTTAGACAACGAAAGCGCCTCTTTATTACAGATTTCAACACGAGCGTGTACTTGAATAAGTAACCGGATCGCGGAAGAAGCCGAGAGCACACAAGTCAAACAGTGAGAAGTGAATGTCTGAAAGTTGCAAGTTTTTGGTCAAAGAAAATCTAAGGCTATTTACATGAAAATCTGCAACCTTATGTAACTAACCCACAAACAACACTCTTCCCCACTTTCCTCTTCGACTCGCATCCATTTCACCTTCTCCCCCTCCCCTTCCACGTACATACATTATGCTGCTTCACAACTCAAAACATATGGCGATTCCTCGTTCGTATAGTGGTAAGTATCCCCGCATGTCACGCGGGAGACCGGGTTTCAATTCCCCGACGGGGAGAACATTTTCGTCGTTCTAAATTTAACTGGACTTCTAAAGGTGTATTTTGCACATCTTGATTTATAAATGGTGACAGGTAGCTGACGGCACTGAGTGTAAGAAGGAATTGCTGAATTGACCGCTTCATTGAACATTCCGAATTAACATAATACATACAGCACAGGAGCCCAGAAACAGGCCCATTCGGCCCACAATATCAGTGTCTAACATATTGCCTAATTAATCTAATCTACTTTGAAGAAAGGTGTCAACCCGAAACATGACCTTTCCCTTACACCTGCGATGCTGCCTGTCTGGCTGAGTTGCTCCAGCTTTTTGTGTCTATCATCCTTAGCCTACTGCACTTGCCTACCTGTGATCTCTAACCCCCCCCCCCCCCCCCCCCCCCCCACCCCCCCCATTCCCATTTTAAGCAGTGCATAATTGAAAGTCAGAGAGAGCTGCATCGTGACGTCCTGGCTTAGAGAACCGTGAGGCCCCTCTGATCCTGATACACTGGTGGGAAGTAACCAAGGAGGTCAAAGGACTAGAGCGAGGGTTCGCACCCTGGGGTAAATTTACCCCCCAGGGTCAATTTGTTGATTCTGGAACTTAAAATAGTAATGTTAGAAACAGTATTTTAAAATATCCCCTTTGTCGGTTGCTTTATTACGATAGAAGTGTAAACTCAATTACTGAACAAAACAGGGTGAGGGTAAGTTTACTTTCGAAACGTTGCCAGGGGAAAAAGGGGGAAGAACGTTGGGAACCTCTGTTCTAATAATGAAACGTCTTAAATAAATCTAAAGTAATCCTAAGAACACAGCGAATATTATAATTGATGTCTCTAATTTCAGATAACCCTTGCATTCCCTCTCTCTCTCCCCGTCCCTCCCCATCCCAGTCGTGTTGATAGTTTCACTGTTGTTATCGCTTCGTTTTCACCTCTTCCTCAGCCAACAATGGACCATTGTGGGTACTTTGGACATCAGAGCAATCTCTGCTTTGTCCCGTACCATTTCGTACCTCTGGTTATCCACATCCCTGAATCTCAGTCTGAAGAACTGTCTCGTTTCGAAACGTCGCCTATTCATTTTCTTCAGAGATGCTGCCTGGCGCGCTGAGTTACTCCAGCAATTTGTGTCTCTCTTCGGTGTAAACCAGCATTTGCTGTTCCATCTTACACACAATAATTGCTGCCATCTCTCTCGGCGCCCCGGCTTTCAATTATCTGTCTGTCACGTTCACCACGGACTCCTTCTACGTCTGATGACTCCTTCACTGCGCGCTATCCACAGCACCCATAACTATGATTTACCAGTTGCCATGTAGTGCCTGCATAAATTCGACTATTTTTAACCTCTTTTGATTTCAATGCAAAGATCCACATGCATTTGCAATAATTGATTTGTTTGATTCTGTACCTGCAAATGGCGTTGTAATCGTCAGTATGCAGAGACTTAAGATCACTGGCACCGAAACTTCATTGCCCGGTTTTCACAGAGTCTCCGATGAAGGGAATCCCCCCCACCCCCCCCCCCCCCCCCCCCCCCCCCCCCCCCCCCCCCCCCCGGTAGCGTGTCTCACTGCCTCGCCATCAATTCCTTACGGCCCGGGACCGGATTTCAAAGACAACATCGCCCCCTCCCTTATCAGCACCGGTTTTAAAGCTTTGGATGCATCGTAATTTCCTCGCACATCTCGGAACAGGCCCTCGACATTAGATTCAAACAAATATGGAAACGTTCACCACAGATACGGGCCCTCATGGCCCACCTTGTCCATGTCGACAGTGACGCCCTCGACGCCAAAACGATTTACCCGTTTTGGTCCGTACCCTTCCATTCTTTTCCAGAGAGTCGAGTCAGGAGCATTTAATTGTCAGAAGCATTTGATAAGGTCCCACATAGGAGAATACTGGGAAAAATTAGAGTACATGGCATTGGTGGTAGGATGCAGACATGAATAGAACATTGGTTGGCAGACAGGAAAAAGGGTAGGAATTAACGGGTCCTTTTCAGAATGGCAGGCAGTGACTAGTGGGTAACCGCAAGACTGGGTGCTGTAACATTAACAAATTTGCAGATGACACAAAGCTGGGTGGCATTGTAAACTGCGAGGAGGATGGTATGAGGAGGCAGGGCGCTTGGACAGGTTTGGTGTGGCCAGACGCATGGCAGATGCAGTTTAGTGTGCATAAATATGAGGTTATGCACTTTGATGGCGAAAACATGGTTAGATTATTATCTAACTGGTGTCAAGTTGGGAAAAGGGGATGTACAGCAGTATCTGGGGTCCTTGTTCATCAGTCATTGAAAGTAAGCATGCAGGTACAGCAGGCAGTGAAGAAAGCGAATGGCATGTTGGCTTTCATAACTAGAAGAGTTGAGTATAGGAACAAATAGGTCCTTCTGCAGTTGTAGGGGCCTAGTGAGACCACACTTGAGGTATTGTATTTGGTCTCCAAACTTGATCACATTAAATGGCGATGCTGGCTCGAGTGGCCGAATGGCCTGCTTCTGCACCTATTGCATATTGTCCATTGTCTATTCTTGCTATTGAGGGAGTGCAGAGTACTTTCACAAGGTTAATTGTCGAGATGGCGGGACTGTCATATGCTGATAGATTCGAGCGGCTGGGCTTGTATACTCTGGAATTTAGAAGGATGAGAGGAGAACTTATTGAAACATATAAGATTATTAAGGGTTTGGACACGCTAGAGGCAGGAAACATGTTCCAAATGATGGAGGAGTCCAGAAACAGGGGCCATGTTTTAGGAATAAATGGTAAGCCATTTAGAACGAATATGAGGAAAAACATTTTCTCAATGAGAGTTGTGAGTGTGTGGAATTCTCTGCCTCGGTGGAGGCTGGTTCTCTGGGTGCTTTCAAGCGAGACTTAGATTAAGGTCTTAGGGAGAGCGTAGTTAACAGATATGTAGAAAAGGCAGGAATGGGGTACTGATAATGGATGATCAGGCATGATCACATTTAACGGTGGTGCTGGCTCGAAGGGTCTAATGGCCTACTGCTGCACCTACTTTCTATTGTCTATTGTCATATGTACATACAATGGCACGACACAATGCTTACTTGGAGTAGGATAATAAACATGAAAAGACAATAGTCAGATAACATTTTAAAAAAAATGAATAACCCCATAATTAGTGTCAAAAAGCCAGAATCCGAATGCAACCAACATAGCCCATAGTTATTTGGTGTTTTGTAGTGTAAGCCTGATGGGTGTTGGGAAAATGTGATTCTAATTCTGATTCTGATTCTGATTCTGATTCTGATTTGCATATAACCAATGCAGTACACATTTGTCTCCACGTGCTGGCGCCGACAATATTACAAAACTACCCAACAGTCTTATTCTTTGCCTGCTGGTCACCGAAATTAAACAAAAATGCTGGAGAGGTGCGGGTGAGGCATCATCTATGGACAGGAGGATTAGGCGACGTTTCGAGCCGAAATCCTTCTTCGGAATCAGACCAGAATCTTTGCTTCAGACCACGCACGTCCGTGAGTGATTACTCAAGGTGGGAGGTCAGTCGGCTTTAATAAATACATTAAATCGCGTATGCGCAGATTGTTAAATCCGTAAAAATAAAACATAAAAATAAAGACAGTAACAATTTAATTTGCCCAAGGTTCCAAGTCTCCTTTATTCTGAACTACTGAATGGGTGGGGGGGGGGGGGGTGAAGGGTGACAGCAGGTGAGGAGATGGTGGGAAAAACGGGAGCACACCAGGGCAAGTTGTATCAGTTGTCATCTTATGGATTGACAACACTTGTTCAAGTGACCAATTGGGAGGACAGTTCCTTTGACAGCATGTGGGAGTCTGACCTGGGGTAAAGTTGCGGGGAGGGCAGGAGTGTTGAGAAGGAGATGGTAGGGGTTCATGCCAGTAACTTACTCACTCACCGCTGCCGCAGCGCTCCGGGCGCGGAGCCACCGCATTGTGGCCGGGGAGGGAAGCAGCTCGGGTAGCTGCGAGCAGCCGCCAGGACCCGACAGCAGAACTGGCCGCCACTTCAGCGACTTCTGCTGGTCCGTTCACCTTTGGCAGTGCTCTCCGTGTGAACACCTCTCAACTGCCGCTCGCCGACTTCGCTTATGTCAGCCGCTACCTGCAAATCCTTAAATCCCCACAGACGAGTAATCTCAATCGCGCTGTCGGAATTTAAGGATTTGCGGGACACGGCTGACATCACTGAGGCCGGCGAGCAGCAGGAGAGAGGTTTTTAGACGGAGAGCTGCCAGAGGTGAGTGGGGGGGGGGGGGGGGGCAGAAGGCGCTGAGGTGTCAGCTGATTCCGCTGTCCCGCCGGGCGGCCGCTCGAAGACACCCGAGCTACTTCCTACCATGGCCTCAATGTGGTGGCTGCGTGCAAGGAGTGTCGCAAGTAGGTTACTGGCATGATCCCGATCCCCTCCTTTACAACACTCCTGCCCTCCCCGCAACATTACCCCGGGCCAGACCCTCCATACGTTGTGAAATGCATCCCCCACCCCCACCCCGGTAAATACGGTATTTAAAAACATATAGCAAGAAATGTACTTACCACTTTATCGGTACACATTATGGGGAACAAGGACATGGAAGACCAATTGAACAACTACTTTTGTTCTTTCTTCACTAAGGAAGACATAAATAATCTGCCGGAAATAGCAGGGGACCGGGGGTCAAATGAGATGTAGGAACTGAGTGAAATCCAGCCGGGAAGTGGTGTTAGGTAAATTGAATGAATTAAAGGCCGATAAATCCACAGGGCATATAAGCTGCATCCCAGAGTACTTAAGGAAGTAGCCCCATAAATAGCGGATGCATTAGTGATAATTTTTCAACACTCCTTAGAATCTGGAGTAGTTCCTGAGGATTGGAGGGTAGCTAATGTAACCCTACGATTTAAAAAGGGAGGGAGAGAGGAAACAGGGAATTACAGACCAGTTGGTCTAATATCGGTAGTGAGGAGAATGCTAGAGTCGGTTATTAAAGATGATGTAGCAGCATATTTGGAAAGTGGTGAAATCATTGCACAAAGTCAGCATGGATTCACGTTCATGTTTGACGAATCTCATAGAATTTTTCGAGGATGTAATTAGTAGATCCTCAAATCCAATGGTTCTCCCTTATCTCATAAGGGAGAACCATTGGATTTGTTATATCTGGACATTCAGAAGGTGTTCGACAAAGTCCCACACAAGAGATAAGTATGTAAAAAATTAAAGCACACGGTATTGGGCATTCAGTATTGATATGGGTAGGGAACTGGCTGGCAGACAGGAAGCAAAGGGTAGGAGTAAACGGGTCATTTTCAGAATGGCAGGCAGTGACTAGTGGGGTACCGCAAGGCTCAGTGCTGGGACCCCAGCTATTTATAATATATATTAATGATCTGGATGAGGGGATTGAATGCAACATCTCCAAGTTTGCGGATGACACGAAGCTTGGGGGCAATGTTAGCTGCGAGGAGGATGCTAGGAGGCTGCAAGGTGACTTGGATAGGTTGAGTTAGTGGGCAAATGCATGGCAGATGCAGTATCAAGTGGATAAAGGTGAAGTTATCCACTTTGGTGGCATAAAGAGGAAAGTAGACTATTATCTGAATGGTGGCCGATTAGGAAAAGGGGAGATGCAACGAAACTGGGTGTCATGGTACACCAGTGATTGAAAATAAGCATGCAGGTGCAGAAGCCAGTGAAGAAAGCGAAAGGTTTGTTGGCATTCATATCAAAAGGATTTGAGTACAAATGCAGGGAGGTCCTACTGCAGTTGTAGTGGGTCTTGGTGTGGCCACACCTGGAGTATTGCGTACAGTTTTGGTCTTCTAATCTGAGGAAATACATGCTTGCCATAGAGGGAGTACAGAGAAGGTTCACCAGATTGATTCGTTGGATGGCAGGACTTCCATATGAAGAAAGACTGGATAGACTCGGCTTGTACTCGCTGGAATTTAGAAGATTTAGGGGGGATCTTATAGAGACTTACAAAATTCTTAAGGGGTTGGACAGACTAGATGCAAGAAGATTGTTCCCGATGTTGCGGAGGTCCAGAACAAGGGGGTCACATTTTAAGAATAAGGAGGAAGTCTTTTAGGACCGAGCTGAGAAAATCATTGTGCACACAAAGAGTGGCGAATCTGTGGAATTCTCTGCCAGAGAAGGTAGATGAGGCCAGTTCATTGGTTATATTTAAGAGGGAGTTAGATGTGGCCCTTGTGGCTAAAGGGATCAGGGGATATGGTGCGAAGGCAGGTACAGGATACTGTGTCAGATGATCAGCCATGATCATATTGAATGGCAGTGCAGGCTCGAAGGGCCGAATGGCCTCCTCCTGCACCCATTTTCTATATTTCTATGAACTCTATTCTTCTCTCTTTGTTTCTTAAAATACGCTTAAGATAATGGCAATCCATATTTGAAAAAAAGCCAAGAAACTAGCGCTGCGCATGCGCAGTAGGCTGCTGCGCCTGCGCACTGCTGCAAAGGCAGAATTTCAGCTGCCTATTGCATTTTATCTGTTTATTTGTTGCGTATATATATGGGCTAGGGTATATAAACATACTGAACTTTTATCTCCTGTTCTGTATTATGTATTCTGTATTAAGAACTACCTTAAATTTAGTTGCGTCTGGTTGTGTAACTATGGTAGCGTGAAGACTATTCCATCCTTTCAATGGGCGGGTAAACTCCATGGAGCAGCCTGCAACTCTGGATAGAAGAAATTGGGTGACGTTTCGAGTGGAGACCCTTCTGCCCACCGAGTCCACACTGACCACCGATCACCCGTACACTAGTTCTATCCCACACATTAGCGGGATAAGTGAAGAGTCAATTGTGTTTTATTCTCTCACATCCCAATTAGAACAATGAAATCCTTACTTGCAGCAGCGCAACAGAATATGTAAACATAGTACTCTGTAAACAATCGTGTAAACGTGAAAACAAAACGGTGTATAGTTATAAATGAATATATAACTATACAAATGTGTGTGTGTGTGTGTGTGTGTGTGTGTGTGTGTGTGTGTGTGTGTGTGTGTGTGTGTGTGTGTGTGTGTGTGTGTGTGTGTGTGCGTGTGTGTTTGTTTGTGTGTGTGTGTGAGTGTGTGTATGTGTGTGTGCGTGCGTGCGTGCGTGCGTGTGTGTGTGTGTGCGTGTGTGTGTGTGTGTGTGTGTGTGTGTGTGTGTGTGTGTGTGTGTGTGTGTGTGTGTGTGTGTGTAATATATATACCCACACAGACACACACACAATTCCCCTCCTGAGATTATTAAAGTTATATTGTGCTGTACAGTGTGTGTTTGAAGTAACTGCAGATGCTGGTTTAAACTGAAGATAGACACAACAAGCTGGAGTAGCTCAACAGGTCAGACAGAATCTCTGGACAAAAGGAAAATATTACGTTTTGGGTTGAGTCTGAAATAGGTTCCTGCACACCTTTGGAATGTGGAAGAACACCCAGAGAAAACCCATGCGACCAAAGGGGAAACGAGTAAACTCCATACAGACACCACCCATATTTAGGATCAATTCCGGGTCTCTGGCACTTTTAGGCAGCAACTTTATGGCCAATGTACTGCCCCATAGTCTTGAACTTAATTAAAACATACAGCAGCTGTAAAGGGAGTCATAGCGTCACTTGGAGATTGAAAACTGAAAATGGATATTTTCATTTATTTAGTAACCAACGTTATCAACGTATACTTTTTTGTGTGTTGAAAAACAAAATATAGTGCACACCTGGTAGACTTGCTGCCTCACAGGCCATCCTGTCCTCGGGCATTATCTTTGTTGAATTTGCACATTCTCTCCAGAAGCGTGTGGATTTCCTCCCACATCCCAAAGATGCATTGGCTTTGTAGGTTAACTTAAGGATTTGAGTACAGGAGCAGGGAGGTTCTACTTCAGTTGTACAGGGTCTTGGTGAGACCACACCTGGAGTATTGCGTGCAGTTTTGGTCTCCAAATCTGAGGAAGGACATTATTGCCATAGAGGGAGTGCAGAGAAGGTTCACCAGACTGATTCCTGGGATGTCAGGACTGTCTTATGAGGAAAGACTGGATAGACTCGGTTTATACTCTCTGGAATTTAGGAGATTAAGAGGGGATCTTATAGAAACTTACAAAATTCTTAAGGGGTTGGACAGGCTAGATGCAGGAAGATTGTTCCCGATGTTGGGGAAGTCCAGGACAAGGGGTCACAGCTTAAGGATAAGGGGGAAATCCTTTAAGACCGAGATGAGAAAGACTTTTTTCACACAGAGAGTGGTGAGTCTCTGGAACTCTCTGCCACAGAGGGTAGTTGAGGCCAGTTCATTGGCTATATTTAAGAGTGAGTTGGATGTGGCCCTTGTGGCTAAGGGGATCAGAGGGTATGGAGAGAAGGCAGGTACGGGATACTGAGTTGGATGATCAGCCATGATCATATTGAATGGCGGTGCAGGCTCGAAGGGCTGAATGGCCTACTCCTGCACCTAATTTCTATGTTTCTATGTTTCTAACTTGTCTCTGTAAAATTGCCCCTAATGTGGAGGGAGTGCGTGAGGAACGTGGGATAACAGAACTTGTGCGAATGGGTAGACAAAAATGCTGGATAAACTCAGCAGGTGAGGCAGCATTTATGGAGCGAAGGAAATAGGCGGCGTTTCGGGTCGAGACTCTTCTTCAGACCTATGTGAGGGTGGTGGGGGGGGGGGTGGACGCGAAGAAGAAAGGAAGAAGCGGAGACAGCGGGCTGAGGGAGGGCTGGGAAGGGGAGGAAAAAGCAGGGATTACCTGAAATTGAAGAAATTAATGTTCATACCGCTGGGATGTAAACTTTCAAGCGAAATATGAGGTGCTGTTCCTCCAATTAACGGTGTTGCTCACTCTGGCCACGTAAGAGGCCCAGGACAGAAAGGTCGGATTCTGAATGGGAGGGGGAGTTGAAGTGCTGAGCCAGCGGGAGATCAGGTTGGTTATTGCGGACCGAGCAGAGGTGTTCGGTGAAGCGATCGCAAAGCCTACACGTGGTCTCACCGATGTAGAGAAGCTGACACCTTGACCGGTGGATGCAATGGATGAGGTTGGATGAGGTGTAGGTGAACTTCTGCTGCACCTGGAAAGACTGCGTGGGTTATTGAATGGAGTCAAAGGGGGAGGTAAAGCGACAAGTATAGCAATTCCTGCGGGTGCAAGGGAAAGTGCGAGGAGAGGGGGTGGTTTTGGTGGGAAGGGACGAATAGACCAGGGAGTTATGGAGGGAACGGTCTCTACATAAAGCCAACAGGGGAGGAGATGGAAAGATGTGGCCAGTGGTCGGATTGCATTGGTAGACAAAACAGCTGGAGAAAATCAGCGGGTAAGGGAGCATCTATGGAGCGAAGGAATAGACGAAGTTTCGGGTCGAGACCCTTCTGCACATTGATGTGGGGGGGGGGCTCGAAAAAGAAAGGAAGAAACGAAGACAGTGGGCTGTGGGAGAGCTGAAAATGGGAGGGGAAGGAGGAAGAAAGCAAGGACTACCTGAAATTAGGGAAGCCAATGTTCACACCGCTGGGGTGTAAACTACCCAAGCAAATATCAGGTGCTGCTCCTCCAATATGCGGTGGGTCTCACTCTGGCCATGGACGAGGCCCAGGACAGAAAGGTCGGATTCGGAATGGGAAGGGGAGTTGAATTGTTGAGCCACTGGGAGATCAGGTAGGTTATTGCGAACTGAGTGGAGGAGATGTGCGAAGCGAACGCCAAGCCTGCGCTTGGTCACAGCGAGGTTGATCATACGCTGTATAATCCAACCACATTTTTGTTTGGAAGTGGAAAGAAATAATGGAAGTTGCATTCATTGCAACGAGTATAAAGGTTGAGAGACTGTATTATAATTTTGTTGCATGTCATTGTGGTATATATCATGTCGTGATTGATGAATATGCTTAGTTTGTGACTTTATTTGAATCAGAAATAATTTGTGAATGCTTCATTGAGCATAATTCCGACGTAACTACGCACTTCGTCCGAGCACATTATTGCACGCGTCATGCAATCCGTCTTAAAAGACCACATAAACTGTCATTTGGCAACTTAAAAAGCTGCCAAGGTTGCCGGCTGACAACAGAGAAAACAAATTAAGTGAGAGCCTTGCAAGGTGTATAATATTTCTGACTCTGTCATAGGCCTTTTTTACATATGCTGTCACAACGCACTGTAGACGCTAACCAACCCTTACATATTTTTCCTTGCCCTCCATTTCAGAATATTAATGTTTTAAGCCAATATCTCGACACTAGCACTGGCAATAAATAAATAAATAAAAAGCGCAGCTTTCCAGCGCCTTTTCTCATTGGCCACGCTCGGCTGCAAATCGGTGTCAATCTGGTGGACCATCTTCCTCTAGTCGTGGGAGTGGGGGATTGGGAGGGGCCTCACAAGTGGAACAAGGAAGGGCTTCTATTCATCAAAATCCTGCCCTGGTCCTTGATTAGCAAGGGCTGCGGGGAGAAGGCAGGGGAATGAGTTTAAAAGGGGTGGGGGGGGGGGGGGCACTGATACTTCAACGAGAAAAAACATAAATGGATATTGAATTAATTCAGGCAAGTGGGCGAATATATTTGGCATTGTGTTCGGTACCGCGCCAGAGGCACGAGGGAATTAATTATGTGTTGCACAACATTATGCTGTTATAACTTTCAACTATTGTGGATGCGGAAGATATTTTTCAGGAGACAACGAGCCTGGGATCAAGTGGACATGGGGAGGATATTCTAGGGATGGGAGACTCGATAACCAGAGGTGATAGCCTGAAAATTCAAGGACATACATTTAGAATGGATAGGAGGTTGAATGTCTGTCATGTGGGGGGTGAATCTGCTGAGTCATTGGGTACTTTTGAAGCGGTGATCGATAGGGTACTGATTTGCAAGGGCGGCAGATGTTATGGAGCGAAGGCAGGATAATGAGGTGAGAGGAGGTGGGGTGGGGCGTGGGGAACAAATCAGTTTTGATCAAATGGCGAAGCAAATTCGATGGGCCGAATCGACTAATAATGCTCCATTGTCTTATGAACTTCGAAGGCGCTATTTGAGCTGTGCTCAGTGTGTGGGTTTCCTCATCAACTGAACCAATGACGTGATCGGACACACCAGTGCGGCCTTTAACTGCTGCCTGAACCTAGACTGAGTCACCGCGTAAATAAAAGTGTTCGTACAGCAGTTGAGGATGCTCAACAAAACTCCAAACAGCCCAAAGATCTTTTCAGATTCAGTGTAGACAAATGCCGTTCCAATAATCTGAGTATAGATAAAATCTGTCACATGCAACAGCCACAGGAGGATGAAGGTTCCGGAGAGGGTGAAGAGTAAAATCATCGACCTCTTCCTGCTCTCCATCTCTGGGTCACTTCGGTTCTCCCCATTACTCTGACCCCTCAACCCCTTAAGGGCCCGACTGGCCACTAATATGTGCCGGACTGTCAGAGTTTTGAGCAATAGGATTGTAGTGAATGGGAGCAACGGAGTCACGATCTTATGGATCGTGTCAAATCCTCTCCACGCGGGGTGAGTGAAATAACTACTCTTTCCCTGGCAGAAAAAATGCACATTGTCGATGATTTCCTTTGGGTTATACGCGAAATAGAAGGGGACGTTTTTCAGAAAGAGCAGAACGCCAAGTGTTGGAAGAACCAAAGCCGCTGTTTTTTTCCCGTGCAATATTTTGTTTTCAGTTTTTGACAACAAATGGCAACAAATCGATCAAAAGTGAACATGACAGTGAACCAGACAGAACAGTTTTTGGCAGTACGAGCCAATACGTTAACACTACAACACACGGGCGTGATGTCCAGGAAATTCAAAGGGAAAAGATAACGATTGATGCGATAACAGATGACATCAATAATAATAACTAGCAGATCCGCTGCAGCCATGGCCACCAGGTAGCGAGTGGTGCAGGTGGAGAGGCCACACTTTCCACAGGAAAGGATCACAATCGCCACGAAATTCACTGCAGAAAAAGAAGAGAGCGGAAACTGGAGATCAATGCATACATATTCAATCGGTATGACTACAGTGTCGTTTTGTAGTTTCCCAAAATAAAACTTCTCAATCACGGATCCAACCATGTTTCTGCATGCTTGTCGCTATACCAAATTAAGTACAGGGATGGCGTGAGCGAACTACGTGGAGAGAACGAGCAGTTCTGCGCTTCCGCAATGTGTCGCAGCATTCAATGTTTTAAAGATGCCTCTGATTGTTGTAGATTTAACTCGAGCATTGCCAGCGTATGGAACCTTAGGTTTTCATTTGATCCGTGTTGAGCAGCAGGGTGGAGGAGGGGGGGAGGAGTCAGGCACTGTGATACATTACAGCAGAAACTGCGCTTACAGAGCGCAACAATACAGTTGGTGTCTTCCGAACAGGTCAGAGTCTATTAGTCAGTGCAATTATGCGCTGTGAACAACCACGGTGAACCTTAGCGACCGGTCAGATTTTGCGCTTCATCTCGATTACTTCCTTAATGTAAGATCATATCTGTAATGCCTTGCCACACACGAGTGCATGAGGCTATGCAAAACCAATAAAAAACGCTGGAGTAACTCAGCGGGTCGGGCATCGTCTCTGGAGCAAATGGATAGGATAATCCACAATGTTGTGTCTATGTTTGGTTTAAAGCAGAACCCGCAGTTCCTTTGTATTGCATGTTATTCCACTTTGCATTAAACTACCATTTTCAGGACTCCCTCCTTTACCGGCCGGCATTATCATTAGAGTTGTCGTTATTCAAGATATAGACATTTACAAATAATATTGCTAAATGATTAACGGCCAACGATTGGATATTGATCCAAACGAAGCAAAGCCAACTCACAGACTGATGGAAGCAAAAAATAAAGCGCACGAATCACCCTTGCGGCCCTCATTCCTGATTGCAGTGAGTATAAGATCATGGCGAAACATCCCTCAATACCATGTATCCATTATGTTCCCTTAGCCCTTGATGTGTTTGTGTCAGATAAAGCGACGTGGATCATCTTCCAATATTTTGAAAGCCTTGTCATCCACTGCCGAGGTAGACAGCATTTCACGTGGTCATTAACCTCTGAATGACAATTTTTTTTCAGGCTCGTCGTGTGTAGCCGTTGGTTAATAATGTACCAAATTAAAACATTCTCCCTGATTCTACCTCCAACCATCTCACACATTACGCTGTTAGTTATTCATAACCCGGATCAATGAAGTCAGACTTATCGATTTAGTTCCACAGTTCTTTAAGTGTTCAAGTATCTTCGTACTAAGGACGCATACATTTGCAGCAACATTTCTCTGCTACTGCACCGAGCAATACTTACAATGATGGCCAGCATGCTATTTGCTTTTGGAGATAATTGCTGCTAATCATTATTTTCAAAAACTGCTGCAATCTCATTATTTAAATATTTTTCTAAATTTAATTTCCCCTTGCTAAAATGTATAACGTCACGTTTAGCACTGTTACAGGGATCAACCTGTGATCATATTTACTCCAGCCGTCTGCATCCTTCTACATATACCGTATAGTTCGCAATTTCATTAGGATCGCCAATGACTGAAATTTACATTTGGTTCCCTCATACAAAATCATCAATTGAGATTGTAGTCTCAATTGATGATTTTGCAAGACAACGGCGATAGTCATTAACTTCAGGAAGCGGAGCGTTATAAATACCCCGGCATACGATGGTGGCCCCGAAGTAGAAATGGTTGAAATCTTCAAGTTGCTCGGAGTAAATATCCATTTAAATTGTCATGGACTAGCCATATCGACGCAATGGCCAAGCAAGCACACCAACGCCTCCTTATAAAAAAAAGTCGGTATGTCCCCAACATGTCCCATCATTATCTGGCGTACAATAACGCATTTTTTTTCGGGATAGATCACGGGATGTTTTGGAAACAGCTCCATTGAATACGACAAGAAACTGCAGAGAATTATGGACGCAGCTGACCAACACACAAACCAACCTCCCTTCAAATATCCCCTTATACTGTACATTTCACGCTGCCTCGAAAAGGCCAACAACATAATCAAGGAGTTTCACCCCCTTGTCACTCCCTTCGCTCCACTCTACAATCGGTCAAGAGGAACATAGAAACATAAAAAATAGGTGCAGGAGGAGGCCATTCGGCTCTTAGAGTCAACACCGCCATTCATTGTGATCATGGGTGATCGTCCCTATCAATAACCCGTGCCTGCTTTCTCCCCATATCCCTTGATTGCACTAGACCATAGAGCTCTATCTGACTCTCACTCAAATCCATCCAGTGACTTGGCCTCCACTGGCGTTTGTGGAAAGTAATTCCACAAATTCCCAACTCTCTGTGTGAAAACGTTTCTTCTCACCTCAGTCTTAAATGGCGTCCCCTTTATTCTAAGACTGTGGCCTCTGGTTCTGGACTCGCGCAACATTGGGAACATTTTTCCTGCATCTAGCTTGTCCAGTCCTTTTATAATTGTACATGTTTCTATAAGATCCTCCCTCATCATTTTAATCTCCAGTGAATACAAGCCTAGTATTATCAATCTTTCCTCATAAGACAGTCCCGCCATCCCAGGGGTCAATCTAGTGAACCTACGCTGCACTGCCTCAATCACAAGGATGTCCTTCCTCACATTTGGTGACCAAAACTGGACACAATACTCCAGATGTGGTCTCACCAGACCCCTATAAAATTGCAGAAGTGCCGCTTTACTCCCATACTGAATGCTCTTGTTATGAAGGCCAACATTCCATTAGCTTTCTTCACAGCCTGCTGTACCTGAAAGCCAACTTTCAATGACTGGTGTACAAGGACGCCCAGGTCTCGCTGCACTCCCACCCCCCTTGCCTGACATAACCCTATTGAGATAATAATGTGCCCCCTTATTGTTACCGCCAAAGTGGATAACCCCACATTTATCCATATTATACTGCATCTGCCACGCATCTGCCCACTCACTCAACCTGTCCAGGTCACCCTGCAACCTCCTAACATCCTCTTCACAGTTCACACTGCCACGCAGCTTTGTGGAATCCGCAAAATTGCTAGTGTTGCTCTTAATTCCCTCTTTCAAATCATTAATATATATGGTAAACTGTTGCGGCCCAACACCGAGCCTTGCGGCACTCCACTCGCCACTGCCTGCCATTCTGAAAAGGACCCGTTCACTCCTACTCTTTGCTTCCAATCTGCCAACCAATGTTCTACCCAGAAGGTGAAGACGCACCTTCTATCCAGAAGGTGAAGACGCACGCTTCCAGATTCAGAGACAGTTTCTTCCCAGCTGTTATAATGCAACTGGCCCATCCTGATCGATCCTGAGCTATTCTCAAACTCGCTGGAGACATTCTGAATATACTTAATCGGGTCTCATTGGACTTTATTTTGAACTAAACATTCATCACTTTATCGTGTATCTGTACACTGTAGACGGCTCGATTGTCATTTTGTTTTCAATTGACTGGTTAGCATGCAACAAAAACATTTCGCTGTATCTCGGTACACGATAAAATAAACTAAACTACACAAAGTGAAATACTTCCTCACATTAATCAACAATTTCCATGTCTCCGTTCATATCTGCAGTTAATCAGTATCCCGCTATTTATTTCGATAACATTCTTCATCATGGAAAACTCGAGCAATCACGGTGTCTCTTCAATTTTACCAACCAGTACGTTAATCTGTACGTTTATGCCCAGGCCATTTATATTATATCAGACATGATCGCGCACCCATCACAGTTCCCTGCAGAATAACAGACCGACAACCAGACTAAATACGATCACCCACCCATTACTTCAGACATTCTCCGGCATTTACCTTCCTATTGATTTTATCATAATCAGTATGCGGCCACTCCCCATATTGCAGGAACGATAACATCGTTTATAGATTGTTGGACGATGTAGGAACAAGCATCGAATAATTCAATAACTACCTGCTGAATGCTTCTTTGGGCATTTTACAAAGCCTTGCTGTGCATCACGTTTTAGACTCCTGTACAATTTCAATCCCACAATCTCTTGGGCTGTCTTTTAACGTGCCAATTCGCTTGAGTGCTGCCCTTTCCTTGCACTAACAATTCCTATCACTGATGTAAAGTTGTTCCACCCCCCTGCATTTCAAATAAATTGGTTTATTGCTTTGCCATTTCCTTCGGCGTAATAATATCAGAAAAATAATATTTCACCACTTACCCGGAACTCCAATGAACGCAATTATTACGTACAGTATTTTCTCGACATCGCGGTATGTACTCAGCATTTCTGCAGTAACAAATGTATACTGTTATGTGACAGGTTAACCCTCCAGCAAAGTTTTAGTTGACATTTCTATCGTGTGTTATACTGCCACGAGTCTCCACTGGGACGTGGCATTGACAACTGTTATAAATAGGCATCCATTGAACTGGGTATACAGATGACGACAACGATGGGGAGCATCCGCAGGACCAGACTTTGTTTAGCTCTGACAGTGAAATTAGAAACTCGGAAAATCGGATCACGGTGATTGGAGAAAAAATGAATGTCATTGTTCCCGCAACGCAGCTATTGTTTTAAAAACTATCACATTATCCATCCATCCCACTGTTTATCTGTTTGTGATGAGTTAAAAAAAATATTTCGTTCTGCATCTGAATTGACCACTTCTCTCCGCAGTTCTCTCTCTAGTTTTCTCGGCATGAACACAATATTAATAGCAGGAACACATTACGCGGATAAGGAGGCATCATGTTCTGGCGGATGACACTGTAGATTTATAAAGATAGATTCACAAAGACACACAACTCAGAAACTGGCCCTTCTTCCATCTCGTCCGCTCCGATCAAGATGCCTCAAATAATCTGGCTTATTTTGTTTCACACGTATCCATCGAAACGATTCATGTCTATGCACCTACCCTAATGTCGTTTTAATGCGGTATTTGTACCTCCCTCAAATACTTCTTCTGGCAGCTCATTCCGTATACCCACCACTCATTAAAACGTTCCACCTGAAGTCCTCTTAAATCTTGCCGCTCTCACTTTAAATTGATGGCCTCCAGTATTTGATTCCCCTACCCTGCGAAAAAGATTCCATACTTTCACCAGAATTATTTCCCTCATAAATTAACAAGATTGCCCATCAACCTCCTGCACTACATGGAAAAACTCCTAGCGCGCATTCCCGGGCTCGGACCTTTGAGTCCCGAAAACATCTTCGCAAACCTTGTCTGCGCTCTTTTCAGCTTCACGGCAACTTTACTCAGCCAAGTGTCCAATACTGCACAAAATAGAACAGATGCAGTCCTTCAATGCCTTGTACAACCGCATTCTAAGGTTCCACTTCTGTACACAATTCCCTGAATAATCGCCAATGCACCAAAATACTTTTTAACCAGCCTATCTAGCAGCGGCATCACTTTCGTGAAACTATGTACTTGTCGGTGATAAGGATAACTAGCAGCAGTGGACACAACACCAATCGGCCAAGCACTCCACATGTCACAGACAGAGAAGTAGTATTCCAATCAATTGAGCTGCATCACAAATTCGTTGAGGAATATATCGCAATACCGAATCCCCACCATTGACTCCATCTATATTTCACCATACTGGGGAAATGAAGATACCATAATTCAGGATCCTTTCAACAGCTGGGTCATCCCCTCTTTCGCTGCTACCGTCGCGCAGAATATAAACATGCTTAAAAGCACATGACACCAGACTCAGAACACCTTCTTCCAATCTGTTATCAGGCTTCTGAGTTGAACAGGTACTTTGGATCCTTCTTCACTAAGGACACACAAAATCTTCCTGACGTACTAATGACCAGAGGATCTGCGATGACGGAGGAACGTAGGCAGGGAATGGTGTTGGGTAGACTGATAGAACTGAAGGCTGATAAATGCACAGGCCTGATGGTCTGCATCCAAGGATACTGAAGGAAGTGACTCTACAAATCGGGGGGCGCATTGGTGATCATTTTCCAATGTTCTATATAATTAGGATCAGTTCGTATGAATTGGAGGGTGGCTAATGTAATCATGCGTTTTATGAAAGGCGGGAGAGAGATAACAGGGATTTATATAGACAATAGACAATAAATGCAGGAGTAGGCCATTCAAACTTGGAGTCAGCACAGCCATTCAATGTGGTAAGTGCTGATCATCCCCAATCAGTACCCCGATCCTGCCTTCTCCTCATATACCCCGACTCCGCTATCTTTAAGAGCCCTATCTAGCTACCTCTTGATAGTATCTAGAGAACCTACCTCCACCGCCAGCTGAAGCATTGAATTCCACAGATGCACAACTCTGTGTGTGAAAAAGTTTCCTTATCTCCGCTATAAGTGGCTTACCTCCTTATTCCTAAACTGTGACCCGTGGTTCCGGACTCCCACAACATCGGGAACATGTTTCCTGCCTCTAGCGTGTCCAACCCGTTAATAATCTTACATGTTTCAATAAGATACCCTTTCACCCTACTAAATCCAGAGTATACAAGCTCACCCTCTCTATTCTCTCAGCATATGATTGTCCCGCCATCCCGGGAATTAACCTTGTGAACCTCCGCTGCCCTCCCTTAATAGTAAGAATGTCCTTCCTCGTATTACGGGACCAAAACTGCACACAATATTCCAGGTATGGTCTCTTTAGGGCCTTTACAACTGCAGAAGGACCTCTTTGCTCCTATACTCAACTCCTTTTTTTATGAAGATCAACATGCCATTCGCTTTCTCCACTGACTGCTGCACTTGCATGCTTACTTTCATTGACTGATGAACAAGAACCCCCCCCCAGATCTCGATGTGCCTCCCTTTTCCCAATTTGACACAATTTGGATAATAATCTGCCTTCCTGTTTAGCTATCAAATTGTATAACCTCACATTTATCCACATTAAACTGCATCTGCCATGCATCTGCCCACTCACCCAACCTGTCCAAGTCAACCTGCATTCTCATAGCTTCCTCCTCGCAGTTCACAATGCCACCCAGCTTTGTGTCATCAGCAAATTTGCTAATGTTACTTTGAATCCCTTCATCTAAATCATCGATGTATATTGTAAATAGCTGCGGTCCCAGCACCGTGCCTTGTGGTACCCCATTAGTCACTGCCTGCCGTTCTGAAAGGGTCCCGTTAATTCCTGCACTTTGTTTCCTGTCTGCCAACCAATTTTCTATCCATGTCAGCACTCTACCCCCAGAACCATGTGCCCTAATTTTGCACATTAATCTCCAATGTGGGACCTTATCAACTGCTTTCGGAAAGTCCAGGTACACTGCATCGACTGGCTCTCCCTTGTCTATTTTCCAAGTTCCATCCTCAAAAAATTCCAGAAAATCAATCTAGTATGATTTCCCCTTCTAAATCCATGCTTACTCGGACAGATCCTGTAACTGCTATTCAAATGTGCAGCTATTTTATCTTTTATTATTAACTCCAGCATCTTCCACACCACCGATGTCAGGTTACGGGTCTATAATTCTGTTTTCTCTCTCCCACATTCCTTTAAAAGTGGGATAACATTAGCTACCCTTCAATCCACAGGAACTGATCCTGAATTTATAGAACTTGGAAAATTATCACCAATGCATCCACGATTTCAAGAGCCGCTTCCTGAAGTACCCTGGGATGCAGACCATCAGGCCCTGAGGATTTATTAGCCTTTAGTCATATCAGTCTACTCAACAACATTTCCTACCTAATGTGGATTTCCTTCAGTTCCTCCGTCACCTCAGATCCTCCGGCCACTAGTAAATTAGGAAGATTGTTTGTGAAGACGGATCCAAAGTAACCTGTTCAACTCACCTGCCATATCCTTGTTCCACATAATAAATTCATCTCTTTCAGTCTTCAAGGGTCTAACTTTGGACTTAAATATTTTTTTCCACTTCACATACGTAAAGAAGCTTTTACTATCCTCCTTTATATACTTGGCTAGCTTACCTTCGTACCTCATCTTTTCTCTCCGTATTGCCTTTTTAGTTATCTTCCGTTGCTCTTTAAATATTAACCAATCCTCTTGCTTCCCGCTCATCTTTGTTACATTGTAATTCTTCTCTTTTATTTTATACTGTCCCTGACTTCCCTTGTCAGCCACGGTCGCCCCTTATTCCACTTTGAATCTTTCTTCCTCTTTGAAATGAACTGATCCTGCACCTTCTGTATTTATTCCCAGAAATACCTGCCATTGTTGTTCCACTGTCATCCCTGCTATGGTAACTTTACAGTCAACATTGGCCAGCTACTCCTCCGTGGCTCCAAAATTCCACTTTGATCAACTGTAACACGGACACCTCTGATTTAGCTTCCTCTAAAATAGTAAGATTAAATGAGAACTTACCAGTTCGAAGTTTGATCTGTATTTTATGAGTTACGATGAGGGATTACGTGAAGACCCCGTCCAGCATGCATGCGCGACATTTCTTCAAAGCAGCGGTGTGGATTCACAGAAAAAACACAACAATTGAAATAAATATAGTAAAGAAAAAATAAGAACTTAATTACCAGTTGATCTGTATAATAGTGGGTGGGAGCGGAGGGCACGTAATCCCTCATCATAACTCCTCATAAAATACAGATCAAACTTCGAACTGGTAAGTTCTCATTTAATCTTACTATTTTACTTCAGAGTCACGTGAGTGACTACGTGAAGACTTCAAAGCTCTGTGAATCCGAACCGTGTACCAACTCATGCTTCACTCACTGTCTGAAGACCTTAGAGGGAGGAAGAATGTTATTACAATCAACGATAACCTGTTTGTGAACAATAAATGTTTATTAATGACCACAAAAAACAGAGAGCTCCCCCGGGCTTAAATTAAATATTAGCTGCAGACACTAAAATTATGTCTGCAAATGTACCAGGTTCCGCCAGCGGCTTATTATAAAACCTTTGGAAAGTTCTTTCCGAGGACCATCCTGCTCTGGCCAGAATATGGTCCATAGGCACGTCCATTCGCCTAGACGCCAACGTAGATGCAGCCCTGGTGGACTGAGATTTGTAAACATTAGTATTGACTCCCGCGGTCTTAAGCACCTGCTTGAGCCACCTTGAAATGGTTTGGCTCGTCACCTGACCATGAGGCTTCTTGTGGCTTATCCATAAGGCTTTTTTCTCTCCCTCTTAAGTTGTATGTTGTATCTATGTAATTGGCGAGATGCGTCTTGGCACACAGCCGTGGGTCAGCTGAATATGCCCGGAACTCCATGACTGGAGGTGTGGTACCTGGTCTAGTTTGTTTGACCAGTCCCTGAATATGGAATGTGAAACAGTCCAATTACTCTGTCATGCTGTCCATCCTCAGAAGGTGGAGGGACTGTACCCTTTGAGCTGACACTAGTGCCATGAGCATGACTGATTTCAGAGTAAGTTGTTCCAGCGTGAGTGACCTGGGTGGTGGCCATCCCCTAAGGTACGTCAGCACAATGCTGACATCCCAGATCTGAGTGTACCTTGGTCTGGTGGAATTGGTGTTAAAAATTCCCCTCATGATTTTGACCACTAATGGATGGGACCCCAAAGCCAGTTGTTCTGCTGCTGGAACCAAATAAGCTGACAACGCACTCCTGGCTGTATTAATGGCGCTGTCGCTGAGTCCTTCCCGATGTAATCCAACCAGAAACTCCACAACACTGGTGGCTGTAGCTGTAGTGTAGGTAGTTCCTGTTTTGGAGCAATACCATTCCCATTTTCTTGTGTTGGTCAGGTATTGTCTCCTGGTGGACTCCCGGTGGGATGCGGTCACCATGTTGATGGCGTCCTCAGACAATCCCAGGCCCAGTAGAGGTATTTTTAGAATCTGCAAGCCAGGAGATTGACTCTGTCATGGCACGGGTGACTAATGCCTGACACTGGGTGGATTCATACTTCTGGACTGCTGGGGAATTCCAACGGTGTTTCGACAGCCATGCCGAGGGTCACTGGGAACCATGGCTATGTAGGCCAGTCGGGTATTATCAAGATTCCTGAAGCGGAATCCAATTGAATCTTGATTAATACCCGACTGATGAGGCAGAAGGGAGGAAAAGCATAAAAGAACATTTTCCCCCAATGCAGCGAGAATGCATCAACTGCTGCTGCCTCAAGGTCTGGTTCCCAAGCGACATACGTTGGTACCAGGTGATTCAGCCTGGATGCAAATAGATCGATATCTGGTGTGCCATATTGCTTTGTAATTTCAGCAAATACTTTGGGATTTAACATCCATTCGATGTTATCGTTGAATTTGCGTGACCTGGTGTCTGCCACTGTATTTTGCTTACCTGGTAGGTAAGTTGCTGATAACTAAATATGTCTTTCGACACACCATTGCCAGATTAGGTTGACCAAATTGTCACACGATATCGACTTTACACCACCCATGTGGTTGATATACGCCACCACCGTGGTATTATTTAATTGCATAGACTATTGTTTCTAGAGGGCACTTTCTAGCCAGCATTAAAAGATGCCTACTGCTCAGTACCCATACACAAGGAGCATCTACGGCCGATTAAGCTGCGCCGGCGATGTGAGGTTCTGCGATGGGCCTATTCAAACCCCGCGATTCAGGGCGGGCGAAGTTGCCATTGCGGAGCTCCCGAAAATCGGTCTCCTACCAGGGACCTGCGAGCTATCGATTTTACCCTCCACAGGGACTGCGGCCGCCGTGCCACCACAGCCGCCGAGTCAGCCAGCTCTGCTGTGCCTCCTCTATTGCCAGAGTGAGCACTCAGTCTGAAGGGATTCGGCCGGCAATGTTGCCTATTTCCTTCGCTTCATAGTTGCTGCCTCATCCGCTGAGTTTCTCCAGCATGGTTGTCTACCGTGATCGTAAGTAAGTCCGCAGTCTCTAGGACTGGAGCACTCAGGTCGATTCCGGTTGGTGGCCACCAGCTCCACGATGTTAGGCCCCCAGCGAAACGGAGACACGACAAGGAAAAGGTCGTGTCTCAGTTCAAAGGAAGAGATCAAAAAATGTCAAACACCCACCCCCCCCCCCCCCCCCACCCCCCCCACCCCCCCCCCCCCACACACCCACCAAACATACTCCTAACAAGACCAAAACAAAGAAAAAAGACAGAAGTACTGCACGTGAACCGCAGCCACAAGACATCACCACTACCTCCTAATGGCTCCACAACCTCAAGTTCCCTTATCAAATCCGGTTCATTACAGAACACTGCATCTACACTTCTAGCCCCTTCTAGTACAGCGGGATAATATTGACATTTTTCTATTCGGCTGGAACCACTCCTGACACTTGTGAATCTGAAAGATCACAACTAATGCCTCCACAATCTCTGAAGCCCCTTCTTTCGGTTAAGTGGATTAGAGGCGGATTCCATGCAGCTACATTCTGCCATTTTGACCCACATGTTGTTGCAGTTCGACGTCCTCTTCCGTGTTTCCCAGCAGCGCCATTTGGTGCCCAACTACCTGTTTCTAATTTGTTTCAATAAATTACTTCTTGCATCTCTTCATAGTCCGCACAGACCAGCGATCCGCGCACAGTTAAACTATCCTTCACATATTTGGGCCAATTTACACTTATACCCAGCCACTTGTACGTCTTTGGAGAGTGTGAAAAAACCAAAGATCTCGGAGAAAATCCACGAGGTCACGGGGAGATCGTATAGACTGTGTACAGACAGCACCCGTAATCTGGATCAAACCAGGGTCTACGGTGCTGCAAGCGCTGCGCTGTAAGTTAGCAAATCTACCGCTGCGCCACCTTGCCGCCTGTTGTGCCCCTTCTTCTTCGCGAAGCATTTCTGTAGGTTTGTTATTTTATTTGTAACATCAATGTTCAATGTTACATTTAAGTGCACGAGATGTTATTCGTGTCCATTTGTGCACAGTTTCTGAAAGAATATTTTCATGTCTAAATGCTACATTTGTTTCAGAGACTGAATACCTTTCACTAGAAATGTAGGTCTGACGGTGTATCTATTAACATGTCGGGTCGTTCTATCTATTTCCCGGTCCTTCGTTAATATTGTTTTTTTTTTTCCATTTATTGATTAAATTATTGATTGATAGATCTTTTCATTTATCCCATCTTTAACTTAGTCGTTCGTCTGTTATATTCACATCACTAATTTCTCTCGCTTTCAGTTACTTTGTGCTCTTTGTGATGGAAGAGGCTAGCGTTGAATGGCTATAGCATCTGAATGATCTACAGTTTCAAAAAATTCAAAACTGGTGACGAGGACTGGCACTTCCAGTCCTGCTTCCACACTTACTGCTTATTATGCCTCATGGCTAGTACGGCAACAACGAAGGTCATCCACTCCTGTTTATACCTTCAGTTGCTTTTTCCGTAACCTAACAACCTCCAAACTGGAGGTCCAGTGGATCGCTCTTCGTCTCGCCACTACCCTTCGACCTGTCTAGCATGGGAGACCTTAACAGGAGACGAATCTTCCGTAGGCATAGCTCTAGGTGTCACTGAGGCACACAAGCACCCCGACCACGACAAGATTGCAATCCAACGGGGAGTTCCAGGCCTGCATCAAGTTGAAAATTGGTGTCGGTTATCACATGGAGGAAAGGTCTTTATTTCAACACCAGTATTATAAAAAGGATCTTAACGTTTCGGAGCCAGTGTTATTACCGACCATCATCTTATGTCCTTAGAGCCAATTTAAGGGTCTATATTTGTTGATCGTAACGGATTCAATTTCTAATGTTTTGTTTTCACGGTTTGCATGCTGAAATCATTTTATATGGATTTTCTGTACTCATCCGATGTGATAGATTCAGAGAGCTTTCATTTGTTTCATGAACCTGCCTTTTAACAAACGTTGACGGGCTGAAAAGAGGTTTCGTTTTGAGAGTATGAGTGAGTTCGAGCAGTAGAATTTGCTTGAGGTACTGTTTACACTTAAATCAGATCGGTGTGCAAAGCTACAATATTATTTAGCAAGTTTTTATTGGTCTTAGTCGCTGCAATACATTGCCTCAGTTGCACAAGTTTGCGTAATCTAATTGGTTGCCGTGTCATAGTATTTCAATAACGCACAAAGATCCCGGATGTTCAGATCAACCAGGGCAGCTGAATGATTTCAGAGATCTTTCGCATTTGGAAATGCGTTTCTGAATGAACCCACAGATAAATGTATTTGCCGATCACCGAAACAGGTAAACACTACCCCGCAGACGTCAACTAGTCTGCTCAGATTTACCATTCACCGGAATCTCGGAGTTACATTTCCGAACTGAGAGTAAAAGCATGAATTTCTCTGGGCTGTCATCTGTTTGTTCACCTTCAGTATGTTGAAATATCATTGTTCTCGCAAACTTCCTCCATTTCATACAAATTTTATGAATGTATATCCATAAAACGCCTTTGGAGACGTTACCTGCAGTACAAACTGTGCAGAGAAAAATGTGAAAACGTATCACACTGTGCACGGAATACTACATGTGATTATTGCTGACATTTAAGTTTTCGGTTCTAAGCGCTCTGTCTCGCGGTCTGCTACAAATACACTTCGAGGGTAGCTGTGGGGAGTCAGTTGGCTGCGGAGCAATTTAACCGTTGCGGGTCCCATCCTGGATAGCCGACGAGCAGAATATCCCTGGAGCAACGGGGCTAGAGCTGCAGTCTGTGAGGGAACCCGCGTTCGCAACAGAGCTGGAGCTGTCATCTGCAAGGGGATCCCCGTTCCAACGCAGGTTCGCAGGGACAGCAGGTAGAGTACCTAGAAACAACAGAGAGGCCTCCATTGTGTCCGGAAACGTGACCGACAGGCAGGACTTCAGGACACACTGATGCACAGGGGACGTCAACCCCCTCTCCATACCATCCTCCTGGCCAATGTACAGTCCCATGAAAATAAAGTGGTGAACGTAAATGCTATGCGTTCTGTTTCACGGGGACATGGCTCACCCCCAGCTCCCCTTACCCAGCAGTCCAGCCTGGAGGTATCCACATCCATCGCACGGATCGTACACTGGCTTCTGGGAAAGGAAGAAGGAGGGGGCGTCTGCATCATGGTCAACTCTACGTGGTGCTCAGACGTGGCAGTTCTTTCCAACTCCTGCTCTTCACACATGTACACCTGGCGTCCCTTCTATCTACTGAGGGAATTCACCTCCATCATCCTGACCGCGGTCTACATCCCAACCCAAGCTGATGTTCATCTGGCACTGGGGGAGCTGCACGCCGTGGTCACCAAGCACCAGACGGCTTACCCCGAGGCATTTACCACCATAGCCGTAAACTTCAACAAAGCCTACCTGAAGAAATCGCTCCCTGACTTCCACCAACATGTCTCCTGCAGCACCAGAGGATCAAATACCCTCGACCACTGCCGCACGACCAGCAAGGACGCCTATTGTTCCATCACTCGCCCTCACTTCGATAAATCCGACCATACTGCGGTGCTACTTATTCCTACCTACAGGCAGCAATTGAAAAGTGCACCCCAGAGGTGCGGACTGTACGGAACTTGTCGTGGGTGGGGGGGGGGGGGGGTGGGGGGTGGGATTCAGGTCTGGAGATAAAGAGGTCTACAATAAGTCCAGATACGACCTTGGTGAGAGCATCAAAAAAGAAAAAAAACGACCTGCTCCAAGCTGGAGGATGAGACGGATGTTCGACAGCTGTGGCGGGGCTTGAATGAAATCACCTCCTACACGGCAAAATGAGGAGGCAGCTCATATGCCAGAGAAGCGCAACTCCCTAACGAGCTCAATGCGTTTTATGCACCTTTTGATCGGGAGAACATTGATGTACCTTCCCGAGCCCACATTCGCCGTGATGGTATTTCGGTCATAGTCACAGAGGCCGATGTTAGAAGATCCTTCAGTGGGGTGAACCCTTTGAAAGTGCCGGAGCTGATTGCATATCTGGATGTGTTTTAAAAACATGTGCGGACCAACTGGCTTGAGATTTTACGGACATTTTCAACCTCTCACATATGAAGTCTGTGGGTCCCACCTGCTTTAAAAGGTCATCAATAATTCCGATGCCCAAGAAGACCAAGGTGACGTGCCTCAAAGACTATCGACCAGTTTCACTAACGTCTGTGGTGATGAAGTGCTTTGAGAGATTACTCATGGCGCATAACAACTCATTTCTCTACAAAACCTGGACCCACTGCAGTTCGCTTAATGCCACAACAGGTGGATCTGATTTCACTGGCTCACCACTCCGCTTTGGACCACTTCGGCAATAAAAACTCATATGTCAAGCCGTTATTCATTGACTACAGCTCGGCATTTAATACCATCATCCCCTCAAGCTTGTTACCAAGCTCCAAGATCTGGGTCTCTGTGCATCCCTCTACAATTGGACCCTCGACGTAACCATATAACCATATAACCATATGACAATTACAGCACGGAAACAGGCCATCGCGGCCCTTCCAGTCCGTGCCGACCATCAGTCCCCTAGTCCCATCTACCTGCACTCAGACCATACCCCTCCATTCCCTTCCCGTCCATACACCTATCCACTTTACTTTTAAATGTTAAAATCGAACCTGCCTCCACCACTTCTGCTCGAAGCTCATTACACACATCCGCCACCCTCTGAGTAAAGAAGTCCCCCCTCACGTTACCCCTAAACTTCTGTCCCTTAATTCTCATGTCATGCCCTCTTGTTTGAATCGTCCCTACCCTCAATGGGAAAAGCTTATCCACGTCAACTCTGTCTATCCCTTTCATCATTTTAAATACCTCAATCAAGTCCCCCCTTAACCTTCTGTGCTCCAAGGAATAAAGACGTAACGTTCAACCTTTCTCTGTAACATAGCTGCTGGAACCCAGGTAACATTCTAGTAAATCTCCTCTGTACTCTCTCTATTTTGTTGACATCCTTCCTATAATTAGGCGACCAAAATTGTACACCATACTCCAGAATTTGGTCTTACCAATGCCTTGTACAATTTTAACATTACTTCCCTACTCCTATATTCAATGCTCTGATTTATAAAGGCCAGCACACCAAAGGCTTTATTTACCATCCTATCTACATGCGATTCCACCTTCAGGGAACTATGCACAGTTATTCCAATATCTCTCTGTTCCACAGCATTCCTTAATTTCCTACCATTTGCCATGTACATCCTATTCTGATTTGTCCTGCAAGATGTAGCACTTCACACTTATCAGCATTAAACTCCATCTGCCATCTTTCAGCCCACTTTTCCAAATGGCCCAAATCTCTCTGTAGACTTTGAAAATCTACGTCATTATCCACAACCCCACCTATCTTAGTATCATCTGCATACTTACTTATCCAATTTTCCACCCCATCATCCAGATCATTGATGTACATGACAAATAACAGTGGACCCAACACAGATCCCTGAGGCAGCCCACTGGTCACCGGCTTCCAACCTGACAAACAGCCATCCATCATTACTCTCTGACATCTCCCATTCAGCCACTGTTGAATCCATCTTGCTACTCCGACATTAACACCCAAAGATTGAACCTTCTTAACCAACCTTCCATGGGGAACCTTGTCAAAGCCCTTACTAAAATCCATATAGACAACGTCCATTGCTTTACCCTCATCAATTTCCCTAGCAACCGCTTCAAAAAAATCAAGAAGCTTTGTCAAACATCACCTTCCAGGCACAAATCCATGTTGACTGTTCCTGATCAGACCCTGTTTATCCAGATGCTTATATATATTATATCTAAGTATCCTTTCCATTAATTTGCCCACCACTGACGTCAAACTAACAGGTCTATAATTGCTAGGATTATTCTTTGAACCCTTTTTAAACAATGGAACAACATGCGCAGTACACCAATCCTCCGGCACTATTCCCGTTTCTAATGACATTTGAAATATTTCTGTCAAAGCTCCTGCTATTTCTACACTAACTTCCCTCAATGTCCTAGGGAATATCCTGTCAGGACCTGGAGACTTATCCACTTTTATATTTTTCAAAAGTGTCAGTACTTCCTCCTCTTTGAATCTCATAGTTTCCATAGCTACTCTACTTTTTTCCCTTACCTCACAGAGTTCAATATCCTTCTCCTTGGTGAATAACGAAGAAAAGAAATTGCTCAATATCTCCCCCATCTCTTTTGGCTCTGCAGATAGCTGTCCATTCTGGCTCTCTAATGGTCCAATTTTATCCCTCGTTATCCTTTTGCTATTAATATAGCTGTAGAAACCCTTTGGATTTACTTTCATCTTTCTTGCCAAAGCAACCTCATATCTTCTTTTAGCCTTCCGAATTGCTTTCTTAAGATTCTTTTTACATTCTTTATGCTCCTCTAGCACTTCATTTACTCCATGCCTCCTATAATTATTGTAGATATCTCTCTTTTTTCGAAATAAGTGTCCAATTTCCCTTGAAAACTATGGCTCTTTCCAATTTTTACTATTTCCTTTCAACCTAACAGGGACATAAAGATTCTGTACTCTTACAATTTCCCCTTTAAATGGCTTCCTCATTCACAGACCACAGTCTGTCCGTATTGTTAGAAATCTATCATCCTCGATAACAATCAGCACGGGAGCACCTCAAGGCTGCGTGCTCTGCCCCCTGCTGTACGCAGTCTATACTCATGTAGCCGGACATAGTGCTAATTCCATCATCAAGTTCGACGACGACACCACTTTTGTAGGACGAATCACTTATGGTGACGAGTCAGAGTATAGAAATGAGATCGACCGCTTGACCAAATGGTGTCAGCACAATAACCTGGCTCTCAACATCTGCAAAACGAAGAAACCGATTGAGGACTTTGGAAGGTGTAGGATAGAGATCCCCAATCCCGTTTATATCAACGGGTCGATGGTGGAAATGGTCAAGAATCGAATTTCCGTTAGCCCTTGCTATATCCTCCCCTTCCCAGCTCTCCCTCATCCCTCTGGCTCCTCCTCTTCCTTTCTTCTTCCCGCCCCCCCTCCACCCTGCATCAATCTGAAGGGTTTCCGCCCGAAACGTTGCCTATTTCCTTCGCTCCATAGATACTGCCGCACCCGCTACGTTTCGCCAGCACCTTTGCCTACCTTCGATTTTCCAGCATCTGCAGTTCCTTCTTGACCATTACACTTTGTGTATTTTTGTGTATATATATATATGGTCTACGGTATATAAACAGACTGATCTGTTCTGTACATATGCCGGCAATATTCTGTTGTGCTGCAGTAAGCGAGAATTTCATTGTCCTCTCTGGGACACATGATAATAAAACTCTCTTGACTTAATTCTTGAAGGCTGCTTGGATAACGAAGCTTGTTTTCCCTTCAGTGAGGAGTTACAGTAGACCACCCGCGCCCCCTACCACAAGTGACATAGAAATATTACTGTAAATGGGGGGGGGGAGGGGATGGTAGCGCGGGCCGCCAGAACGGGGAGATTGAATAATGTCAAGATGCCCTTGTATTGCGTTTAACTTGTATTAACCGTCTGTCGTTGAATAAGATTGACATAAACAAAAGCGTATGTTATGACTAATGAAATAATTGGAACCCATGTAGTAGATAGTATATTTTCGTATAGCAGTATCTAACAAAAAAACAACAATTATTTACAGCACAGTATTACTGTCGGCTAATACTGCTGCGAAGTCAGAGAACAGGTGAGTTGGTTGCAGCCATCCTTCCATGATATCATGCAATACAATCTCGAAGCAAATCTGCGAAGTCTCAGTTTTTCATTTTCCATTAATTTCCCTCTAAATAATTTTCTTCCACAGGAGGCTAATGGTGCCATTAGCGAAGGACGAAAGCATGACTATAATATTTGGGACATCATTATTCATGGGTGCATGACGTAGTGGACGTCATTCTGGAGTGACTAGGCAGACTGCCAAGGTATGACATGACTATCGCCAGGACATGGAGGCCTGAGTTATGAGGATGTTTAATAGGTTTGAAATGTTTTCCTAGACCAGCAACGCAGAGAGGTGAATTACCAGAGGTACATACTTTTGAGAACGGCATATAAAGAGTAGTTCGACAATGTCAGTTTCCACTATGTGGTATATGCCGAAATTGAGCTGATGCGTTTAAGGTGTGAGCGAGTGCTACGCTGAAAGGGTTACCGAATGGTACGCACAAAGGGCATGTGATATCTGCAACGCGAAAGAGGTGAAGGCAGGAACACTAACATGATTTAGGTGACATCTGCACTGCTACTTCAACGAGAAAAAGCATAGAAGGATATTGAATTAATTCAGGCAAGTAGGCGAATGTAAATTGTCGTGCTGTTCGGTACCGCGCCAGTGGCACGAGGGAACTATTTTTGTGTTGCACAACATTATGATGTCATAACTATCAACCCTTGTGGATGCGGAAGCTATTTTCAGGAGAAAACGAGACTGGGATAAATTGGACATGGAGAGTATATTTTAGGGGTGGGGGACTCTAGGGCCAGAGGTGATAGCCTCAAAATTAAAGGACATACATTAGAATGGATATGAGGTTGAATGTATTCAGTCATGTGGTGATGAATTCATTGGGTACTTTTGAAGCGGAGATGATAGGTTCTTGATTAGCAAGGGCGTCAAATGTTACGGGGAGAAGGCAGGCGGATGAGGTAAAGGAGGTGGGGGAGGGGGAGGGTGTGGAATAAATCAGTTTTGATCAAATGGCGAAGCAAATTCGATGTGCCGAATCGTCTAATAATGCCCCCATGTCTTATGAACTTCTAAGGCCCTATTTGGGCTGTGTTCAGTGTGTGGATTTCCTCATCACCCGATCCAATAGCGCGACCGGACACACCAGTGCGGCCTTCAGCTGCTGCCTGAACCTAGACTGAGTCACCGCGTAAATAAACGTGTTCGTACAGCAGTTCAGGATGCTCAACAAAACTCCAAGCAGACCAAAGATTATTTCAGATTCCGTATACACAAATCCCGTTCCAGTAATCTGAATATAGATGAAATTTGCCACATGCAACAGCCACAGGAGGATGAAGCTTCCGGAGAGGGTGAAGAGTAAAATCACCGACCTCTTCCTGCTCTCCATCTCTGGGTCTCTTCGGTTTTCCCCATTGCTCTAACCCCTCAACCCCTTACGGGCACGACTGGCCACTAATATGTGCCGGACTGTCAGAGTGTTGAGCAATAGGATTATAGTGAATGGGAGCAACGGAGTCACGATCTTATGGATCGTGTCGAATCCTATCCACCCGGGGTGAGTGAAATAACTATTCTTCCCCTGACAGAAGAATGGCACATTGTTGATGATGTCCGTTGGGTTGTACGCGAAATAGAAAGGGACGTTATTCAGGAAGAGCAGAAAGCCAATTGTTGGAAGAACCAAACCCGCTGTTTTTCCCGTGCAATATTTTGTTTTCAGTTTTTGACAACAAATGGCAACAAATCGATCAAAAGTGAACATGACAGTGAACCATACAGAACAGTTTTTGGCTGTACGAGCCAATACATTAACACTACAACACACGGGCGTGATGTCCAGGAAATTAACCGGGAAAAGATAACGATTGATGCGATAACAGATTACATCAATAATAATAACTAGCAGATCCGCTGCAGCCATGGCCACCAGGTAGCGAGTGGTGCAGGTGGAGAGGCCGCACTTTCCACGGGAAAGGATCACAATCGCCACGAAATTCACTGCAGAAAAAGAAGAGAACAGAAACTGGGGATCAATACATACATATTCAATCGTTATGACTACAGTGTCGTTTTGTAGTTTCCCAAAGGAAAACTTCTCAATCACGGATCCAACCATGTTTCTAACTGCCTGTCGCTTCACCGAATTAAGTACAGGGATGGCGTGAGCGAACTGCGTGGAGAGAACGAGCAGTTCAGCCTTTCCACAATATGTGTCACAGCGTTCAATGTTTTTAAAGATGCCTCTGATTGTTGTAGATTTAACTCGAGCATTGCCAGCGTATGGAACCTTACCATTTCATTTGATCCGTGGAGAACAGCGGGGTGGGGGAGGGTGGCGGTGTAAGGCCCTGTGTAACATTACAACAGAAACTGCGCTTACAGAGCGCAACAATAAAGTTGGTGGCTTCCGATCAGGTCAGAGTCTATTAGACAGTGCAATTGTGCACTGTGAGCAACCACACTGAACTGGTCAGATATTGCGCTTCACCTCGATTACTTCCTTAATGTAAGATCATATCTGTAATGCCTTGCCACACACCTGAGTGCACGAGGCTAAGCAAAATGAATAAAAAAGGCTGGAGTAACTCAGCGGGTCGGTCATCGTCTCTGGATGAAATGGATAGGATAATCCAGGATGTTGTGTCTATGTTTGGTGTAAACCAGAACCCGCAGTTCCCTTTTATTGCATGATATTCCAATTAGCATTAAACCACCATTATCAGGACTCCCTCCGTTACCGGCCGGCATTATTATTAGAGTTGTTGTTATTCAAGATATAGACATTTACAAATAATATTGCTAAATGATTAACGACCAACGATTGGATACTGACCCAAACGAAGCAAAGCCAACTCACAGACTGATGGAAGCAAAGAAAAGCGCACTAATCACCCTTGAGGCCCTCATTCCTGATTGCCGTGAGTATAGGATCATGGCGAAACTTCCCTCAACACCATGTATCCATTGTGTCCCCTTAGCCCTGGATGTGTTTGTGTCAGATAAAGCGACGTGGATCATCTTCCAATATTTTAAAAAGCCTTGTTATCCACTGCCGATGTAGAGAGAATTCCACGTGGTCATTACCCTCTGAGTGACAAATCTTTTTTCAGACTCGTCGTGTGTAGCCGTTGGTTAATAATGTAACAAGTTAAAACATTCTCCCTGATCCTACCTCCAACCATCTCACATATTACACTGTTAGTTACTCATAACCCGGATCAATGAAGTCAGACTTATCGATTTAGTTCCTCAGCTCTTTAAGTGTTCAAGTATCTTCGTACTAAGCACATTGCACCGAGCAATACTTACAATGATGGCCAGCATGTTATTTGCTTTTGGAGATAATTGATGCTAATCATTATTTTCAAAAACTGCTCCAATCTCACTATTTAAATAATTTTCTAAATTTAATTTCCCCTTGCTAAAATGGACAACGTCACGTTTAGCACTGTTACAGGGATCATCCTGTGATCATATTTATTCCATCCGTCTGCATCCTTCTACATATACTGTATAATTCGCAATTTCATTAGGATCGCCAACGACTGAAATTTACATTTGGTTCCCTCATACACAATCATCAATTGAGATTGTAGTTTCAATTGATGATTTTGAAAGACAACGGCGATAGTTATTAACTTAAGGAAGCGGAGCGTTATAAATACCCCGGCATACGATGGTGGCACCGAAGTCGAAATGGTTGAAATCTTCAAGTTGCTCGGAGCAAATATCCCTTTAAATTGTCCTGGACTAGCCATATTGAAGCAATGGCCAAGCAAGCACACCAACGCCTCCTTATAAAAAAGGTCGGTATGTCCCCAACACCTCCCAAAATTATCTAGCGTACAATAAAGCATTTTTTTCGGGATGCATCACGGCATGGTTTGGAAACAGTTCCATCGAAGACGGCAAGAAACTGCAGATAATTATGGACGCAGCTGACCAACACACAAACCAACTTTCCTTCAGATACCCCCATATATTGTACATTTCACGCTGCCTCGGAAAGGCGAAGAACATAATTCATGAGTTTCACCCCCAGTCACTTCCTTCGCTCCACTCAACAATCGGTCAAGAGGAACATAGAAACATAAAAAATAGGCGCAGGAGGAAGCCATTCGGCTCTTCGAGTCAACACCGCCATTCATTGTTATCACTGTTGATCGTCCCCTATCAATAACCCGTGCCTGCTTTCTCCCCATATCCCTTGATTCAACTAGCCCATAGAGCTCTATCTGACTCTCTCAAATCCATCCAATGACTTGGGCTCCACTGGCGTCTGTGGCAAGTAATTCCACAAATTCCCAACTCTCTGGGTGAAAACGATTCTTCTCGCCTCAGTCTTAAATGGCGTCCCCTTTATTCTAGGACTGTGCCCACCCTGGTTTTGGACCTGCGCAACATTGGGAACATGTGTCCTGCATCTAGCGTGTCCAGCCCTTTTATAATTGTATATGTTTCTATAAGATCCTTATCCTTCTAATCTGCAGTGATTACAAGCCTAACATTTTCAATCTTTCCTCATATGACAGTCCCGCCTTCCCAGGGGTCAAGCTAGTGAACCTACGCAGAACTGCCTCACCCACAAGGATGTCCTTCCTCACATTTGACGACCAAAACTGGATACAATACTCTAGATGTGGTCTCACCAGACCCCTATAACATTGCAGAAGAACCTCTTTACTCTCGTACTGAATGCTCTTGTTATGAAGGCCAACATTCCATTTGCTTTCTTCACAGCCTGTTGTACCTGTAAGCGAACTTTCCATGACTGGTGTACAAGGACGCCCAGGTCTCGCTGCACCCCTGACCCCCCACTCCTAGCCTAACATAACCCCATTGAGATAATAATGTGCCCCCTTATTTTTGCCGCCAAAGTGGATAACCTCACATTTGTCCATATTATACTGCATCTGCCACGCATCTGCCCACTCACTCAACCTGTCCAGGTCACCCTGCAAACTCCTAACATCCTTTTCACAGTTCACACTGCCACTCAGCTTTGAGGCATCCGCAAACTTGCTAATGTTGCTCCCAATTCCCTCTGCCAAATCATTAATATATATGGTAAACTGTTACGGCCCCAACACCGAGCCTTGCGGCACTCCACTCGCCACTGCCTGCCATTCTGAAAAGGACCCGTTCACTCCTACTCTTTGCTTCCAATCTGCCAACCAATTTCCTACACAGACGGTGAAGACGTACCTTCTATCCAGAAGGTGAAGACGCACTCTGCCAGATTCAGGGACAGTTTTTTCCCTGCAGTTATAATGCAAGTGGCCCATCCTGACCTATCCTGAGCTATTCTCAAACTCGCTGGAGACATTCTGACTATACTTAATCAGGTCTCATTGGACTTTATTTTGCACTAAACATTCATCACTTTATCGTGTATCTGTACACTGTAGACGGCTCGATTGTAATTTTGTTTTCAATTGACTGGTTAGCATGCAACAAAAACATTTCGCTGTACCTCGGTACACGGTACAATAAACTAAACTACACAAAGTGAAATACTTCCTCACATTAATCAACAATTTCCAGGTCTCCGTTCATGTCTGCAGTTAATCAGTATCCCGCTATTTATTTCGATAACATTCTTCATCATGGGAAACTCGAGCAATCACGGTGTCTCTTCAACCTTACGAACCAATACATGCACGTTTATGCCCAGACTATTTATATTAAATCAGACATGATCGCGCAACCATCACAGATCCCTGCAGAATAACAGACCGACAACCAGACTAAATACGATCACCCACCCATTACTTCAGACATTCTCCGGCATTTACCTTCTTATTGATTTTATCATAATCAGTATGCAGCCACTCCCCATATTGCACGAACGTTAACATCGTTTATAGATTGTTGGACGATGTAGCAACAAGCATCGAATAATTCAATAACTACCTGCTCAAATGCTTCTTTGGGCATTTTACAAAGCCTGGCTGTGCAACACGTTTTAGACTCCTGTACAATTTAAATCCCACAATCTCTTGGGCTGTCTTTTTACGTGCCAATTCGCTTGAGTGCTGTCCTTTCCTTGCACTAACAATTCCCATCACTGATGTAAAGTTGTTCCAGCCCCCTGCCTTTCAAATAAATTGGTTTATTGCTTTGGCATTTCCTTCGGCGTAATAATTTCAGAAAAATAATATTTCACCACTTACCCGGAACTCCAATTAACGCAATTATTACGTACAGTGTTTTCTCGACATCACGATATGTACTCAGCATTTCTGCAGTAACAAATGTATACTGTTATGTGACAGGATAACCCTCCAGCAAAGTTTCAGTTGACACTTCTATCGTGTTTTATACTGCCACGAGTCTCCACTGGGACGTGGCATTGACAACAGTTATAAATAGGCATCCAATGAACTGGGTGTACAGATGACGACAACGATGGGGAGCATCCGCAGGACCAGACTTTGTTTAGCTCTGACAGTGAATTTAGAAACTCGGAAAATCGGATCACGGTGATTGGAGAAAAAATGAATGTCATTGTTCCCGCAATGCAGCTATTGTTTTAAAAACTATCTCATCATCCATCCATCCCACTGTTTATCTGTTTGTGATGAGTTCAAAAATTCGTTCTGCATCTGAATTGACCACTTCCCTCCGCCGTTCTCTCTCTAGTTTTCTCGGCATGAACACAATATTAATAGCAGGAACACATTACGTGGATAAGGAGGCATAATGTTCTGGTGGTTGACACTGTACATTTATAAAGATAGATTCACAAAGACACACAACTCAGAAACTGGCCGTTCTTCCACCTCGTCCGCTCGGATCAAGATGCCTCAAATAATCTGGCTTATTTTGTTTCACACGTGTCCATCGAAACGATTCATGTCTATGCACCTACCCTAATGTCGTTTTAATGCGGTATCTGTGCCTCTCTCAAATACTTCTTCTGGCAGCTCATTCCATATACCCACCACTCATTAAAACGT
Source organism: Okamejei kenojei (assembly GCA_035221665.1). NCBI lineage: Eukaryota > Metazoa > Chordata > Chondrichthyes > Rajiformes > Rajidae > Okamejei > Okamejei kenojei. The sequence goes on from CM069165.1 coordinate 8,665,387, forward strand.
TCCACCTGAAATTATCTTAAATGTTGCCGCTCTCACTTTAAATTGATGGCCTCTAGTATTTGATTCCCCTAACCTGCGAAAAAGATTCCATACTTTCACCAGAATTATTTCCCTCATAATTTAATAAGATTGCCCATCAACCTCCTGCACTTCATGGATAAACTCCTAGCGCGCATTCCCGGGCTCGGACCTTTGAGTCCCGAAAACATCTTCACAAACCTTGTCTGCGCTCTTTTCAGCTTCACGGCAACTTTACTCAGCCAAGTGTCCAATACTGCACGTAATAGAACAGGTGCGGTCCTTCAATGACTTGTACAACTCCATCGTAAGGTTCCACTTCTGTACACGATTCCCTGAATAATCGCCAATGCACCAAAATACTTTTTGACCAGCCTATCTGGCAGCGGCATCACTTTCGTGAAACTATGTACTTGTCGGTGATAAGCATAACAAGCACCAGTGGGCGCAACACCAATCGATCAAGCACCCCACATGTCACAGACAGAAAAGTAGCATTCCATACCAGCGAGTTGCATCACAAATTAGTTGAGGAACTGCGCCGCCCGTCACCGCAAGAATTTGCAGAGCATTGAGAATATCGTCCAATATATTGCAATACCGAATCCCCACCATTGACTCCATCTATATGTCACCATACTGGGGTGATGCAGACACCTTAATTCAGTATCCTTTCAACAGCTTGGTCATCCGCTCTTTCCCTGCTACCGTCACGCAGAATATAAAAATGCTTAAAAGCACGTAACACCAGACACAGAACACCTTCTTCCAATCTGTTATCAGGCTTCTGAGTTGACCAGGTACTCTGGATCCGTCTTCACTAAGAGTACACAGACAATCTTCCTGACGTACTTATGGCCAGAGGATCGGCGGTGACGGAGGAACTGAAGGAAATCCACAGTAGGCAGGAAATGGTGTTGGGTAGACTAATAGAACTGAAGGCAGATAAATGCACAGGCCTGATGGTCTGCATCCAAGGATACTGAAGGAAGTGGCTCTACAAATAGGGGACGCATTGCTGATCATTTTGCAATGTTTTTTTCGAATCAGGATCAGTTCGTGTGAATTGGAGGGTGGCTAATGTGACCTCCCTTTTTAAGAAAGGCGGGAGAGAAATAACAGAGATTTATATGGACAATAGACAATAGGTGCAGGAGTAGGCCATCCAACCTTTGAGGCAGCACCGTCATTCAATGTGATCATGGCTGATCATCCCCATTCAGTACCCCGTTCCTGCCTTCTCCTCATATTCCCGGACTCCGCTATCTTTAAGAGCCCTATCTAGCTCTCTCTTGAAAGTATCTAGAGATCCTACCTCCACCGCCAGCTGAAACATTGAATTCCACAGATACACAACTCTCTGTGTGAAAAAATTCCTTATCTCCGTTCTAAGTGGCTAACCTCCTTATTCCTAAACTGTGATCCCTGGTTCTGGAATCCCACAACACCGGGAACATGTTTCCTGCCTCTAGCGTGTCCAAACCGTTAATAATCTTATACGTTTCAATACGATACCCTCTCATCCTTCTAAATCCAGAGTATACAAGACCAGCCACTGTATTCTCTCAGCATATGACAGTCCCGCCATCCCGCGAATTAAACTTGTGAACCTCCGCTGCACTCCCTCAATAGTAAGAATGTCCTTCCTCGAATTAGGAGACCAAAACTGCACGCAATACTCCAGGTATGGTCTCATTAGGGCCCTTTACAACTGCAGAAGGACCTCTTTGCTCCTATACTCAACTCCTCTTGTTATGAAGATCAACATGACATTCGCTTTCTCCACTGCCTGCGGCACTTGCATGCTTACTTTAATTGACTGATGAACAAGAACCCCCCAGATATCGATGTGCCTCCCCTTTTCCCAATTTGACACCATTTGGATGACAATCTGCCTTCCTGTTTTTGCTATCAAATTGGATAACCTCACATTTATCCACATTATACTGCATCTGCCATGCACTGCCCACTCACCCAACATGTCCAAGTCAACCTGAATTCTCAGAGCCTCCTCCTCGCAGTTCACAATGCCACCCAGCTTTGTGTCATCTGCAAATTTGCTAATGTTACTTTGAATCCCTTCATCTAAATCATCGATATATATTGTAAATAGCTGCGGTCCCAGCACCGAGCCTTGCGGTACCCCATTAGTCACTGCCTGCCATTCTGAAAGGGTCCCGTTAATCCTGCACTTTGTTTCCTGTCTGCCAACCAATTTTCTATCCATGTCAGCACTCTACCCCCAGAACCATGTGCCCTAATTTTGCCCATTAATCTCCAATGTGGGACCTTATCAACTGTTTTCTGAAAGTCCAGGTACACTGCATCGACTGGCTCTCCCTTGTCCATTTTCCAAGTTACATTCTCAAAAAATTCCAGAAAGTCAATCAAGTATGATTTCCCCTTCTAAATTGATGCTTACTCGGATCGATCCTGTAACTGCTATCCAAATGTGCAGCTATTTCATCTTTTATTATTAACTCCAGCATTTTCCACACCACTGATGTCAGGCTACTGGTCTTAATTCCGTTTTCTCTCTCCCACATTCCTTTAAAAGTGGGTAACATTAGCTACCCTTCAATCCACAGGAACTGATCCTGAATGTATAGAACATTGAAAAATGATCTCCAATGCATCCACGATTTCTAGAGCCGCTTCCTGAAGTGCCCTGGGATGCAGACCATCAGGCCCTGAGGATTTATTAGCCTTTAGTCCCATCAGTCTACTCAACAGCATTTCCTACCTAATGTGCATTTCCTTCAGTTCCTCCGTCACCTCAGATCCTCCGGCCACTAGTACATTAGGAAGATTGTTTGTGAAGACGGATCCAAAGTACCTGTTCAACTCACCTGCCATATCCTTGTTCCACATAATACATTCATCTCTTTCAGTCTTCAAGGGTCTAACTTTGGTCTTAACTATTTTTTTCCACTTCACATACGTAAAGAAGCTTGTACTATCCTTCTTTATATACTTGGCTAGCTTACCTTCGCACCTCATCTTTTCTTGCCGTATTGCCTTTTTAGTTATCTTCCGTTGCTCTTTAAATATTACCCAATCCTCTTGCTTCCCGCTCATCTTTGTTACATTGTAATTCTTCTCTTTTATTTTTATACAGTCCCTGACTTCCCTTGTCAGCCACGGTCGCCCCTTATTCCATTTTGATTCTTTCTTCCTCTTTGAAATGAACTGATCCTGCACCTTCTGTATTTATTCCCAGAAATACCTGCCATTGTTGTTCCACTGTCATCCCTGCTATGGTAACTTTCCAGTCAACTTTGGCCAGCTCCTCCCTCATGGCTCCAAAATTCCGCTTTGATCAACTGTAACACGGACACCTCCGATTTAGCTTCTCCCTCTAAAATTGTAGATTAGAACGTATATTATGGTCATTTGAATTAGAATTAGAAATAGAATGCCTTCATTGTCATTCAAACAAACACATGTTTGAACGCAATTTCGTTCCCTGCAGTCATAACAGCAAAATAAACACGACACACAATTAGCACAGTTCCACACAAAAATCATCACAGTGAATCTCCAAACACTTCTTCACTGTGATGGAAGGCAAAAGTCTTATCTCTTTCCTGTTCTCTGTTCTTCTCCCTGCGGTCAAGCAGTCAAACTGCTGCGTCGAGGCGATCGCGGCTTTTGATGTTAAAGCCCCCGGCGGGCGATGGCAAGTCCCACGGCCGATTAAGCTGCGCCGGCGATGTAAGGTTCTGCGATGGGCCGATTCAAACCCCGCGATTCGGGGCGGGCGAAGTTGCCGTTGCGGAGCTCCCGAAAATCGGTCTCCTACCAGGGACCTGCGAGTTATCGATTTTACCCTCCACAGGGACTGTGGCCGCCGTGCCACCACAGCCGCCGAGTCAGCCAGCTCTGCTGTGCCTCCTCCATTGCCAGAGTGAACACCACGGGAAATTGGAGGAGCAGCACCCCATATTCCGCTTGGGCAGTCTGCACCTCAGCGGCTTGAATATTGGCTTCTCCAATTTCCCGTAGACCTTGCTGTCTCCTCCCCTTCTCAGCACTCCCTCAGCCCTCTGGCTCATCTTCCTTTCTTCTTCCGGCCATCTCCCTCCCCTCCCCCGCTGCATCAGTCTGAAGAAGGGATTCGGCCGGCAACGTTGCCTATTTCCTTCGCTTCATAGATGCTGCCTCACCCGCTGAGTTTCTCCAGCATGTTTCTCTACCGTGATGGTAAGTAGTCCACAGTCTCTAGGACTGGAGCACTCAGGTCAATTCCGGTTGGAGGCCGCCAGCTCCACGATGTTAGGCCCCAGCGAAACGGAGACACGACAAGGAAAAGGTCATGTCTCAGTTCAAAGGAAGTGACTAAAAAATGGCAACAACCCCCCACCCCCTCAAACATACTCCTAACAAGACCAAAACCAAAAAAAAATGACGGACTGCAGGTGAACCGCAGCCACAAGGCGCGACCACTACCTCCTAATGGCTCCACAACCTCAAGTTCCCTTAGCAAATCCGGTTCATTACAGAACTTCAACTACGCTTCCAGTCCCTTCTAGTACAGCGGGATAATATTGACATTTTTCTATTCGGCTGGAACCACTCCTGACACTTGTGAATCTGAAAGATCACAACTAATGCCTCCACAATCTCTGAAGGCCCCTCTTTCGGTTTAGGGGGATTAGCGGCGGATTCCATGCAGCTACACTCTGCCATTTTGAGCCATTTGTTGTTGTAGTTCGACGTCCTCTTCCGTGTTTCCCAGCAGCGCCATTTGATGCCCATCTACCTGTTTCTAATTTGTTTCAAAAACTTACTTCTTGCATCTCTTCATAGTCCGCACAGACCAGCGATCCCCGCACATTAAAACTATCCTGCACACATATGGGCCAATGTACACTTATACCCAGCCACTTGATCGAATTACCTGTACGTCTTTGGTGAGTGTGAGGAAGCCGAGATCTCGGAGAAAATCCACGAGGTCACGGGGAGATCGTACAGACTGTGTACAGACACCACCCGTAATCTGGATCAAACCCGGGTCTCCGGTGTTGCAAGAGCTGCTCTGTAACGTAGCAAATCTACCGCCTGTTCTGCCCCTTCTTCGCGAAGCTTTTCTGTAGGTTTGTTATTTTATTTGTAACTTCAATGTTCAATGTTACATTTAAGTGCACGAGATGTAATTCGTGTCCATGTGTGCAAAGTCTAAATGCTGCATTTGTATCAGAGACTGAATGCCTTTCATTAGAAATGTAGGTCTGACGGTGTATCTATTAACATGTCGGGTGGTTCTATCTATCTCCCGGTCCTTCCTTAATATTGATTTGTTTTCCATTTATTGATTAAATTATTGATTGATAGATCTTTTCATTTATTCCACCTTTAACTCAGTCTGTTATATTCACATCACTAATTTCTCTCGCTTTCAGTTACTTTGTGCTCTTTGTGATGGAAGAGGCTAGCGTTAAATGGCTATAGCATCTGAAGGATCCACAGTTTCAAAACTTCAAAGCTGGTGACGAGGACTGGCACTTCCAGCCCTGCTTGCTTACTTACTGCCTATTATGCCTCATGGCATGTACGGCAGCAACGAAGGTCCTCCACTCCTGTTTATACATTCAGTTGCTATTTCCGTAACATAATTGTTTTACGAGACAGGGTTGTTAGCCCTGTGCACAACCTCCAGACTGGAGGACCAGTGGATCACTCTTCGTCACGCCTCTCCCCTTCGACCTATCCAGCATGGGAGACCCTAACAGGAGACGAATCTCCCGCTGGCATAGCTCTAAGGGTCACTGAGACACACAAGCTCCCCGAGCACGACAAGATTTCGGTTCCAGGCCTGCATCAATTTGAAAATTGGTGTCGGTGTGAGGTGATTTATCACATGAAGGAAATGTCTTTACTTCAACACCAGTATTATTTCAAGGATCTTAACGTTTCGGAGCCAGTGTTAATACGGACCATCATCTTATTTTGATCTTATGTCCTTAGAGCAAATTTAAGGGTCTATATTTGTTGATCGTGACCGATTCAATTTCTAATGTTTTGTTTTCACGGTTTGTATGCTGAAATCATTGTATATGGATTTTCTGTACTCATCCGATGTGATAGATTCAGAGAGCTTTTAATTGTTTAATGAACCTGCCTTTTAACAAACGTTGATGGGCTGTAAAGAGGTTTCGTTTTTGAGAGTATGTGTGAGTTCGAGCAGTAGAATTTCCTTGAGGGACTGTATACACTTAAATCAGATCGGTGTGCAAGGCTACAATATTACTTAGCAAGTTTTTATTGGTCTTAGTCGCTGCAATACGTTGCCTCCGTTGCACAAGTTTGCGTAATCTAATTGGTTGCCGTGTCATAGCATTTCAATAACGCACAGAGATCCCGGATGTTCAGATCAACCACGGCAGTTGAATGATCTCATAGATCCTTGGCATTTGGAAATGCGTTTCTGAATGAACCAACAGAGAAATGGATTTGCCGATCACCGAAACAGGTAAACACTACCCCGCAGACGTCAACTAGTATGCTCAGATTTACCATTCACTGGAGCCTCGCAGTTACATTTCTGAACTGAGAGTAAAAGCAGGAATTTCGCTGGGCTGTCATCATCTGTTTGTTCACCTTTAGTATGTTGAAATATCATTGTTCTCGCAATCTTCCTCCATTGCACACAAATTTTGTGAATGTATATCCATACAACACATTTGGAGACGTTACCTGCAGTACAAACTGTGCAGAGAAAAATGTGAAAACGCATCACACTGTGCACAGATTAGTACATGTGATTATTGCTGACGTTTGAGTTTTCGGTAAGTGAGCTCAATGTGACAAGTTGCGATGCAGTAGATTGGCCTTGCTCCTTTTATTAGAATGTAATATCTCGCGCAGTTATATTCATTATACAGAAACTATATCAGTAATATCACCAATCACCGTGACGTCGACGATCAACTGGATTCTGAAAACATGCATTCATTCCCCAGGCACACTTGTGCACAAGGAGTCCCACTCACAGTGCTGCTCTCACATTCTGCAGCGAAAGGTCAACATTAATCCGTTGCAATTTTGTGCATCTAGAATTACGGTAAATCTACATTCTTATAAACGTTAATTATCGATAAGAAGCTGCACTCTAATAACCAGTCCCAATACAATCTGATAATTGTTAGTTATCTATCGAAGTTTCAAACTACAGTTTAATTAATTGGTTCGGAGGGTGCCAGCTTCACATCAGTCTTGGAGTGAAGACGTTATTCTGCGTGTAGGAAGGAACAGCAAATGCTGGTTTACACCGAATATAGACAAAAACCGCTGGAGTAACTTGGTGGGACAGGCAGCATCTCTGGAGAGAAGGAATGGGTGCCGTTTCGAGTCGAGGGCATCGTACAAAGTGTGACTTCAGGGATGAATCCGTCTGAAAAGACATGGGGTTCTGCCAATAACGGATCACAATTTACATAAATTACGACAATCACCTTTTAAAATAGTTGAATAAAATTTTAAATATCTTATAATTTTAAAGGTGGGTATTTATGTAACTAAGGCGTATAGTTCTTTATTTAAATCAAATTTCCCACCTTTACTGAATAAACTAAATAAGAATATTCAATATTGGAAAACACTCCCTATTTCAATTTCCGGTAGAATTAATGCTACAAAAATGATTTTTCTGCCGCAATTACTGTACTTATTTCAATCAATCCCGACATATATTTCAAAATCTTTTTTTTTTTAAGTAGACTCTACTGTTAAAAGTTTCATAGAATTTACAAGAATCATAGAATAAATAAAAAATATTTATGTAAATCAAAGATTAATGGAGGTTAGATCTACCAAATGTTATGTTTTATTTTTGGGCAGTTTATATTAAAGACATGAATTTTTGTCTGGAAAAAATGGATCAACAACCAGACTGGTTAAAGATGGAAAAGGAGGATTGTCTACCTTTTGAAATCGGTTCGATTATATTTGCACCGACAAAATTGCATAAAAAACCCTATAGGGAAAACCCTATAATATATATGTGTACACGAATCTGGAAACAACTTAAAAAGGCTTTAAAATTGGATAATATACCACTCTGTCTCCCAATTATAAACACTCCCGTATTCAAACCTTCCATGCTGGATAAAGGCTTTATACAATGGAACAACTATGGAATCAAAAAGATGTAACACCTTTATAAGAAATGCACTTATCTTTCATTTCAGGAATTGCAACAGATTTATGGATTACACTCAAATAATTTTTTTCCATACCAACTCAGAGATTATGTTAAATCAAACACACAAGATTATAGGAATAAGGAACCAGAAATCCTTGATGAATGTTTGAATAAGCATCCTAGTACAGAAAAATTAACGTCTTATATTTATAATATCCTTTTAGATAGCGAGATACCATCGACTGAATCATATAGACATGCATGGGAAAATTAAATAAATCAATCCCAAACGAAAGATATATGGGACAAAAGTTTACAATATATACATCAATGCTCGTTAACTCCAGACATACTTTAGTACAATTTCAAGTATTACATAGATTACATTACTCCAAAGTTAAATTGAATAGAATCGTTCCACAGATCTCCTCTGTCTGCGATATATGTCAGCATCCAGAGGCTAATTTAACACATACTTTTGCAAATTGTATAAAAATTAAGAATTTCTGGATTGAGATTTTTAGAATAACTTCTGAAGTTATTAATTCTAAAATGGATCCGGACTCAAAATTAATAATACTTGGAATATCAGAACAAAGTTTAACTCTTACAACAAGTCAAAAAGAATTCCTAGATTACAGTGTAATAATTGGGAAGAAATTAATATTAAAATTTTGGAAAGGCCCTATATCCCCCACAATTAAAATGTGGATTACGGAAATGCCGGAGACCCTACACCTGGAAAGAATCAGATTTGCCCTAATGGACAAACAAGAAGTTTTCGTTAGAATATGGTCTTCTTTCATTGACTTTTCCCAAATTGATATTTCCCAACCGACATCCATGGTTATTTTAAAATTTGAACGACCATCGGGTACCATGGTTGTGTAGGCCAGTCGGGAATGATCAATATGCCAGTTGCAGAGTCCAGTTTAATTTTCTGCAATACCCGACTCATGAGGCACAATGGGGGAAATGCGTAGCAAAACCATTTCCCCCAATGGATAGAAAACGCATCCATTGCTATTGCCCCAGGGTCTGATTCCCAAGACACATACGTTGGTATCTGATGGTTCAACCTGGACGCAAATAGGTCAATATCTGGTGTCCCATAGTGAGCTATAATGTCTCCAAATATTTGGGGGTTCAACATCCACTCGATGTTGTCATTGAATACTCGTGACCTGGTGTCCGCCACTGTATTAAGCTTCCCTGGCAAATAGGTTGTTGTAATCCAAATATTCCTTGCAAGGCACCAGTGCCAAATTGTGTTTGCCAATTCACCACAAGATAGCGACCTGATACCACCCATATGATTGATGTAAGCCACCACTGTAGTGTTATCTATTTGAAGGCGGACATGTAAATCCCGTCAATTAGTACAGTAAGCCCGCAGACCATGAAATGCCCCCAGCATTTCTATATAATTTATCCCGTGCGACTCCAGGAAGGTAGACTCACGAGAGTTCCATCTGCCACCACAAATGGACATCGTATCAGTTGCTCCCCAGCCGTGTGCGCTTGCGTCAGTTTGTAACACAACGTCTGGGTTGCTTACTATGATGGGTCTGTGACATTCACTAATATTGTCAACCCACCATTGTAGCTCGTTTCTAGCATTTGCTGGTAACTGGATTGGCCGATCAAAGTGCCCAGCATTTGCTTTTAATGCTGTGATCTTTGTTCTTTGTAAATTTCGGTAGTGTAGTGCAGCTGGGAATGTAGCTACCAATGTCCCTATTACTTTTGCTGTTTGCCAAATGTTCGGTACCCTGGTGCAAGCAAGACTGTGGCACTCTTCTCTTATAGCAGTAGCTTTATTGGTTAGGATGATAATCTTCATTTAGTTGGTGTCTAGTGTGAACCCCAAATAATCCATAACCCATACCGGGTGCAACTTTGACTTGTCTGGATGGATTACAAACCCCAGCTTCTCGAAGAGAGCCTTAGTTGCAGCCACTGCCCGTGTAGCCAATTGGAGGGTCTGACCCACTATACGGATATCATCCAAATATGCCATAACCATATCATGTTGTTGTCGGAGAAGAGCCAATATAGGTTTTACTAATTTTGTAAACAGCCTAGGGGCTGTGGTGATTCCATTGGGCAATGCCTTGTATTCCCATAATTGATCCTTCCAGACAAACTCTAGGAATTTCCTGTGAGCCTTAGAGATGGGCACCGTATAGTATGCATCTTTAAAATGATGCATGCCATAAAGTACCCTGGGCAAAGCATCTGCTTGGCTGTTTCAAAAGTATCCACTTTGAAGTGGGTATATTGTACAAAAGTGTTCAGTTCAGTGAAGTCTATTATAATCCGACATCCCCCATCTTTTTTAATTCTGGTGAAAATGTTGGACACAAACTCAATAGATTCATGCGTTGATTTGCCAATTACCCCTTTTTTCTGCAAGCCGTATAATTTCAGCATGTCCTGCCTCCACTTCTTTTTGAGATAGTGTAAATTTCCTATGAGGCGAATGCTGGGTAGGGGGATTTATACCACCAATAAATTCGATAGCATAGCCTTGAACACTTTGTAAAATAAACTCATCTGCAGTGACAGTGTTCCATATTACCACAAAACCCCGCAATAGCCCACCAATTTGAGCAGGAGGAGATGCTACAGCGTGAGAGGCCAGGCCCCCTTACCTCCGTGGTTAGCGACGGTTCCTTACATATGGTGTTTTGGGTGGACGTTGTGGAGGTTGACGTGATGGCGGTCGCATCTTCCATGCAGGCCGCTGTTGGCCTTGTCCTAAAAAAGGTCGTTGTGTTTGGGGAAGTGGAGGTGGATAGGTCCTTTGTGTTCTGTCCGGCAGTCGTGGTTGTCAGTTTGTGTTTGGCTGTTGCCAGTGGTATGGGTGAAGTCTGGCCGTAGGAGGTTCCATGAGGCCAGCTGTTTTGGCCTTCACTTGTTTGGACACGTCTCCAAACAATTGTTGAGGCGGTGGAGCGGTTGATGGACGGCACAACCCCGTAAATTTGGGGTTGAGTGTGGGCTTAATGGAGCTCTTACGCAGGCAGTTGATCTCGTACTGGGCGTTGCATAGGAGTGCCAGGGCATCTTGTTGTTCACTGGACACATTATCCCCGTCCAGGGTCCTAGCAAACGCCGTTATGCCCGTGGAGAGAACCTTTAAGATACGCTGGAGGCGGACATCCTGCATCCTGGTGGCCGTACTCAAGTGTTCCCAGATCTGGGCATTAACCAAGGGCACACTGAGGTTGATGCAGTTCTCGGGCGGTTTTATTTTCTCCATGGTATCATTGAGAACCTGACTCTGAAGTTGGTGAGTAGTCAGGTAATCAATGGTGCCCGCCAGTTTGTGGTGCAGGGGTTCCCCTGTTTGTGTAGTAGCGGCAAACATGCCCACCACTTCCAGCATATCCTCCTCATGCTCTGGCTCAGCGGTCACTGGCTGTCCCGGGTCATCTTCAAACACAGCAGCTGGGCAACTGCTAGCACTTCTGGCTGGTGACGATGAGATGCTGAGCGGACTCCTCGCACGGCTAGTGGATGCCCGTGAGTCCCACTCTTCCCGTTCCCGGTCCCGCTGGAGGGGTTGCTCCACTTAGAGCTCCAACCGCTCTATGCGACCGTCCCTGCTATGTGCAGCGGACAAGCCGACTTCCCCAGGCCCTGCGAAATCACTGGGGCTTCCACCATCGGACCACACCTCCGTAAGGTGCTGTCTAGGGTCCAATGGCAGGTTGTCGTGACCTACCGCCCGAGGAAGCTCATGCGACTCATTCGTGCAGGCTTACCTCCACAATCGCCCAATTTATGGCGTGGAGGCGCATGGTCGGCCGCTCCCAGAACTGAGCTGAACGACCATCTATTGCTGCCACCTCCGCCCTTGACTGCAGCCTGACGGGGTGTTTTGTCGGCGGTATCTGCTCCTGCAAGCCTACTCGACGCAGCAGTAGAGCTGCCAGACTGCACTACGGCAGATCTCCCTGGCACTGGTACGTTCTGGTGCACAGTTGCAGGGCTTCACTGTCGTGCAGCTGTCACCCGGCCCAGCCCCCTCGGGTCTACTGGAACTCGGGGTGAGTTTGCTTGCGATGAGCGAGGCCCCTTGGCACGTACCTTTTTCCCCCCTCTTTTCTTGGGGGAAGGGGGCTCGAAGTCTGGATCCGTTGCATCCAGCTCCGGGGCAGCAAACCACTCAGGTGATGAGTCGGACGCTAAAGTAGCGGGAGCGCTCGACTTCTGCATTCTTGCCCCCACATGCCTCGAAGCTGCCGGTGGTGCTTGCAGCTCTGGGGACAAGGGCCGTTGGCTGGTCGATGCGGCTTGGCACTTCGACAGCATCGCCTTCCTCTTGCCCTTGTCCATCCTGTGGAGTGAAGGTAAGTACTACCTGCCGGCCTTTATGAAGGAGCCGGAGGAGAGAGTGCACTCCCCCCCCCCCCCCCAGCCTGCCGAAATGCACGCGACGATATTTGCGCATGCGTGCTGGCGGGGTCTTCACGAAGTCACTCACGTGACTCCGAAGTAAAATCTAGTTTCTGTTCATTGGTTTTCAGTATTTGGGTTTGCATTCTTGTTTTATTTTGGCGCCTCATCTCCTATTGTTTCATGTGCCATTTCCTGTCAGGTCGTTTACCCTCATGTGATTGTTGGCCCCGCCCTGATGTGTTTCACCTGTGTCTCGTTATCCCCTGTTAAGTCTGTATTTATGCCCTTTGTGTTTTAGGTTTCTTTGCCAGTTCGTTGTGTATGCTACCTGGTATCACCTCGTTCCAGCTCTAGAAATATTGTGACTTTATGTACTCGACCGCTGCCTGTTTTTCAACCACTGTCTTTGACTGCTCCTAGATGATACTGTTGCTTCAGTGTTTGCTTACCTGTGTACCGACTTGGACTGATTAAACTCTGAATAGGGATCTGCCCTATGTCTGAGCCTGCATTTGTGTCCTACTCCTCGTTCAGTTCTGACAGTAGGAACTGGCGAACAATGGACGCAGCAGGCTCTGATCCTTTTCGTGCAGAGCTCCTGAAGCAAGAGGAATGCATCTCGCATTACAAGGGTCTACTCACCTCACCTCGATCGTCGCCGGGTTCCGGGATCTCGGCGAGCGTCAGTAGGGGTTCCAGGTGGACATCGGTTCACAGGTGAACACTTTAAGTTCTCTGTTTGAACACCTGGATACTCAGCTGAATTCTTTGCTTCCTGCTGTGGCTCCCGTGCCTGCCAAGTCTGTTTCTGTGTCTGTGTCTCCAGGGGCTCCGATGGCCATGGCTGCCGCAGCGTCTCCATTCGTCCACCTGGCAAGACCGGAATGGTTTTCGGGGGAATCGGAGTAGTGTAGACCTTTCTTGATTCAGTGTGGGCTGCTTTTCGAACTTCAAGTGGCTTCCTTTCCATCAGAACGCTCAAAGGTAGCCTTCATCATCGCGCACGGGTAGAGCGGAGGATTGGGCCATGGTGAAATGGTCTCGGAATTCTCCTGGTTGCCAGACGTCGGTCCTGTTCATGGAAGCTCTGTCCCGCACGTTTGTTCACTCCAATCCTGGCCGAGAGGCTTCGCAGAACCTGGTCTCCATGAAACAAGGTAATCGCTCAGTAATGGATTTTGCTATTGAATTTCGAACTGTTGCTGCTAAGAGTGGATGGAATGAGTCTGCTTTGTTGGCTGCTTTTCGCAATGGGCTGTCTGAAGCTATCAAGGATCAGTTGGCTCCACTAACCCTGCCTTCTGACTTCGATTCTATGATTTCCCTGGCTGTCCAGATTGACGCTATGCTGAGAGAAAGAGAGCGAGAGAGGAGATCGGCGGCAGTTCGGCCCCCCTCCCAACAGTGGTGGCAGCGTCGCCCTTCGCCTTGCGGTCGGGACTTCGTCCCTCTCGGCCGGTCCAGTCACGCTACAGCGCCACCTGTCTCTTCGGAGGAGCCCATGCAGGTGGGACGAACCAAAGTCAGCCTGGAGGAATGGCAGCGCCGCCTAAGGGAGGGGAGGTGTTTGTACTGTGGGAAACTGGGACATTTGTTGAACAGCTGTTCAGTAAAAGACAAGGCTCACCAATGAAAGAGAGGACATTGGTGAGCTGTACCAGTCATATGAGCCGTTCCTCACGTCAACTCACAACTGTACAATTGTTGGTGCATTGCCAGTGGCACTCCCTGCAGGCTTTGGATGATTCTGGGGCAGATGACAACTTCATGGACATTCGCTTGGCTGATGAATTGAAGCTGGAACGTGAACAGCTTCAAGATCCTCTGGAGGCTAGTGCACTGGATGGGCGCCTAATGTACAGGGTGATTCACCGAACTCAACCTGTTCAACTCATCGTGGCAGGTAATCACTTGGAGACCATCAGTTTTCATCTCCTCGACTGTTCTCTTCATCCTCTGGTTTTGGGGCTCCCTTGGCTGTCTTACCATAATCCTCACATGAACTGGGGTACTGAGGAAGTAATTTCTTGGGGTAATAACTGTACACTCATCTATCTACATGATTCCTCTCCTGAGTCAAGGAGCAGTTTGCTGGGATCTTCCAGGACCACCCTCCGGCAGCCACTCCGTTCAAAGGAGGGGGATTTTCCAGATCTCACCGGGGTTCCCTCGTGTTATCAAGACCTAAAGGAGGTGGTCAACAAGGCCAAGGCCACCTCTCTTCCGCCGCATAGACCATACGACTGCTGCATTGACCTTCTGCCAGGTACAGCGCCTCCTAAGGGTCGTCTTTATCCGTTGTCTTCACCTGAGCGGCTTGCCATGGAAAAGTACATTGACGACGCCCTTGCTGCTGGGATCATCAGACTTTCCTCTTCGCGTGCAGGAGCAGGATTCTTCTTTGTCGATAAGAAGGATGGAACACTTTGGCCCTGCATTGACCACAGACGACTCAATGACATTACTGTTAAGAACAGATACCCTCTTCCTCTTATCTCCTCTGCATTTGAACTGTTAAAATACGCTAAAATATTCACTAAGTTGGATCTTAGAAATGCTTATCATCTGGTAAGGTTAAGGGAGGGGGATGAATGGAAGACTGTGTTTAACACACCCAGTGGTCATTATGAATATTGGGTCATGCCGTTTGGTCTTACGAATGCTCCAGCCGTTTTTCAAGGCATGGTTAACGATGTATTACGGGACATACTGAACAAATGTGTGTCTGTGTACCTTGACGACATTTTGATTTTTTTCTCCAGATGAAACTTCCCATGTGCAGCATGCACACCAGGTGCTGGAACGTTTGCTCTCGAATGATCTGTTTGTGAAAGATGAAAAATATGAATTTCATGTTAACACTGTTCAATTAGAAACATAGAAACATAGAAATTAGTTGCAGGAGCAGGCCATTCGGCCCTTCGAGCCTGCACCGCCATTCAATATGATCATGGCTGATCATCCAACTCAGTATCCTGTACCTGCCTTCTCTCCATACCCCCTGATCCCTTCAGCCACAAGGGCCACATCCAACTCCCTCTTAACTATGGCCAACGAACTGGCCTCAACTACCTTCTGTGGCAGAGAATTCCACAGATTCATCACTCTCTGTGTGAAAAACGATTTTCTCATCTCGGTCCTAAAATACTTCCCCCTTATCTTAAACTATGACCCCTTGTCCTGGACTCCCCCAACATCGGGAACAATCTCCCTGCATCTAGCCTGTCCAACCCCTTAAGAATTTTGTAAGTCTCTATGAGATCACCCCTCAATCTTTTAAATTCAAGCGAGTACAAGCCAAGTCTATCCAGTCTTTCTTCAAATGGAAGTCGTGCCATCCCAGGAACCAGTCTGGTGAACCTTCTCTGTACTCCCTCTATGGCAAGAATGTGTTTCCTCAGATTAGGAGACCAAAACTGCACGCAATACTCCAGGCGTGGCCTCACCAAGACCCTCTACAACTGCAGTAGAAACTCCCTGCTCTTGTACTCAAATTATTTTGCTATGAATGCCAACATACCATTCGCTCTCTTCACAACCTGCTGCACCTGCATGCCTACTTTCAATGACTGGTGTACCATGACACCCAGGTCTCGCTGCATCTCCCTTTTTCCTAATCGGTCACCATTGAAATAATAGTCTACCTTCCTGTTTTTGCCACCAAAGTAGATAACCTCACATTTATCCACATTATACTGCATCTGCCATGCATTTGCCCACTCACCCAGTCTATCCAAGTCATCCTGCAGCCTCCTAGCATCCTCCTCACAGCCAACACTGCCCCCCAGCTTCGTCTCATCCGCAAACTTCGAGATGTTGCATTTAATTCCCTCGCCCAAATCATTAATGTATATTGTAAATAGATGGGGTCCCAGCACTGAGCCTTGCGGCACCCCACTACTCACTGTTTGCCATCCTGAAAAGGACCCGTTCACTCATACTCTTTGCTTCCTGTCTGCCAGCTTGTTCTCTATCCACATCAATACTGAACCACCAATACCGTGTGCTTTAAGTTTGCATATCAATCTCTTGTGTGGGACCTTGTCGAAGGCCTTCTGAAAGTCCAGATACAACACATCCACTGCTTCTCCCTTATCCACTCTACTAGTTACATCCTCAAAAAAATCAATAAGATTCGTCAGACATGATTTACCCTTCGTAAATCCATGCTCACTTTGTCCAATGATTTCACCACTTTCCAAATGCGCTGCTATCCCATCTTTAATAATTGACTCTAGCAGTTTCCCCACTACCGATGTTAGACAAACTGGTCTGTAATTCCCCGTTTTCTCTCTCCCTCCCTTTTTAAAAAGTGGGGTTACACTAGCTACCCTCCAATCCTCAGGAACTACTCCAGAATCTAAAGAGTTTTGAAAAATTATCACTAAGGCATCTGCTATTTCTGGGGCTACTTCCTTAAGTACCCTGGGATGCAGCCTATCTGGCCCTGGGGATTTATCGGCCTTTAATCCATTCAATTTACCCAACACCACTTTCCGGCTAACCTGGATTTCACTCATTTCCTCCATCTCAATTGACCCGCGATCCCCTGCTATTTCCGGCAATTTATTTATGTCTTCCTTTGTGAAGACAGAACCAAAGTAGTTATTCAATTGGTCTGCCATGTCCTTGTTCCCCATGATCAATTCACCCGTTTCTGACTGCAAGGGACCTACATTTGTTTTAACTAATCTTTTCAACTTCACATATCGATAAAAAACTGTTGCAGTCAGTTTTTATGTTTCGTGCCAGTTTTCTTTCATACTCCATTTTCCCTTTCCTAATTAAGCCCTTTGTCCTCTGTTGGCCTCTGAATTTCTCCCAGTCCCCTGGTAGGCTGCTTTTTCTGGCTAATGTGTACGCTTCATCTTTTTCTTTGATACTATCCCTGATTTCCCTCGTTATCCACGGATGCGCCACCTGCCCTGATTTATTCTTTTGCCATACTGGGATGAACAATTGTTGTAGTTCATCCATGCTGTCTTTAAATGCCTATCATTGCATATCCATCGTTAACCCTTCGAGAATCAATTGCCAGTCCACTCTTGCCCAAGGGGCCACGTACAACAAGGCTGCTAACTAACCCTTCCTCATTACTCAATATCCAGTCTAGAATAGCCTGCTCCCTCGTTGGTTCCTCCACATGTTGGTTTAGAAAACAATCCCGCATACATTCCAAGAAATCCTCTTCCTCAGCACCCCTGCCAATTAGATTCACCCAATCTATATGTAGATTGAAGTCACCCATTATAACGGTTTTACCTTCGTTGCACGCATTTCTAATTTCCTGTTTGATGCCATCCCCAACTCCACTACTACTGTTAGGTGGCCTGTACACAACACCCACTAGCGTTTTCTGCCCCTTAGTGTTTCGCAGCTCCACCCATATCGATTCCTTGGGTATGTTGTGTCACCTGATGGGATACAGATGGACCCGGGCAAGGTCAGTGCTGTGGCCACATGGCTTACACCCTCAAGTCGTAAGCGACTTCAGTGGTTCCTTGGGTTTGCTAATTTTTATAGGAAGTTTATCCGGAACTTTAGTGTTATTGCTGCACCACTCCATGCTCTCACCTCACCCCACGTGCCTTTCTCTTGGTCCCCTCAAGGAGGAGCTGCATTTATGAGACTCAAGGGGAGCTTCTCCTCAGGCCCCATCTTGTTTGACCCTGACCCGTCACTCCAGTTCGTGGTTGAGGTGGATGCCTCGGGTGTGGGCATCGGGGCCGTACTCTCCCAGAGATCCTCCACAGATGTTCGACTACATCCCTGCGCTTTCCTCTCAAGAAAGTTTTCTCCTGCTGAGAGAAATTACGATGTGGGTAACCGTGAACTGTTAGCGGTTAAAGCAGCCTTGGAGGAATGGAGACATTGGTTGGAGGGTACCAAGCAGCCGTTTCTAGTTTGGACAGAACACTAAGAACCTGGAATACATCAAGTCAGCCAAACGCATCAACTCGCGCCAAAGCTAGGTGGGCTCTCTTCTTTAATCGATTTGATTTTGTACTGTCTTACCGCCCTGGTGCTTAGAATGGCAAACCTGATGCTCTCTCCAGACAGTTTGATCCTGACCCGTCCCCTAAGGTTTCATCTCACATTCTGCCTGCTTCCTGTTTTGTTGAGGCGGTTACTTGGGAGATTGAGAAGAGAGTTTCCGAGGCTACTGTTGGTGTTCAGTCTCCGTTAGGGTGTCCTTCTAATCGTCTGTTTGTTCCCGAGTCTCTTCATTCACAGGTGATTCACTGGGCTCATACTTCTCGGATCTCCTGTCATCCTGGTGTTCGTCGAACCCTGTTTGTGGCCAAACAGCGGTTTTGTTGGCCTTCCATGGAGAAGGGGATTAAGGAGTACGTCGCCGCCTGCCATATTTGTGCTCAGAACAAGACCTCACGTCGGCTCACCTTTGGCCTCCTGAATCCGCTGCCTGTCCCCTCACGCCCCTGGTCAGAGATCTCCATGGACTTTGTCACGGGCCTGCCCTCTTCTGAAGTTAACACCACAGTCATGACTGTGGTGGACAGTTTTTCTAAGATGGTCCATTTCATTCCGTTGCACAAGCTTCCCTCTGGCTCAAAAAAGCCCAAAAAGCCCACCTGTCCCCTCAGATCCTGACCAACTTCTACCGCTGTACCATCGAAAGCATCCTGACCACCTGCTTTACGGTATGGTACAGCAGTTGCACCGTAGCAGACAGGAAGGCACTACAACGGGTGGTGAAAACCGCCCAGCACATCATCGGTGCCCCGCTCCTTGCTTTGGATGCCCTCCACCGAAAACGGTGTCTGAGACGGGCTGGGAAGATCATCAAGGACCCCTCCCACCCTAACCATGGACTGTTTGCCCTCCTACCATCGGGGAGGCGGTACAGGAGCCTCAGGTCCCGCACCAGCAGGATGAGGAGTAGCTTCTACAATAACATCCGGAAGTGGCGGCGCTGCGTGGCAGCTGCGGCTCACCTGCAGTCGTCTGTTTTCTTTCTTTTTTTTGGTCTTTTTGTGTCTGTTTTAGTTAGAATTTTGGTTTATTAGGCTGTGTTTGTGTGTGTGGGGGGGGGGGGGAGGGTGGGAGAAACAAGGTTTTAGTCTCTCCCTTCGGGGGGATGCGACCTTTTCTTGTCGTGTCCCTCGTCACCGTCTCCGTCTGTGCTGAGGCCTAATGGCGGAGCTGGCGGCCTCGGAGCTGTGGCGAGCGTTCAGAGCTCCAGTGTTCCAGCGGCGGCAACGGCCCGGCTTCAGGGCTTCGGCGCTCCAGCAGTTGCTCCAGCGGTGCTCCAGCAGCGGCCCGGCTTCGGCGCTCCAGCAGTTGCTCCAGCGGTGCTCCAGCAGCGGCCCGGCTTCAGCGCTCCAGCAGTTGCTCCAGCGGTGCTCCAGCAGCGGCCCGGCTTCGGAGCTCCGGCGCTCCAGCAGTTGCTCCAGCTGTGCTCCAGCGGCGGCCCGGCTTCGGGGCTTCGGCGCTCCCGCGGCTCTCCAGCGGTGCTCCAGCAGCGGCCCGGCTTCGGGGCTTCGGCGCTCCAGCAGTTGCTCCAGCGGTGCTCCAGCGGCGGCCCGGCTTCAGAGCTCCGGCGCTCCAGCGTTCCCGTGGTCGATCCTGATTGGGAGCTGTGGTGGTGTTCCGGCATTCCGGCAACGGCGGCGGTGACGGCCTGGCTTCGGAGGCTCGGCCGCGGGCCTAGTGGACGATGACATCGTAGGCCTGGATTGCCTCAGTACAGAGAGGGGAACAAGTAGGGGAAAAAGACAAAGACTTTAAGACTTTTGCCTTCCACCACAGTGAGGAGGTGCCTGGTGAACTCACTGTGGTGGATGTTAAATATGTGTTTATTGTGTGTTTTGTTTTAATTTATTACATGTTATGACTGCAAGGTAACAAATTTCGTTCAGACCGAAAGGTCTGAATGACAATAAAGGAATCTGAATCTGAATCTGAATCTGAACACCATCGCACTGCTGAACTCGGAGTCCCGCCGATAGATTCCCACATCTGTATTTATTTATCTGTATTTATCTAAACATTGCTATCACTACGTACTGACACTAAACTGCATTTCGTTGTACCCATACTTGTATCTGTGCAATGATATTAAATTTGAATTGATTGATTGATTGATTGAAGACGGCAGAGGTCATGTTGTCTCATGTTATACGAATTCATGGATTTCCCAGAGACATTGTGTCTGACTGTGGGCCTCAGTTCGTGTCCAGGTTTTGGAAGGAGTTTTGTGCTCTGTTGGACGCCACAGTCAGCCTTACATCTGGTTATCACCCAAAATCCAATGGACAAACTGAATTTCTTAACAAGGAATTGGAGACAGGACTGCGGTGCTTGGTGGCACAGAATCCTTCACCTTGGAGCAAACACCTTATTTGGGTGGAGTATGCCACACAACACACTTCCTTGCTCATCCTCTGGTCTCTCTCCATTCCAGTGTGCCTATGGTTATCAACCACCATTGTTCTCTGCTGTGGAGATGGAGTCCAGTGTGCCCTCCACTCAAGCTCTCATCCGTCGCTGTCGCAAGGTTTGGAATGCGGCTCGTCAGATGCTGTTGCGCAGTTCTGCCCATTACAAGAGGATGGCTGATCGTGGAAGAACGCTGGTATACTCGCCGGGCCTAAAGGTGTGGCTCTCCACTCGAGGACTTACCTCTTTTGGATGGAATCCCGGAAGCTGGCTCTTCGTTTTGTTGGTCCCTCTCCCGATCTCGAAGGTCATCAATCCTGTGGCGGTTCGTCTCAGACTCCCCGTGCCATGAAGGTCCACCCCACTTTCCATGTCTCCGGACTGAAGCCAGTTAATGAGTGTTTCTTTGGTCCCTGCCTCCACACCTCCTCCGCCCCCCACCCCCGGTTCCTTGATGGGGGTCCAGTGTTTACTGTCAGCCGGTTTGCTGGGGATGCGCCGGAGTGGTCGTGGTTGTCAGTATCTTGTGGATTGGGAGGGTTATGGACCTGAGGAGCGGTCTTGGGTGCCGGCTCGCAACATATGCGACCCAGAACTTATCAGGAATATCAGCGCCAACATCCTGACGATCCTGGGCCGTCAGCAGCCGGCCGTGGAGGGAAGGGTACTGTCAGGTCTCAGTTTCTGTTCCTTATTGCTTTTCAGTATTTGAGTTTGCATTCTTGTTTTAGTTTGGTGCCTCATCTCCTCTTGTTTCAGGTGCCATTTCCTGTCAGGTCCGTTTTACCCTCATGTGATTGTTGGCCCGCCCTGATGTGTTTTACCTGTGACTCATTATCCCCTGTTAAGTCTGTATTTAAGCCCTTTGTGTTTTAGGTTTATTTGCCAGTTCGTTGTGTATGCTACCTGGCATCACCTCGTTCCAGCTCTAGAAATATTGTGACTTTGTGTACTCGACCACTGCCTGTTTTTCGACCACTGTTTTTGCCTGCTCCTAGATGATACTGCTGCTTCACTGTTTGCTTACCTGTGTACCGACTTGGACCGATTAAACTCTGAATACGGATCTTTTAACGTGCCAATTGGCTTGAGTGCCGTGCTTTCCTTGCTCTAACAATTCCCATTACTGATGTAAAGTTGTTCCAGTCCCTGGCCTTTCAAAAAAACTGGTTTATTGCTTTGCCATTTTATTCGACGTAATAATTTCATAAAAAATAATATTCCACCACTTACCAGGAACTCCAATGAACGCAATAATTACGTACAGTATGTTCTCGGCATCGCGGTATGTACTCAACATTTCAGCAGTAACAGATGTACACTGTTATGTGGCAGGATAACCCTCCAGCAAAGCTTCAGTTGACACTTCTATCGTGTTTTTATACTGCCACGAGTCTCCACTGGGACGTGACAATGACAATAGGTATAAATAGTCATCCATTGAACCGGGTGTACAGATGACGACAACGATGGGGAGCATCCCAGGACCAGATTTTGTTGAGCTCTGACAGTGAATTTAGAAACTCGGAAAATCGGATCACGGTGAGAGGCCCACAGGAGCCGTTGGAAGAGAAGGAGGGGGAGGATCGACACCCGACCGGTAAGGTTAAAAATCAAGCGCGGGGCTTGTTTTTTCAGAGGCCCACGGGAGCCGTTGGAAGAGAAGGAGGGGGAGGAGCGACACCAGACCGGTAAGGTTAAAAATCAAGCGCGGGGCTTGTTTTTTCAGAGGCCCACAGGAGCCTTGGAAGAGAAGGAGCGGGAGGAGCGACACCCGACCGGTAAGGTTAAAATCAAGCGCGGGGCTTGTTTTCTCAGAGGCCCACAGGAGCCGTTGGAAGAGAAGGAGGGGGAGGAGCGACACCCGACCGGTAAGGTTAAAAATCAAGCGCGGGGCTTGTTTTTTCAGAGGCCCACAGGAGCCGTTGGAAGAGAAGGAGCGGGAGGAGCGACACCCGACCGGTAAGGTTTAAAAAATCAAGCGCGGGGCTTGTTTTTTCAGAGGCCCACAGGAGCCATTGGAAGAGAAGGAGGGGGAGGAGCGACACCCGACCGGTAAGCTTAAAAATCAAGCGCGGGGCTTGTTTTTTTAGAGGCCCACAGGAGCCGTTGGAAGAGAAGGAGGGGGAGGAGCGACACCCGACCGGTAAGGTTAAAAATCAAGCGCGGGGCTTACCGAAATCCATAACGTTCCATTTGGAGAAGTGGGTTTTTTTGAGGAAGCCGCAGATTGGTGGGAAGTGGACTAGGGAAAGCAGCTAATTGGCAGTGAGATTTCCAGCAGTTTGTTGTGTACTTTATTGTGTTGATATTGTATCCTGTGTAAGGGGGGGAGTATGAAGGCCAGGGCAGTGTACTGTTTCTGGATGTCAGATGTGGGTGGTGAGGGAATCTGATAGCCCTCCAGACATCCACATCTTGCGCCAAGTGTGTTGAGATGGGGCTGCTAAAGGACTGTGTTGGGAACCTGGAAGCAGCAGCTCGATGACCTCCGTCCGGTCAGGGAGAGTGAGGAGGTAATAGAGAGGAGCTACAGGGAGGTAGTCACTCCCAGACCACAGGAGGCAGACAAGTGGGTCACAGTTAGGAAGGGCAAGGGTCAGAGGCAGGGGCTAGAGAGTACCCCTGTGACCGTACACCTGGAAAATAGGTACTCGGGTTTGAGTACGATTGGAGGGGACAGCCTAGCTGGGGGCAACAACAGTGGCCGGGCCTCCGGCACAGAGACCGGTCCTGATGCTCAGAAGGGTAGCAAAAAGAGGAGGGCAATTGTAATAGGGGACTCTTTTGTTAGGGGTCGGATAGTCGATTCTGTGCACGCAGTCGGGAGACCCGGATGGTAGTTTGCCTCCCTGGTGCCAGGGTCTCGCATGTGTCAGAACGTGTCCAAAAGATTCTGATAAGGGAGGGAGAGGAGCCTGATGTTGTGGTTACACATAGGTACCAATGACATAGGCAGAAAATTTGACGAGGTCCTGAAGGGAGAATTTATGGAGTTGGGGGGAAAGTTAAGGAGAAGGACCAAAAAGGTAACGATTTCAGGATTACTGCCTGTGCCGCGTGACAGTGAGAGTAGGAATGAAATGAGGTGGAGGATAAATGCGTGGCTGAGGGACTGGTGCAGTGGGCAGGGATTCAAGTTTCTTGATCACTGGGACCTCTTTTGGGGAAGGCATGATCTGTACACAAAGGACGGGTGCACTTGAACCCGAGGGGGACCAATATCCTGGCATGGAGATTTGCAAAGACTACTGGGGAGATTTTAACTAGAAAGGCTGGGGGGAGGGACTCGGGTAGAGGGGCTAGGGTCAGGGTGTGGGGCAAGAGGCAGAGAAGGGAAGCACTCGGACCCAAAATGTAGGCGAGAAAGATGAAAAAGATAATAGTCAGAGAATAAGGGATGGTGGGTTTCTAAAATGTGTATATTTTAATGCTAGGAGCATTGTAAGTAAGGTGGATGAACTTAGAGCCTGGATTGGCACCTGGAAATATGATGTTGTGGCAATCAGTGAAACATGGTTGCAGGAGGGCTGTGATTGGAAACTAAATATTCAGGATTTCGTTGCTTCAGGTGTGATAGAATTGGAGGGACCAGGAGGGGAGGTGTTGCATTGCTTGTCAGAGAAGATATTACAGCAGTGCTTTCGCAGGATAGATTAGAGGGCTCGTCTAGGAGGCTATTTGGGTGGAACTGAGAAGTGGGAACGGTGTAGCAACACTTTTAGGGGTGTGTTATAGACCGCCAATGGGGAGCGAGAATTTGGAAGAGCAAATATGTAAGGAGATAGCAGCATATTAGTAGTAAGCACAAGGTAGTGATTGTGGGAGATATTCAATTTTCCAAAAATAGACTGGGAAAACATTCTGTAAATGGGCTGGATGGTTTGGAGTTTGTAAAATGCGTGCAGGATAGGTTTTTTGCAGCAGTCCTTAGAGTATCGACCAGGAAGGGGCAGTGCTGGCCTATGGTAGGAAATGAGGAGGTCGGAGACGGAGGTCTTGCGTTGGTGAGCATTCGGGACCAGTGATCCCCAATCCTTAGTTTCTATATATTTATGGAGAGAGTCAGAAACTGGGACCTAGGGTGTGGAGATTTCGTGAATTGGGAAAGGCTAACTTGAGGGAATGAATAAGGATTTTAAAGGCGTTGAATTGGGACACTTTTGTTTCAATGGGAAGGATGTAGAAGAGAAAATGGAGGACATTTAAAGGGGGAAATTGTAAGAGTACAGAATTTTATTGTCCTGGGTTCAGGTTGAACGGAAATAGTAAAAATTGGGAAAAGAGCCATCGTTTTCAGGGAACTTGGAATTGTTTCGGAAAAAAAAAAAAGAGATATCTTACAATAAATTATAGGAGGGGTGGAGTAATGAGGTGTAGAGGAGTATAATGAATGTAAAAGAATCTTAAGAAGAATTAGGAAGCTAAGTAGATATGGGTTGCTTTGCAAGAAAGGTGAACAGTAAACCAAAGGTTTCTAAGCTATATTAATAGCAAAAGGATAAACGAGGGCTAAAATTGGACCAATGAGAAACCAGAATGGACGTATCTGCGAGCCAAACAGGATGGGGGAAGTTTTAGGGGAGATATTGAACAATTTATTTTCTTCGGTATGCTCACGGCGAAGAATATTGAACTAGTGAGTTAAGGGGAGTGACGTCAGTTGTGGGCCAAATTCATGGGAAAGGATAACTTAGAAGATAATTTCTATAGCCTTGGATAAACAGGGTCTGATCCGTAACAGTCAACATGGATTTGTGCCTGAGTCATTGTTTGACAAACCCTTCTTGAATTTTTTGAAGCGGTATAGGGAAATTGATGAGGTAAAAAAAAAAGCAGTGGATGTTGTCTATTATTTTTGGGGATTTTTTTCAGTAAGGCCTTTGACAAGGTTCCCATGGAAGGTTGGTTAAGAAGGGTTCAATCTTTGGGTGATAATGGCGGAGTAAGTAGCAAGCTGGATTCAAACAGTGGCTGAATGGGAGATGTCAGAGAGCAATGGTGGATGGCTGTTTGTCAGGTTGGAAGCGAGTGACCAGTGGGGTGCCTCAAAGGGATCTGTGTGGGTCCACTGTGGTTTGTCATGTACATCAATGATTGGATGATGGGGTGGAAAATTGGATAAGTAAGTATGCAGATGATACTAAGGATAGGTGGGGTGTTTTGGATAATGAAGTAGATTTTCAAAGTCCACAGAGAGATTTTGGGCCCATTTGGTAACGGGGGCTGAAGATGGCAGATGGGTTTAATGCTGTTAAGTGTGAAGTGCTACATCTTGGCAGGACAAATCAAAATAGACGTACCTTGTAAATGGTAGGGATTGAGGAATGCAGTGCACAGTGGGATTAGGAATAACTGTGCATAGTTCCCTGTAGGTGGAATCGCATGTAGATAGGGTGGTAAAGAAAGCCTTTGGTTGGCTGGCCTTTATAATCAGAGCATTGAATATAGGCAAGTAGGGAAGTAAGTTAAACAAAAATTGTACAAGGCATTGGTAAGACCCATTTGGGTATGGGTGTACACTTTGGTTTTCGCCTAATTATAGGGAAGGATGTCAACAAAATAGAGAGAGTACAGAGGAGATTTCCTACATGTTGCCAGGTGTTCCAGCAACTATGTTACAGAGAAAGGATTGAAACAAAGTTAGGTCTTTTTCTTTGGAGCGCAAAGTTTAAGGGGGGGGACTTGATTGAAGTATTTAAAAAAAATATTTTTATTTTTTGATGAAAGGGTAGTATAGATGCGTGGATACGTTTTTCCATTGAGGGTAGGAGATTCAAACAAGAGGGATGACATGAGGAATAAGGGACAGAAAGTTTAGGGGTAACGTGAGGGGAACTTCTTTACTCAGAAGGGTGATTGATTGTTTTTTTTTTGATGTTGTGGATTGATGTGTGATAGGATGCGTGTTTCTTGTTTTGTGATTGATTGTGTTTGTGATTGATTGTTTTTGATGAATTGTGTGTGTATGTGATGTGATTGTTGATTGGTGATGATTTGTGTGATTGGTGTTTTGTTGATTTTGATTGTTTGATTGATATTTGTTGTTGAGTGATATGATATGTTGATTTTGTTGTGATGTGTGATGTCTGTGATGGGTTGATTGTGATGTGGTGGGTTGATGTTTTTGATTTTTGATTTGTTGATTGATGTGTTTTGTGATGTGTGATTGAGGTCTGTTGTTGAGTTTGTGCGCGTCCCCCATGTGGGAATGAGTTTCAGCAGGAAGTGGAGGAGGCAGGATCGATTTTAACATTTGAAAGTAAAGTGGATAGGTATTGGACGGGAAGGGAAATGGAGGGTATGGTCTGAGTGCAGGTCGAATGGGAAGGGGGAAAACAAATGGTCAAGCCGGTGGAAGGGCCGAGATGGGCCTGGTTTTCCGTTGCTGTATTGTTATATGGTTATATGGTTATTGGAGGAAAAATGTGATGATCAGTGTTCGCACAAGTAGGACATTGTTTGGAACACCATCACATCATCAATACATCCCACAGTTTATTGTTTGGGTTTTTGTCTTTCCCTCTGCGTCTGAATGAGAACTTCTCTCCGCCGTTCTTGTTAGTTTGCACGGCATGAACTCAGTCTTGATAGCAGGAATACATTACGCGGAATAAGGAAGCATAATGTTTGGTGGATGACACTTGTAGATTTATCAAAGGTAGATTGACAAAAGACACAAACTCCAGAAACTGGCCCTTCTTCAACTTGACCGTTCCGATCAAGAAGCTCAAATAATATCATCTTTTTGTCATCACAGTATCATCTCTAAACCATTCATGTTCAAGTTCAAGTTTTTTCATGTCTATATGCACCTATCAAATGTCGTTTAATTCCGTATATTGTCCTTCTCACATACTTTTCCGGCAGATCATTCCATATACCCACCACACCACTACAACGATGCACCTGAAAATTATCTTAATTTTGCCAGCCTCACTTAACATTGATTGCCCCTCCTGGATTTGATTCCCCCACCTGGGCAAAAAATTCCATACTTTCACCATACCTATTTCCTCATGGTTTATTAAAATTCCCATTCAACTCCTGCAACTCCATGGATAATCTAGCGCGCATCCCTGGGCTCGGATCTTTGTGTCCCGAAAATATTCGCAAACCTTGTCTGCGCTTTTTCAGCTTCCGGTCAAGTTTCCTCCAACTTTAGGCTGTTCACGCCTACTCAAGAAAATGCATAAGCTTACGGCAACGTTAACTCAGCTAGGTGTCAATCTGCCCAAAATTACTACCGTGGCGGTCTTCAATGTCTTGTACAACTGTTAGTTAGATTCCACTTCTGACAGGCTCTCCTACATTAATCGGCATTTGCACCCAAATTACTTGTAACAGCCTATTCTAGCTGCGGCATCACTTTCGTGAAAAACTATGATACATGTCGGTAGATAAGGAAAACAAAGCAGCAGTGGACGCAAAACCAATCGGTTCAGCACTCACATGTCCAGACAGAAAAACAATATTCCACTCAATTGAGCTGTGTCACTAATTAGTTTAGGAAGAGCGCCCGCGCCTCGTACCGCCAAGAGTTTGCAGAGCATTGAGAATATCGTCCATTATATCGCGCAACCCCGAATCCCATACATTGACTCACCTATATTTCACCGTAATGGGGAGATGCAGATATGATACATAATTCAGGATCCTGTAACAGGGACTGGTCATTCCCTCTTTCATGCTAAGTTCGCGCAGAATATATAAATACTTAAAAGCACGTAAACACCCGATCAGGAACTCTTCTTCCAATTCAAGTTCAAGTTCAGTGTGTTTTATTGTCATGTGTCCCTGATAGCGACAATTTAGATTTTTGCCTTTTGCTTACAGCACAGAGAACATGGTAGCATTGACTACAATACAGATCTGTATGCCCATATAAGTTCACATACGTAAATGCACACATGAATAAATAAATTGATCAAGTGCAAATAACTGACAATGGATATTAATGTTCAGGTTTTGTCCGAGCCAGGTTTAAATAACCCCCCTTTTGGGGGGCAATTGGGCTTTTTGTGGGGTAGTGCTATTCCTGAACCTGTCGTTGCAGTCTTCAGGGATTCCTGTACCTTCTACCTGAAGGGCAGCAGGACGTGAGAGTGTGGCCAAGCTGGTGTGGGTCCTGAAGATGCTGCCAGCCTTTTGAGGCAGTGACTGAAAATCAATCCCTCGATGGAAGGAAAGTCAGAGCGATGATGGATGGTCAGTGTTTACTACTTGTGTAGTATTTTCCTCACCAGGGCGTGCAAGTTGCCGGTACCAGCACGTTGCAAAACCCAGTCAGCAAGGTTCTACTGTGGAGTGTAGAAGTTAGAGGGAGTCCTCATGACAGACCGCTCTCCGTTAATCTTTCAGGATGGTGAGGCGCTCAGTGTTTTATTGATAATTGCATCAGTGTTTCGGACAGGAAAGATCTTCAGAGATGTGCAGCCCAAGAATTTGACGCTTTGACCACTATCAACCATTGATATAAACTGGGACAGTGGGTCCCCATCCTAGAAACATAGAAAGTAGAAATTAGTAGTCAGGGCAGAGTTGGCATTGTCGCCCATCAAGCTGCACGCCATTCAATATGATCATGGCTGTGATATTCCAATCCGTATCCTGTACTGCCTTCTCTCCATACCCTTGATTTCCCTTAGCCACAGGGCCACATCTAACTCCCTTCTTAATATAGCCAATGAAAAGGGCCCCAAACTACCTCTGTGGGCAGAGAGTTCCAGAGAACACCACTCCTTGTGTGAAAAAGTATTTCTCATTATCGGTCATAAGGATTTCCCCCCTTATCCTAAGCTGTGACACCTTGTCCTGACTACGAACATCGGGAATAATCTTCCTGATCACGCCTGTCAGCCCCCTTAAGAATTGTGTAAGTTTCTATAAAATCCCCTCTCCATCTTTCTAAAATCCTAGGAGTATAAGACCGAGTTATACATTCTTTCTTCATAAGACCGTCCTGGACCATCCAGGATCAGTCTGGGTGAACCTTTCTTGCACTCCTTTACTTGGTCATTAATGTCCTTCCTGATTTGGAGACCAAAAAAACTGTACGTCAATACTCAGGTGGGGTCTCACCATGTCACGGATACAACTGAAAGTGTAACCTCACTGCCTTCTCTGAATTCCTAAATTCCTTTTTCTAGGAGGCAATCCATACACATTCGCTTTCTCACTAGCCTGCTGCACCTAGGCATGCCTACTTTCAGTGAATGATGGTGTACATGCCACCAGGGCTCGGTGCATTCCCCTTTTCCTATTCGGCCACCATTTAGGATAATAGTCTGAATCGGCCACCATTTAGATAATCGTTAATCATACTCCCTCCAGAGTCAAATATGTTAATCAGGCTTCTGTGTTAGAACAGACTTAGGATCCGTCTTCACTAAGAATGACCTCTTCTGATGCACGAGTGGCCAGAGCATCTGGGTGAGGAGCAACTGAAGGAATCCAACATTCGACAGGAAAATTGTGTTGGGATACTGAGTAGCATGAAGCGCTGAAAAACCCTCTGGTCCTGGTTGGCTGCATCAAGAGTACTTGGGGGGTGGGGGGGTGGGTGCTTCTGCCGCGCTCAAATCGTGAAAGCACTGGTGATCAGTGTTTGTCCGTTATGTTCCATAAATTCCAGGAGATTCGGTCCTGTGGATTGGAGCGTTAATATTGTATTCGCACAGTTTCAGAAAGGCGGAAGGGAGATCAAACAGGGAATTCGATTAGACAATAGGACAAATAGACAGTAGGCAATAGGTACAGAGGAGACTGTCGGCCATGACTGAGCTGCAAGCAGCCAAATCATATATGTGAGCATGGTGAGTCCTACCAAAGTCAGTTCTCCGTGTCCGCTTCTCGCTTACCCTGACTCTGTTGTCTTTAAGAGCCTTATACGTTATCTCTCTCTTGAAAAGTATGTGCAGAGAAGATAACCGAAAGACCGCTCGCCATTTGAGGCAGATCATTCACAGGACCCAAGTAACTCCGTGTGAAAAACTGTTTCCTCATCACCGGTTCGGACTGGTTTACCTCTTATTCTTAAACTGCTGGTCCAGAGTGTTCTGAGTCTCCTGCACACATCAGGGAACTGTTTCTACACTACTAGAGAATCAATAACCTTAATAATTTATATTCTTCAATAAGATCCCCTCTATCTTGTAAATTCCTCAGAGTATAACAGCCCGCCGTCATTCTTCAGCATATGGCGTCCGCCATCCGGGCATTAAAACCTTAGTACACTACGCTGCAACCTCCATCGCGAAGAATGTTCTTCTCCAATTGGGGCTCTAAAGCGGCACCCCAGACTTCACGTTAGCTTCCACCCGTCCTGTACAAGCAGAAGCCTAATGATCAACGAGGGATCGGAACCCGGAAATGGGCGGTCCAGACGTATAGGCGATTTTATACGTACGTAACGCCTCTCTCACACCATGCGCTCTTCCCCCACATCCAACCTTCATACTCGCTTTCTCCCTGCTTCTTTAACCGCCCCCCTCCAAAATGATGACTAC